>CM035788.1:40439965-40787465 GCA_020466265.1 Siphamia tubifer
ACGTAGTTACGTATAGTAATGTACTATATTTATGTCTCTGAGGTTTCGGTTTCCTTTTGTAAATAGAATTTTCTTTTGTATTCAGAGACGAGAAATTGAGGTAAAGGTTTTTCGTTACTGGGACTTTTCATTAGCTGGGGCTTTCATAAATAGAGGTACCACTGTATTATGGAGAAGTTCAAGTGACACTGTTATAACATGTTGTGGGTTTTATCATGGATGATTTCTAGTGAGCTGCATTATTTTGACCAATTACAAAAAGTTTTACAACAGAAAAACTTTATAGCTGTAATGTGCCATTTTCAAACACAGGACTTTCTGGGCAGAGGAGTGGTGACCAACTGTGTACATTCTAATAAGGTTGTAATTAGTTGTCAACACATACACTTGCATAGGCTTAACTACGTAAATATGTCGCATACATACTGTACGTAGCATCCCATTGGCTATGAGGGAGCTATCCCAATACTTAGGGGGCCTTGGAACAAATTGGGCCTTTTACATTTAAAATGTGACTCTAATTCTGAAAAATTGACAGTACAAAAACACTTCTGGAACGAATTAATTTCGTAGAGTGTGATATCATATGTGATATGTTTATGAACGGAGAAGCATATGGGCAGATTTCAGAGAACCTGCGAGAAATGAGTGTCCAACAGAGAATTTTAGAGATCACTGTCCGGAGACTACTCACAACATGTGAAGAAAAGGACAAACATCTGACTCAGACTCAGCAAAGTACATTGGGAAATTGGTACCAATAATAGCTATATTAAGAGTTATTTATTTTTGATTTTCCTGTTTGTTTGTTCTGTGTTGGGTTAGGAAAAGGGAATCAAAACCAACCCCTGATTTTTTGATCATATAAAAAAATAAGAAAACCAAAAATCTAATTGTTTTGTTTTTCATCTGCCACTTTGAATGGAATGCTGGAATAACTGGATGATACATGGACTGAGACGGACCGTTTTCTCAAAATAATTCATGAGAAAAATATAACTGCAGTTTTAGACGGCAAACAGCAGAGAAATGCAACATGCTATCAAGACATTGAAAGCTCCATTTTCCAGCAGTTATGACACTCCTGCCTAGAACAACCATCAATGGAAACGCGTTCAAAGCACAAATATAATTTGTCAAAATGTTAGGAATATCGTTATTGCTTCGCGAAAAAGTGTAATGGAAACGCAACTAATGATACAATGTGGGTGAATTTCCTCCGGACGTTAATTTTTGGAGTGGCTCCTGCTGACAGCTGCTTGATTTCTGTTTGTAGAAGCGCACACTGTGGGGGCTAAAGGTCTCTGCATGTTCTCGTGGCAAAGTGCCACAGATATTTGTAATTTATGCCAATGCAGGGCGTGCATTATTCACCGCCACAACACAAGGGATGCTCTCAGAAACTCACTAGATTTTCCCACCTGGATTCCCAATCCTTTTCAACATCAGGCCCTTGCATTGTCAAACAATATTGTCCCGCAGATTCTTCCACTTCACACACTCAGCTGAATCATCACGTGAGTCGTCTTCAACAGTGATGCTCGCGTACACTTGTTGCTCTGCAACAAATTGGAAACGACTTGGCTTCTGAGCATAAATTGGCCTTAACCCTGTTTCTGCATTTACAACCACGTCATGTCATCATTAGGTAAAGTTTATTTATATCAGGGCAGAATTTTAAACCTCAGCCTTCTAGCATTTATATCGGCATTATTTAAGTCTATAGGGTGGCTGTGGCTCAGTTAGTAGGTGGGTCTTCCTGTGACTGAAAAGTCGGTGGTTTGAATCCCGGCTCTGGCTGTCCACATGTCCAAGTGTTCTTGGGCAAGACCCTAAACCCGAAATGTCTCCCAGTAGGTCTGGCAGAATGTTGCACAGCAGCTCCTACTGGGTTGTGTGTGTGTGAGTGAGTGAATGTGAGGCTAATATAAATTATTTTGAGCACCATAAAGGTGGAAAAGCTTTATGTTATTGCAGTCCATTGATTATTTTTACCATATATGGGTAAACTGTTTCTGCTGCAGAGGGTGACTCTGTTTCTCCTTTCTGTTTGTTCTTCGTCAGTCTGCAGGAGTCTATTCTCAGCCATGTGCAGCGTATCGTTAAAGGGGAGGTGAGTCTGGCCATGAAGGAGCAGCAGGCGGTGGTCACCTCCAGTATCATGCAGGCCATGCGCTCCGCGGCTGGAACACCTGTCCCCACCGCACACCTGGACTACCAGACACAGCAGGCCAACATCCTACAGCTGCTGCAGCAGGGACAGCTCAACCAGGCCTTCCAACAGGTCACACACACATTCTCGTTTACGTGCCTCATGAGGACCAAGTTTGTAATTGAGTAGCCATTGGGTAGTGAATGTAAAGACATTTTTTATAAAATAATAAAAATTTGAAAATGTAATTAAATTTACAAAAAGAATAAATTAAAAATTAATGAATAAAAATAATTTAAAAAATAAAATAATAAAAAATTTATAGAATAAATAATACTAAATAAAAATCTAAATAATACAAAAAAATACATAATACAAAATAAATTCCAAAAAAGGAAATGCATCTTCAAATGTTTCAAAAATACATGTTTCACTTTCCACCTGTTTACCTCATGCTTTATGGGGACTTCCAGAATAAACAAATTAATTAATTTATAGGGCCACATCATTTCTATTTTATTTGTGAGGTCCTTTTTTATATTTAACCCTCGTGGGGACCTGAATTTTGGTCCCCATACTGTCAGAGGTCTCCATGATGTGACTGTAAGCATATCAATATCCCCATAAAGGAATACAAGCACACACACGCACGAAGGTTTATTGCATAAGTCATATCTAATTTTCGACATAGATACCATTTCCTTCTTGCATAGACGGTGGTGTGTTTTGTGATATGTGCACTAAATTCTAGCATCTTCTTCTTTGCATTGATCCTTTTTTAAAAAATGTATTATTTGCATTGACCTCTTTTTGCACTTCCTGTTGGAGCTCCCCCTGAGGGCCATTAGCCCAAAAAAACACATACACTGGCTGTATCGTATCAGCCACAGGGTTCAAAGCCTCTGTAAATATGGAAACATGATAACCAATCAATAAAGACAACTCAATTTTTTGTCTTTTCGTGTAAAAAAAACAAATCAAAAAACCCATTAAATTATGAAAATATTTACATTTACTAACTATCCAAATTAAAAAACATGAGATGTAACTATCCTAAAAAATTTAATTTCTGAAGAAAAAAATAAGTGACATTTTAACAATATTTAGTTTTGTGAATATTCATATTTATGGAGTGGTGTGTGTGTGTTTGTTTAAATGTTGTGAACATGCAGACTCACTCACAGCTCTTCCTCCTCCTCTTCCTCTTTAGGCTCTGTCGGCCACAGACCTGAACCTGGTCCTGTACGTGTGTGAAACCATTGACTCTCAGCAGGTGTTCAGCCAACACCCCTGTCCTCTGAGCCAGCCTGTCCTGTTGTCACTTATCCAACAGCTCTCCTCAAACCTCACCACCCGCTCTGAGCTCAAAATCAGGTCTGAAACTAACTGCTGCTGTTTGGATTAAAACTCTGGAACTGAAACTAACTACTGCTTTGACTTTTAGCTTATAGCTACAAATATGTACGGATGCCCAGCAGATGTTCTGTACTAAAAATACTAACAAATTCTATGCCTTGCTTTTGGGGAGTACAGCTTGTAGGTAGGACTGTGTTTAAAAAAAAAAAAAAAAAAAAAGGATTTTCCAATTCTGGATCGATTTGTATATGAATTACTTGGGATCAGTTCATATGTCAAAAGATATAATTTTTTTTATTGTTAGTACATTTTTCCACCAGTGATCATTTCCCTCAGTGACCACCAGCACGTCATCAAATTCATGCAGGCGCACTTGGTGTGGGACCCCTCAAACAAACATGGTGTCGGAGAGTAGTGACGGAGTTTGCAAAAACCTTCTGAAAAGTCCACTGTCCCTCAAGGCTCCAGTCTGGAAATATTTTGGGTTCAGAAAACAAAAAGACACAGATGAGCTTGACAAAATAAATGCCATTTGCAATTTTTGTCAAATCGAAGTGAAGTATTTTGGAAATACTACTTAACTTGAACAAGCACTTGCAACAATATCACCCGGGGATCAAGCCGTCCACAGAACAAACAGGACAGCAAATGAAGCTGAAAAACACTTTAACACCGCCAGCCAATTCAGAATGATCTCATAGCATGGCGATTGTGGAAGTTGTCACCAGTCTTACAACCATCAGTAAATACCAATATGTATGATTTGCTGTTAAATATTCTGTGCTCCTTGTTAAGGGTCAACCAATCCATTGGCCGGCCGATATTTGAGTTCCTTAAGCATTGTCAGCATTGTTACAAAGCTGAGAATGTCCCAAATCATTTAAGACCAGTTACGAATCAAATGGCTCTTAGCTCAGTTAGCCTCTGAGGCAGTGTAAAACATGTCAATATTACCTTCAAAGTCTTCCTGTTTTCCACCAACACCATATGATGACTCTGGACGTTTTTGTACAGCTCGCATATTATCCGTGGTTATGACATATGAAATCTGTTTTCTTCTAAACCACATACTTTACTTACAATGTTGATGTACACTTCCAAACACTGAACATACTGTAGGCTAATAATGCAACCAGTAACTTCTCTAGTTGTTGAGATTTTTTTAAAATTCTTATTATTGTATTGATGTTTACACTTTCCATATTTTACAACGGCTATTTTCGCTTTGAAAGTAAGCATTGTGCACAATATGTTACTTTAATTGTTTTAAATATTTATTTTATGTTATACAGGTTGTTTTAAAAGCACCAAGACACTTTTTTATTTTTGCAAAGAATACAAAGATATGTTCATTTTTAACATTACTTGATTATTGGAGTGGGTCAAAGTGCATACAAAGTACAATTCTTGATATAATTTATAATGATATTTGTTTTCTATTGCTGCTTTGCACAATACTGAATTTCAAAGTGAAAATGGCTCTCCTAAAATAATGAAAGTGTAAACAGGTTGTAACATTTAAAAAGTTACATGACTCTACCCATATAGTCATGTGAAAATATGTGTAAATATTTTGGTTCCACAAAGATGATGCTGAGCAAAACAAGATGAAATGCAAAGTGTCACAGATCAGCTGACATCGGTTAACAACCAGGCCACAGACTGCATTGTCTGGATGGTTACAGGCTGAAATCCATCTGCACCACCCCCCTGCCCCCCAAACCGCATGTGCTGCTGAGCCCCCATAGCATGTATCATTATCAAGGTAAAACTGCCAAGTTGATTTTAATATTGAATTGAGGTCATATCGCCCAGCACTACCTGTATCTGATGTTGGACTGTTTGTACTTGTATCTGACCTTTGACCTGGGCTGTAGTCAAGACCACCTTTGTCAAGTCCAAGACAAGTCCAGGACCGGTTGAGACCAAGACCGAGTCCAAAAGGCTCAAGTCTGAGTCAAGATCGAATCCAGGACAGAAAAGAAATAACTTGTTTGCATAACAGTATAACATCAACATTTTTGGGTTATTATTTGTTGATCTAAAAGCAAAATCAGTGTCACAATACCCAGCATTTCTAAGTAGAACCATTCCCCTGGACATCACATCATCTAATCCAAAGAAAACAGAATGATAATGTGATACATTTAGTTACAAGTACAACTGATAGAAACACTAATCCATTACTATTACCACTGATGGGTACTAATACTCAGCATTTGAACAACTAAATTAAAATATAGCTTCAGTCCAGACACAGACCAGTGTTACCAGTGTACTCCTATGATTGGTTTATGCCTTCACTGGAAAAACAATATTGTATCATTTTGTTATTTAGATGTGCGCTAATGAGAAACACATCTATTTTCAGAAAACATTAGTTTGGTTAAATAAAAATAAACAGAGTGAAATTTTAAAATATCATCTTTTTATTTCTGAAAAAAGTACAGAAGTTGTTTACAGAGGACACGTTTACTTTACCCTGAAGTTAAACGCTACACAAACGCTTGAGCGTTTGTGTAGCGTTTACTCTGAAGGTTGTGTAGCTGCTACCCTTTGTAATACAAGTACAGTATTACTTTTACTTTACCCGAGAGTGAATGTTACAAATGTTATTCACGACAACTAATCGTTAGATTTTTTTTTACATCACATGAAACCAGTAATACCAGACGTACAGGAAGCGATAACTATGTCTTTAGCTATGTTAGCTAATGTTAATGTTAACATAACAGGCAAAGCACTGCCAAGCTCTGCAGTTAATTTACCGAGATGAATGATGGAATATTGTAACGAAATAAACACGCCTGGACTCGGTTGATACCAAGAGCCATATTTGGCAAGACCACTAGCCAAGACCGAGACAAGTCCAAGTCAAATACCAGTGAATCCGAAACCATAAAAAGCCGGACTTGAGTCCAAGACCGGACTTGAGTACTACAGCCCTGCCTTTTGACCTTGTATCTGACCTTTGACCTTTCGCCCTTGTGTGTGCTTCTCCACAGTTACCTGGAGGATGCGGTCATGAACCTTGACCACGGTGACCCCTTGACCCGGGACCACATGGCATCGGTTCTGGCCCAAATTCGGCCAAAGCTCTTCAGTTTCCTGCAGCAGGATGTCCACAGTCCACTGAGCAAGAGGGCGCGGCGTCTTCTGATGATGCTGCAGGGACTGGTCAACCACTGAAAGAAGGGGCAGGGATGAGGGGAGAGGGGGCTTGGCTTAGGCAGCACCCAGACACTTTGACAGCTGCTCCAGACGGGCGGCAGTGGCACTTTGGAACCAGAGCGAAACCAAGGAACATATGATGGAGAAGAACCAACCATCTGAGATCAGAAGAACAGTGAAGTCCAACCAGTTCAGTGTGGTTCCTTTAGTTCCTCTGAGTTCCTTTGGGTTCCTCTGGGTTCCTTTAGCTCCTTTGGGTTCCTCTGGTTCTTCTGGTTCCAACTGTACCGCCACACAAGTCCGACTTAGGAAAGGTTTAATTTTTTTGTCAAACCTTCAGGACAATAATCAGATGATTGGTGTTTGTTAGACATTTTCGTTCAGACCATTTTTATTGTTACTGCTCCTTTTTCTGTTAATTTCTTTTTCCCGTTTTCAAAAAGATGAGTGAAAAGACACGACATGGGACACATTCATCAAACCTGAAACTGACACCGTTAGACTTGACTTCACCTGAAGATGCTGATGACACCTGAACAGATCGGCCATTTTTTCTGTCCTTCTGCCGTTTTTGTTTTTTTTTTGTTTGTTTTTTTAGTCCTCCTGCCATTTTTTTCATCTTTTGTTTTGCAGGGGTTTTTTCTTCTAGCATTTTTTCTTTCTGCTGTTTTTTTTAATCCACCTGCCATTTTTCTACTGTCCTGATGTTTTTTAGGTTTTCTCCTTTTGCAGTTTTTTTTCTGCCATTTTTTTCTTCTGCGTTTTTGCCATTTTTTCTGTCTTTCTTTCTGCTGTTTTTTTCCTTCTCTCGTTCAGACGGACTTGGATTTGGATGACAATCTCCACAGTTTCAGGGGTTAAATGAACAAACACCATCAAACGTGTCTTCATGTTCAGTCGTGGAGCCGGGGATGCCATTTTCAGACCAACCGTCTTCAGCAGGAATAAGAGAGGAAAAAAAAGGACAAAAAAAGGAATCCAGAGTAAGAAGAAAAAAGAACCCATCCTGGCAACTGGAAGTTCTGTGACGTGGAACACATCTGCTTCAGTTATTTCTTAACGAGGTGAAAACCCACAAACAAACTCCAGCTCCTCATTTCTTTGAGTTCAATGTCTCATTATTTAGTCTGGAAGTTTCCCCAAAGAATCACGACCAGGAAAGAAAAGAAGAAGAAAGGACAAATGTTTGTGCAGTTGTTCACATGGACAAGCTCAGACCTGTCAATCGAACACACCATCCTTGAGGTTCCACCCCTTTTTCTATACATTTAGCATTTGTAAGACTTGTATTCTTTAAGAAGCGTCAAACTACTTTTAAAGCATCATAAGAAAAAGAATAAAACCACTTCCTTCAACCTTTAAAACACTGTAAAATATCTGAATCTGACCAAGTGTTTTTGTTTCATTTCTAGTTAAAAAAAAAAAAAAAAGAAAAAAAAAGAGTTTTAAAATTGGACAGAATCACCGATAGAGGAACTTTTCATTCAGAAGAACTGATTTATACTCGATAGATCTCTGGACCTAATCTGACTGGAAAACTGACCACAGATCAGTTTACCTGCTGCCACTGGAAGATTTTTTTTGCTCAATTCAAAATTCATTTTTTTTAATTAAATGCATTTATTTTATTGCTTAGTTCAAGAATAGTTTTTCCATAATTAATTTTCCTTTGGCTAAATTCTGTTTGTTTTTTTTGCTTGATTCAAGATTTATTTTTGCTTCATTCAGTTTCACTTATGTTGAATTTAGGAAAAAAAATGTAATCTTAAATTAAGTTTAAATAAGTTGAACAAAAATAACAAATAAAAATCTTGAATTCAGCCAAAGAAAATTTAATTAGGCAAAAGTTAATTTAAAATCTTGAATTAAGCAAAAAATAAAATCTTCCAGTGGAAGCAGGTAAACAAATCTGTCGTCAATCAGATTAGTTCCAGATTGATTGTGCATAAATCAGTTCTTGTATCTGACTGAACAGTTAATCTGTAGATGATTCTGTCTGATTTTAATCTGACCAGGTTTGGACTAAAAATGAAGCAAATACAATTCAGCTCAGATAATTTTATTTATTTATTAACAGTGTTTATTAATTTGCCGCCATGTTTCACTTCCTGTTGGACTCCAGAGGGTGCTGCTGCCTACATTACCCATCCTGCTTTACTCCTGCAGCAGCAGATGTGGGTGAAGTGGAGCAGAAGTTCATCTGGAAAAGGTGTGGACCCACTGGATTCAAGACCGGATCAGAACCGAACCCAGGGCCAGTTCAGAACTGAATCCAGACCCACTTCTACATCTGATTCAGAACCAAATCCAGACTGGGTTCAGAACCGAATCCAGAGCTGGTTCTAGTCCAGGGTGTTGCATGTGGATCAGATCCTGCGTCTGTTCATTTGGTGTTTAGACTCAGTTGGATTTGTTTGTTCGTTTACAAAGTGCCTTATGTATTAGAACTGCATCTGGTTCTGTTTAGACTCTGGTCCTTGTTCTAATTTGGTTCTGTTCAGACTCTGGACCCTTTGGACCTTCAGATATACTCCAGTTCTTCAGATGATTTCTGGTTTTGTTTTGTATTTTTTATTTTTTTTTCTCACTTCCTCTTCTGGTCTTGGTTCTGGTCCTGGTTTCAGTTTTGGTTCTGTTTGTACTCTGGACCATTCAGACCTTTATTTTTAGTTTTGTCATTAAATTTTAATTATTAGCGTTTGGATCAAAAGTCACGTTGAAACATCAGAAAAACATTGTTTCCAAATGTTTTGAACTGAATCTGATTTAGACTCAGATGTGAAGGACTGGAGGGGGTTCAGTTCTGGTTCTGATCCTCGGTCTGGTTGTGGTTCAGCCCTGAAGTGACAAACAGTTGAAGCTCATTTCTGTTGTTCTTTTTCCATAGTTTGTTTCCTTCAGCATTGATGCGTCTGTTTGACCTTTGACCTTTTACACTTTATTTTACCCTTAAACGTTTTTGGAATAAAACCAAAAAAAGACTAGATCAATTAATGGTGTCATTTACTTTTTTACCCTTAAAGATCTAAACCCTTAAAGATACATGCTTAAAGGTCTTTAACACTTAAAAACACATAAGAAAAGCAGCAACAGAAACACACACACAAGAACTGTTGGGATGACCCCCCCCCCCAAAAAAAAAATTTAAAAATCTACACACACTAGACTAGTGTAGTACTAACGTGTATCCACATACAGAATAATTTCCTTCGTCTACAGGAGCATCATTATGACTTTTATATTTGTTTCATCAGTTTCTACCACTGAAAATAAATTTCCTTGGTAATAGTTCCCCCTGGGAAGGGGAACATGATTATTACTTTTTTTCATAACTTATTTCATATATAAATAAATATATATATATATATATATATATATATATATATATATATATATATAATTACACAAAAAAGTAAGGTTTGGGACACGTGCTGAGATTTTTAAAGATGAGTGGCTCCCAGTGTTTTCTTTCAAATGGCTCTTTCAGGGTTACAGGTTGTCGACTCCTGGTTTAGATGCTGGGCTCAAGCAATGACATCAGATTTTAACACGGAGATAAATCCAGGTATGTGAGTAAGGTCATTTGATGTTCATAAAGACCATTGACTACTCTTGAAAAATGCGGGTCCAGAAGCGGGTCAGGTCCGTCCTTTTCAAATCTATTTTTTACAGTTCGAGTTGCGGGCCGGCTAGTTAAAAAAGCGGTTTGTTGTGGGTCATTTATACATCGACCCACGTATCACTGATATGTATGTATAAAATTGGCCATCTTTGAAAATCTATCCACCACTGTGAGCACCACCATCTTACCATCTGAAGGAGGCAGCCCGGTCACAAAATCCATGGAGATGTGATTCCATGGACATGTGGGGATTGTCGGGCTTCAGCAAACCAGCAGGGTGCTGATGGGAAGGCTTCACCTGGGCACAAACGGGACAAGAAAAGACATACTTCCTCATCTCTTGCTCCATGCCCTCCCACCAGAACCTTTGTCAGATGAATGCTAGGGTTCTCCTGGCCCCGGGGTGACAGGCCAGCCGACAGGTGTGGCCCCAGTGAATGACCTGGGGCCTCAAGGCAGGAGGAACATGAAGGGTACCCTAGGGACTAGTGATGCGCGGTTAGGGGATTTTACAGAAACCCGCCCCGCCCAAACCCAAGACGTGGCTCGGCCCGCCCCGCCCAACCCGCATGATGTCACATATCGATAAACCCAACCCGCCCGCTATCAAGTATCGATAAACCCAACCCGCCCGCTATCAACCCGCGAGCTTAAATTTGACTCTAAACTCACATAGTATATTCGCAGCATCTTTACCTTGCGCTTCAAATGTTAAAAGTCATGAAGCATAATTTTTGCCTCCTTTCTAACGTCTCAATATGCACTCCAGCACATAAAATAGACTCCACCCACATCATCACTCTATAAAGCCAACACATACAACGTTTCCGTAGAACCTTCGCATCGCCTGTTTTAATCTTCTCCCTGGTCAAGTCCGACATTTTCACTCTTATCTCTGAGTGTTCAGGGAGATTTGGCACTAATAACAAATAACAAAAAGTTGGGATAAAAAAGCATTCAAAACAGGAACTGACGGGCTTGCACATGCGCGAGCCGAGCACGCACGCACGCACACACACACACACTTCAGCGGGTATTGATCATCCCTGACCCGCCCCACCCGCATCCGCAATATGTATTAATACTGCGACCCACCCCGCCCGACTCGCGGGTCATAGGAGAATTAAGTGTACGAGCAATTGGAAGGAGAGGAGAGACGAGGATGCTACTGTAGGTTAGCGGGGCTCCTTTCCGTTTCATAACACGGCTGTGGAGACTGCTCCATGCATGCACACACCTCTCTATCCTCCCTCATCGGTCTTAACATGGTCTGTAAAGATATGAAGGCAACCCTTTCCTGTTGATGGCAATGCAACGGATGTGAAAATAACGTGGCTGTTACCCATTCATTCTGACTGGAGCGTGCCACCTCTCATGGAATGAAACTGCCGATGTCAATTGAGTTGTCTTTCATCATCATATTTTTTATATGTCGTTGATTATTCTTACTGAGGTTATTTTAAGTTGAAATATTGTATACCTTCAGTCTATCCATATTGTGCCATTTTTGGGAATGTCGTATGGAAAAATGCGGGTATTGATCGTCCCTGACCCGCCCCACCCGCATCCGCAATATATATTAAATACTGCGACCCAACCCGCAATATGTATTAAAAACTGCGACCCAACCCGCCCGACCCGCGGGTCACGGGATATCCGCGGGCCAGCGGGTAGCCTGCGCATCACTACTAGGGACAGAAGCGACCTGACCCTAACCAGCTAACCGTACCTGGTCCTCTATCTCCCACATAAGACCCCCCATTACCAGAGACAGGGCAGGATGTTCTCTGGTTCCTTTTGTGGAGGAGAAGGAGAGAACTGGTGGGACAGAGCATCACCCTTGCTGTTCTTAGACCCTGGTCTATATGAGAGGTTAAATTTAAACCTGATAAAGAACAGTGCCCATCTTGTTTGACGGACATTCAGGTGCTTGGCCCCCTGGATATACTCCAGGTTTCGATGATCTGTCCACACCAAAAAAAAAGTTCTGCACCCTCCAATCAGTGCCTCCATTCTTCCAGGGCCTCCTTTACAGCTAATACAATAGTTCCCTGTTCCCTACATCGTAATTGCATTCTGCAGGAGTGGGACAGTGAGAAAAAAAACGCATGGTGGAATACGGTTGTCCTTAGGGGATCGCTGGGAGAGAATGGCCCAGGCCCCCACCTCTGAGGCACCCACCTCCACAATAAACTGAAGGCAAGGGTCAGGTAGGGTGAGAACCGGAGCAGACGTGAACAATGTTTTGAGCCGGGTGAAGGCATCATTGGACTGAGGGTTCCACCCAAGCTGAGTCTTTTCAGACGTCAGAAGGAATATTGGAGCAGCGACGGAGCTATAACCACTGATGAAGCTGTGATAAAAGCTCCCTGCGTGACTGGGGATGAGCCCGGTCATGGACTGCTTTGACCTTGGCTTCCTCTATCACCACTCAATTCAATTCAATTTTATTTATAAAGCCCTAAATTACAACAAAGTCGTCTCACAGGGCTTTACAAAAACACAATCAACTACAGAGATACATGAAAAGTCCCAGGCATCCCCTGTCCTTAGACCCTCCCTCTCGGCAAGAAAAAACTCCAAAACCCAGTGGGGAAAAATAAGAAATCTTGAGGACCCCAAGACACAACGAAACCCAAAAAGGTGACAGAAGGTGAGTTAAACACGCACTTCTCAGGCTTAATGATTAAGTGGTGGTCAAAGAGATGGGTGACGATGATGCGGACATGTTGGATGTGAGTAGACAGATCAGGGGAAAAGATAAGGATGTCATCTAAATAGACAAACACAAGCCGGTTCAGTAACTTTCATTAACGAAATTTTGAAAACTGCGGATGCATTGGTGAGACTGAAAGGCATGACAAGATACTCATAGTGACCAGGTGGAGTGTTGAATGCTGTCCTCCGCTCGTCCCTTTCCCGTGTTCTCACCAAGTGATATGCATTACGCAGATCCAACTTGGTGAAAACAAGGGCACCCTGAAGCTGTTCAAAGACTGAGGAGACGAGTGGAAGCAGGTACCTGTTGTGGATCCTTCTTCTCCACAAAGAATAACCCGGCCCCTGCGGGAGATGAAGAGGGTCGGATCAGACCAGCCTGGAGAGAACAATTGATGTACTCAGACATTGTTTGTCTCTGGGCCAGAGAAGGAGTATATCTTTCCCCAAGGGGGAGCCATGCCAGGTAGCTGATATATCGCGCAATCATAAGCTTGATGAGGAGGAAGAGAACACGCCTGCAGCTTGCTGAACACCTCTTGTAGATCATGGTAACAGGCTGGGATGCCGAACAGATCTGGGGAAACTATGAACTCCGATATGGTGGCAGAAAGACAAGATAGAATAGAAATAGTGGTAGCCGGTTCCCCCACCTCGAGGGATAAGCAGGTGTTATTGCATGCGTCAGACCAGGACAAAACGTGGTGATACTCACATAGGTTTATTGAAATCTAACAACCATAAAAGTATTGAGGATTTTATGACCCCAATACACACCGAGTCTACTTCCCTCAATCAATATACCTAGCAGAATAACATAGTGCCACTCTTATTGATGATATATTTAGAATTGTAATTGAGAACACAGTAAATGGTTTACTAATCAGTGATATTACAGACCATCTGCAAGTATTTACTGTGTTTGACAGCAACTATAGATACCATACAGAGAAACACAAACTTTACAGATGAATAAGGACAGAGTAATCAATTAATAGGTTAAAACTAGAATTTGTCTCAAAATTGGGAAATGATCTACAATGAAATAAATGTGGATGATGCTTACATTTTTTTTTTTATCAGTATTCAAGTCATTATATGATGAACATTGTCCTATCAAAGGAATATAATTTAAAAAAAATAGAATAGAATAGATGTCCTTGGTTAACTAAAGGCTTACAAAATGCCTGTAAAAAGAAAAATGCACTATATAAGGACTTCATTAGATGGAGAACTAAAGAGGCTGACGACAAATACAAAATAAATTAACTAGTATTATAAGGACAAATAAGAAATAATACTATAGAATTAAACTAGATAACAATAAGAATAATATTAAAGGGATATGAAATTTAATAAACAGTATAAGAGATGGTGTTAAACAAAATAGTCTACCTCAATATTTTATTGAAAATGATTGGGAGTCTGATGGGGCGCATATGGAGGATTTGTTGAAGAGAAATCCTTGCTCAATGTTCCTTAGGGCAGTAAATGAAAAAGAAATCTTGGATATAGTTAATAAGTGTAGAAATAAAAACAAAAATCCACTGACTTTAATGGTATTGATATGGTATTACTTAATCAGGTTATTGAAAGGATCTCTAAGCCACTTGCATACATATGCAATGCATAATTTCAGACCGGTACGTTTCCTAACCAAATGGAAAAAAGCGAAGGTCATTCCACTGTATAAAACTGGAAACAAACATCAATACACAAACTACAGACCTGTCTCATTATTGCTACAATCCTCAAAAATACTGGAAAAACTATTAGCAAATAGATTAGACAAATTCGATGTACTCTCAAAGAGTGTATGGGTTTAGGGCAAACAGGTCGATATCTCATGCATTAATGGAATCCATAGAAAAAATAACAAAAGCACTTGACAATAAAAAATGTGCAATTGGCATATTTATTGATGTAAGAAAGGCTTTTGACACAATCATAATATATTATTAAATAAATTAGAAAACATTGGTATGAGAGGTATTGCAAGAGACAGGATTAAAATGTATTTGGATAGTCGTCAACAGTTTGTGAAATTGGGTAATTGTAGTTCAGGATATTTGGACATTATTTGTGGTGTCCCCCAGGGGTCAGTATTAGGACCCAAACTTTTTATTCTTTACATTGATATATGTCAGGTTTCAAAGCTGCTAGAACTGGTACTTTTTGCAGATGACACAAATGTCTTCTACTCTTGTACAAATTACAGGTAGTAATCAATGAAGAGTTAAAGAAATTGAAGTTGTGGTTTGATTGGAATAAATTATCACTAAATGTTAGCAAGACTAATTGTATATTATTTAGGAAGTATAGAACAAAATCGACAGTTAAACTAGAAATAGATGGTATTACTATTAAGTGGGTTCAAGAAATCAAATTCGATATTGGATAAGAAACCTCACAAAGCACTTGTCATGTATAAAGTATCCAGAAGCATAGCAGTCATAAATAAAACAAAGCACTTTCTGGGTTATAAGTCATTGCACACTCTCCACTGTTCTCTAGTTTTACCCTATTTACATTACAGTGCTGACGTCTGGGGTAATACCTACATGAGTTCTTTACAATCACTAATTATATTCCAAAAGAGAGCAGTAAGGCCAATCCATAAGGTCGGCTTCCTGGAACATACTAATCCTTTATTTCTACAGTCTAAATTATTAAAATTCACAGATGTTGTTGCATATCAGAGAGCAATATTAATGTACAAGGCAAAGAACCAGCATCTACTAATAAATATACAACATTTAATTTCAGGATCGTGAGAGTGGTTACAACCTGAGGGGAGAATTTAATTTTAAAACGTTATGTAGAAAGACCACCATGAGAAGTGTTTGTGTTTCAATTGCTGGTGTAAAACTTTGGAACAGTTTGAATAAGGAACAAAAGCAATGTCTGAACATCAACCGGCTTAAGGAGATGTATAAACATATTGTGTATGTATGTATATATATATATATATATATATATATACATCTGCGGTTGTGAGGCCGGGTTGGATGTACTGCCATATTCCCTGAAACGCCTTTGGAGACGGCTTATGGTGGAGAAATTAACATTCAATGCACGAGCAACAGATCTGGTTGACATTCCTGCTGTCAGCATGCCAATTGCACGCTCCCTCAATGCTTGTGACATCTGTGGCATTTTGCTGTGAGACAAAACTGCACATTTCAGGGTGGCCTTTTATTGTGGGCAGTATAAGGCACACCTGTGCACTAATCATGATGTCAGATCAGCATCTTTATGTGGCACACCTGTGAGGTGGGATGGATTATCTCAGCAAAGCACAAGTGCTCACTATCACACATTTAGACAGATTTGTGAACAATGTTTGAGAGAAATGGTAATATTGTGTATCTGGAATTAATTTTAGATCTTTAAGTCCATCTCGTGAAAAATGGGAGCAAAAACAAAAGTGTTGCGTTTATATTTTTGTTGAGTGTATGTGTGTATAAAAAAAAAATTTCCTCTCACTCCACGCGGGCGGTGTCTCCTTCAGACTCGGGTCCTCTACCAGAGGCCTCTGGATCTTAGCTGTTCCTAGCAATGCACTCTTTTGTACAGAGATCTCTGATGTTGTTCCTGGTATCTGCTGGATCCATTCTCCCAGCTTGGGGGTCACTGCCCCTAGTGCTCCGATCACAACTGGTACCACTGTTGCCTTCACACTCGACATTTTCTCTAACTCTTCTTTCAACCCTTGGTATTTCTCAAGCTTCTCATGTTCTCATTCTTTCTGATGTTGCTATATCACTGGGGACTGCTACATCTATCACCACCACTGTCTTCTCATGTTTATCCACCACCACTATGTCAGGCTGATTGGCCATCACCATCTTGTCAGTCTGGATCTGGAAGTCCCACAGGATCTTGGCCTGTTTGTTCTCTGTCACCTTTGGGGGGTTCTCCCATCTTGACCCTGGGACCTCCAGTCCATACTCCTTACAGATGTTCCTGTACAGTATGCCCGCTACCTGGTTATGCCTCTCCATGTATGCCTTGCCTGCCAGCATCTTACACCCTGCTGTGATGTGCTGGACTGTCTCAGGGGCTTCTCTACACAGCCTACACCTGGGGTCCTGCCTGATGTGGTAGACTCCGGCCTCTATTGCTCTGGTGTTCAGGGCTTGTTCTTGTGCAGCTTCCATGTGGTGCTGAGGCAGGTTATAGGCCGGTAGTTAGATGGTATTGTTCCCTTCTGGGGGTCCTTCATTATGAGGACTGTCCGGCCCTGGGTTCACCACTCTGGGTGGTTTCCCGAAATCAGCAGCTGGTTCATCTGTGCTGCTAGGTGTTCATGGAGTGCTGTCAGTTTCTTAAGCCAGTAGGCATGAATCATGTCAGGCCCTGGTGCTGTCCAGCTCTTCATTTTGGACACTGGTTTGGATGTCTGCTAGCGTGATGACTACTGGGTCTTGTTCTGGGAGTTGGCTGTGCTCTGCCTGTAAGTCTGTCAGCCATTGGGCATTGGTGTTATGTGTTGCCTCCTTCTCCCAGATGCTCTTCCAGTATTGCTCAGTCTCAGCCCTAGGTGGGTCCGTTGTCGCCTTGTCCCCCTGCCATTGAGAGTAGACCTTAGCTGGGTTGGTGGAGAACACCTGGTTTATTCTCCTGGCCTCTACCTCTCTTGTGTATCTCTTTAGGCGGGTAGCTAGTGCTGTGAGCCTTTGCTTAGCAGTCTCCAGTGCCTCAGCTGTGGACAGTTTGTTGTATTTCTTGGGTAGTTCTTTCCTCAGATTCACACCTCTGCTTAGTTCTGTTATAACACTGACTTCTCTCCGTGCTGCCATGATCTTTGCCTCTAGCCTTCTCCTCCATGGGGCAACCTTCTGGCTGCTCTGGCTGTTCATCTTGTAGCCAAGCATCTCTAAGATTACAGTTGCTGCTGCGTACATCAGCTGATTGGTCTCAGTGATGGTAGTGGTAGGGACAGTTTGCAGTGCAGTGTTCAGGTCCTCCAGTAAAGACTGGTCTGGTACTTTGTTCTTTAGCCTTGGCAAGCAGGTAGTTGTGTTCCCCCAGGATTTCATGATTCCCTTTCTCAGGTCAGCTGCCCTTGTGTTTAGTCTTTCTAGGGCTTCATACCCAATCTCGATATTTGGGGGTGGTGGTGAAACCACCCCCAAGCTGACCTGTTGTCCTGGCTCCCCATTGCCGTAGCATCTTTGTACCGTGGATGAGGTACAACGCTGTACCTCATCAATCTCTAGCTGTGATAGCAACCTCTTATTGCGGATATTCGAACACTGAGCTAGGAGCTGTTTCTTAGTCAGTGAGGATGTGGGGTTCCCAAGCAACCATTTCTCCCACATCCTTTGCATGTACCCTCTCTCACTGGGGTTACTCCCGTAGTAACACTCCATCAGTACCATGTTCTCTGCCCTGCTCCATGAATGTCTTGTTCCAGTAGCCAATTTAACATCAGGGTGTCCTGGTTCCTCAACCCCTAACGTGGACCTTGTTGTCCCGGGCACCGTCTGAGCCGGTATGACTCTATTTATTGTATCGCTCATTGTGAGGTATAGGCATGTATAGCGTAAAATGCCTTGCCTAAGGGCACACCTGGGATTCGGACCGGCAACCTTCCGCACCAAAGTCAGTGGTGTAGACCACTAAGCTATCTATATATATATATATATATATATATATATATATATAAATAATACACACACACACACACACACACACACACACACACACGTATATACATATAGCCACAGGAAGTGCTCCCAAGCACTTAGAAACTAAACAATAAAACAGGAAACTAAGAAAGGATTACTGGAAAAAAAACAATAATCTAAAAATAAACCAACTACTAGACTACAAAAAACAATTAGATTAATGTGGGAAAATTATATTTATAAAATTACCAATAACTAAAGGGAGAAAAAAAGAATGTGCCAGGGCACATAAGAGTGTCTTTCACTTACAAAATAATATGATTCAAATCTCAATTCACAGACCGCGATTCCTAAAAATTTGTAAATGATTGGATACAATTCGAACCAATTTCATTCAGTTTGATTTAATACAAATACCCTGGTTCGAATCCCACACCAGACCTTTCTGTGTGGAATTTGCATGTTCTCCCCGTGTCCATGTGGGTTTTCGTGGGTTTTTCTCCCACCATCCAAATACATGCACTGATAAGTTAATTAGTTAATCTAAATTGCCCATAGGTGTGAATGTGAGAGTGATTGTCTATATATGTTCAGCCCTGAGATGAACTGGCGTCTCATACAGGGTATACCCCACCTTGGCCCACTGGATTAGGCCCCCAGTGACCCCTGCGACCGTAGTGAGGATAAAGCGGGTTCAAGTGGCGAGAGACAAATTGACAATTTTACCACAAGGACTTGCTTTACTTTGTTACTGAGAAGAAAAAGAGAAACGCAAACATAATTTCAAAACCGTATCCTTTTGTTTAGTTGGTGTCACAGAGATAATCGAGCAGGAACTACTGAACAAAATTCACACAATGTAATCTGAAGTCTTTACAATATACCTGTAGATAACTGATATTCATGTCAATATACCTGTGGATAGCTGATATTAATTAAATGTAAAACTGGTAATTTGGGGTGACTAATTTAACAGGTTTGTAAAACTTTGCTCATTTTAAAATACAAAACTTACTTTCCCTCAGAAACACTATATAAAATATAAAAATGGCATAATGTTGAATTATTCCAGCAAATGTGAGAATACACTGAGCATAACACTGAGGTTATACATAAAATACAGTTTTTACTATTTTGAGGAAAATGAACTGAACAACATGGTCATGTCTAAGAACACTAATATCATTGAAACTATATCCACTGATTTGATCAAAACTATTTCTGTTGCTATGCTGGTGTCTGGTTTACAAAGGTATTTTTAAAAGATATGACAGCAGTGGAAAGAATGACTGTCTCTACCACCACTGGAGTGGGTTAAGGGTTAGGGTTTGGGAATCATCTATTTTCAGGTAAAGTTAACTAAACAACCAAGCAGGACATAGTACAAGTGAACTGACTGGGAGTGATATGCCACAGAAGTACTGCTGTTAGAGAATAGCGCATGAGTCCACTTTATAAACATGTACCTGTGCACATTTGGCCTGTAAACTGACATTTTTTCTACCCAGGATCTCACTTTTGAGCTTTATTTTCAGCTAAAGCACACACCATCAGCACCTGTTCACACTTAAAAGGGACTGGTTCAGTCTCATCCTGTGTTTTGGAAATTTGTCAGCAGATATAAAGCTCCCTTCAAAATAAAATGCTTCGGCTACGTTGATCACCATGGATCCATGGTATGATCAGGGGCGCCATCAGGCAGGGAAATGTGGGAACGATTCTAAGGGCCTTAGCACTGACAGGTGCCCATTGAGGAATGGCTGAAAATGTCATTTTTAGTTTTAATAGTAATTCCCTTTTTTAGACCATTCTAATAAAGGTAAAAATTTGATCATGTAACATGAGCTAATTAAACATGGTTGTCGTTTTTATTTTTATTTTTATTTCGTTCTTCATCATACATGCACTTTGCATGTTCGTACACAAACAGAATGCTGCTAGGATGCGCACACAGCCAGGACTCAGAAACAATGGCACTGCCCATAGATTGGTTTTATGAGCTGTCAGACTATGCTAAATCTGTGTCTTTTCAAGATCGAGAATGCTACATAAATAAATTTACACTTAAATATGGGCACGGCCTACCAGATCCTTACTAGATCAAAGAGTGGATGGACGATGTCAGTAAGTTTCCAAGTATACAATAACCTGACATATGTACTTAATTGACAAGCCTTATGTACACTCATGAAAAACTTTAGAGTTTAGACCACAGATGTCAAACATAAGGCCCTGGGGCCAAATACGGCCCATCATAGGGTCCTATCTGGCCCCTGGGATGAATTTGTGAAATACAAAAATTATACAGAACATATTAATTATTTAGGAAGTTAAAATCATTTGCCATTAATTTGATCTAAAATGGATCCGACCATTATGATCATTATGAAAATTTTTAAATTCATTTTAATGTACAAAAAGGAATAAATAAATAATATTAAAAGAAAAGACGAGCCTTTTATGAAAAATGTAAACTGAAATGTATGTATAATTTTAACAATATTTTGAATATTACTAAATATATGTATTTGTAAATCCACTATTATCTTTAAGTTGTGATGCACATGGATAAATTATAAACTTAAGTGTAATATTGCACTTATTTTTCTGAAAGGAGTCATTCCATGGTAATTTAATTAATATTGCTGTTGTTACTGAATGTGTTGTATTGGTTCTATTTTTTTTAAAGTCCAGATTGCTTTGTGTCAAGCTGTTTTTGAAGGTTACAAAAATGGCTTGAGGTCTAACAGTGTTTCCTCTAGGATTTTTTTCTGCAGCGGGGACAGGCGTGCCAGGGAATCATGGCAGCATAAACAAATTACACTTCACTGCAGATTTTATTTCTAGAACTGATTTATTAGTCTATTAATAACCAAATTGTATAATGAACACAACCAAAAAATAATTCAAACTAAATGTTAATAACAATAGTAATAATACAAATGTAAATAAATAGCTCAGTGGCAAAGTTTGCACGCAGCCTGAGGGCACCGGATCTTTCTGGGGTTTTTGTAGAAAAGTTCTAAGGCTCTTTGGTCAAATCCTGCCAGGCTTGGCCCATTGATACTGAGCGTCATCCAGAACATTCCTATAGGGACAGAGTAACATTGAATTAATTTGATTTAAAAGAAATATTGGAATGTAGGTAGCTATGTTATGCAAAGTAATAATGGAAAAAAGCTCAACACTCACCATTGTCTGTATGGTGAATGAAATCTGTTTTTTTTTTTTTCACCCATTTAGGGTCCCAGTCTGTTTGACCTTTCACCAAATGGGCGGCTGTGGCTCACTTGGTAGAGTGGGTAGCCCAATGATCAAGAGGTTGGCGGTTCACATCCCAGCTCTGGCTGTCCACATGTCAAAGTGTCCATGGGCAAGACACTGAACCCTGACTTAGGCCCCCAGTAGGACTGACCTACTGGTGTAGTATGAATGGGTGAAAGACAGGCTAATGTTTAGCAGTCCATTTACCTCTTCTTCCATCACTCATCCCTGACTAACATTACTTGTCTTTTACTGTATGATTACATAAAACATTAACGTTTGATAATTTACAATCCTGTTTATTTACAAATGTGAACATAACTTATGACAGCCTATGACTTAGTAAAAGGTTAATGAAACCTGTCTACACTCATCCTTGTCAATGTTTTTCTCTTTTTTTCTCTTGACTTCCACGATGCGCTCTCGCAAAGAGTATACGATTATAGATCGGTAGTTCAGGCTATTTTTGTTTTCGACGTGTGATGTATTTGCAACAAGCAACAGGGGATAATGTAGCGGAAACACCAACAATTTACCGGTACTTCCACATACATGGCAATGACGTGGTGATGAGGCATCTCTGATTGGCTCAGAATGCATGAAGGAACACTCCCCCCTCCCCTCTCACTCTCTGTGTGTGTTTACCTTACGAGAATAGCTTCCAGATAGGTTCCGTGCTGTTTTGAAAACATGCAGTGGAAAAAAGATGCTTAATTTCCACAGAGAGCACATGAACTAGTTTGCTCTGCCATTTTTTTTTCAAGTTTGTGCAGCAGCTACTGTGACGCCATCTTCTCTTATAGGTGCTAATGCTACTTCAGATTTGCTACAATGGGGGATGGGCTTCAGCCCACATGAGTAATGCCAATACCCAATGACATGGAGTGGACAGGCTTTTCTCATTTATCTGTTGTTTTCTATGAATGGGAAATACAGCCAGTGGAGTATGTAGCAACTCGGAATGATGCATCAGATTCCAAAAGGAGCATGACGACAACGAAATTGCCTTATAAAGCCTCATGCTGAGACACATTTTGTTCAGAGAATGTTATTTTTATGAACAACAAAGGCACATCTTCACTTTACCAATACACAGATCTTTAACATAAAAATTATTCTCTGTTGTTAGAAATGACATTTGTGTTACACATGTAATAAAAATACAAATATTCCATGGTGACCAAAGACATGACAGCCATGGTATATGTACCCATTATTTCCAAAAAAGACAGTTATTTTTATTTATTACCTCCGCCAAGAAGGTTATGTTTTTGCCAGAGTTTATTTGTTTGTCTGTCTCTTATTTAGCAAGATAACTCAAAAACTTCAAGAAATTTTCATGGTAGGTTGGTAATGGGGAGATCTGGAAATGATTAGATTGTGGTGGCTGCCCACTGCTCCTTACATGTTACCCCATCAGAAGTGTTATGGTGAAATGCAGAGGACAATTTTCGCTGTACAGTATATAATGATAAAGTACTTTGTTCTTCTACCATGAAATTAAATCTGAATTGAAAATATTAGTGCAGGGTATGCAAGGATCCATGGTAAAACACTAGACAGGATTCAACCAGATCTTTATGTAGATACTCATCTGAAAAAGTTTGTGATGAACACAATGAACACTGATCTGCAACTGGGCTACTCAAATATGAGTTTAAAAACACTGATTAATCATCTACTGAAGATTAATTTTTTTCAGTTACAACACAAGAGCACACCCCACAGCATTCACCACATACTGGAAAACAATCTAGGTCTGCCTTGTGACAGGAACATCTCATTATTGAGCAGCCAGTTTTGCAGGAACACCAGTCCCACATCATCACTGGACATAGGAATTGACCAGAATGGGATAATTTCCAACCCCAGCTCATGGACGACATAACTAATACTCAGAGCCTTTATTTGTCCTTCTCATACCCTGCCACAGACAGTTGCAGACGTATGTGACCGCAAAGATGCAATTTAAATCTCATATTTTTGATTTGGCTCCCCATTCTCACTAAATACACTCTTGGGTTACCTACGAAAAATGTGTTTTCAGATATTTTGGCAGCCATATTGGATTTATGCAATTTAGTAAAGAGGTGTATGAAAATTAGATTTTTTCCCCCAAAATGTTTCCCTGTACCCAGTGAAGACATTTTTAACCTTAAACCACTCAAATAACTGGTTTAGATTTAATTATATGTCTGAAATAGTGTCTTTTTTTTAATATTTTGGAGGTCATATTGGACTTATAAGTCATAAATGCAGATTAGGAAAGAAACTTTTGGAACAACATTCATCATGCCCAATAAAGACATTTAGAGTTTAAAATAACTAAAATAATCTGCTGAGGAATGAGTATATGACCAAAAACATACTTTTTCTGATAATTTGGTGGCAATATTGAAGTTTTGCAAATTTCACACTTTTGCCCAAGGTACATTTGAGTGCATTTTTACTATGTTGCTCCATTGACTTGTCTGTCCTGGAATTTGAAGGAAAAAAAACTGTTGCAATTAGTGGTAGGTTGAACCTCAAATTGACTAACAGTCCTGATCCTAGAGTGCCACTGTCCTGCATGTTTTAGATCAGGGGTCTCCAAACTATTTCACAAAGGGCCGGTGTGGCTGCAGGCTTTTGTTCCAACTAAGCAACAGCACACTAGACTTTAATCAATTAATCAACTGATCTCCGTCTTCAGAGAGTGGATTGGTCAAACTGTGGTTGGAACAAAAATCAGCAGCCACACTGGCCCTTTGTGGAATAGTTTGCAGACCCATGCAGGACAGTGGCACTCTAGGACCAGGGTTGCTGTCCTCAAATTTATGTTGTTGTTTTTTTCAATATAACAATAAATGTGACAGTGACATATTTAAAAGTGTTTCTACAATGACAATATGTTAAACTCCATAAAAAGTCATTATGTAAAACCTTCTAAATATCAGATTAAAAAAGTCATGATTATGTGATTTAACAAAGTCACAATAACGATCTAAAAAGTCAAAGTGATGCTCAGATCATGTAAACACCTGTGAACGGAACCGTACTTGGGCACAAACACCGGGACCCGGTGCTGCTGTAGCAACGCCCCTCCCCCTCCCTCTGAACGGAGCGGAGGAGCACCGGGAGCCTCCTCACGCACCGGAGAAACCAGTCTCACCGCGGACTAGACACGGATGCGGACACACAACCAGCTTCAGTTCTGACACCGCTTCAACCGGAACTGTGTAACTGGTACCGGACTGCTCCTGTCTGTGGAAACGGAGGAGTTGTGTTCGTGGAACCGGACTGTCCTTCTCTCCTGTACGGGACTGCTTGTTGTTTGTGAAACCGGACTGCTCCTCTTTCCAGTACCAGACTCCTCTCTGTGGAACCGGACTACTCCTGCTCTCCAGTACCGGACTGCGCGTGTTCTCTGCCTCCTTCCTACTGGTACCGGTACAGGTGGACCGGGTCAGAATGTTCTCCCTCCTCAACTCCGTCTGTTTCTGCTGCTTTTTGCCTGTTGCTTTTCTATTGAGTGAGTACTGACACACACACACACACACACACTGCACCTTTGGTTTAATGGATATAATGGTTTTATTTTATTTAGTGTGTAAATTCTGTCTCTGATCAGCATCTTCATTATCTTCACCTGCAGTGAAACTGACACTTCAGCTGATCTTTGTATTCTTTTTTCCTTTTTTTGCCCCGTTTCTTTCTTTTTGCTGTCCCGTTTCTTCCACACGATCAGAGACGGAAGCAGAACTAGAGGAGTTTGGAGAGAGAAGGTATGGCAAGCCAAAGTGTTCACATAGCCACGCGTTGTGTTTATTATATCACGCGTTACAGAACGCGTTCTAGCACGCGCGCTATCACGCGTTACAGGACGCGCTCTGGTACGCGCACTGGCGCGCGCAAAGGCACGCATTCTAGCACGCGTTATGGAACGCGTGCTAGAACGCGTGCTTTATGGTAATGATCTCTTCCCACTGATTTTCTCCGCCAATTTCTTTGTAGTGCTTCCAGCCAATCACTGGCCAACACAACGAGTCCAGAGTAGCTGAGCACTGATCTTACCCTTCACAAATGAAGTGCATTCACTCAATGTTTAATTTTTGCTAAATATTTGGACTTATCCTTCATCAATCTACTTTATTTAACATGTTCAACTTTGTTTATTGTATTTTCAGGTTTGATGCAAAAGGATAAAATAAAGTGAGATGCTGTTTCATACTTTATTAATAAATAAATCAAAATGTGAATTGTCATATTTTGATTATATGTCAGTTGAGGTTACATTGATTACAGATGACACACTTGGTGAAGGCTGAAAAGATGGGGAAAAAATATATAAGAAGACATACAAGGTAGCACATGGCTCATCATTTCGTCTGTATCATGTGACCCTGTTTGCTGACGTGATAGTTTTCTGAAGCAGTCCTGTGGACATGTCCATCATTACTATTAAAAATTGAAATTGACACTTGATGTTTAACCATGCACATAGTAATATGCATAACTATATACATATTTATATTACCTCCAGGGTATATTTTTATTCATATCTTTCTCTATATTCTTATTTATACTTTACTTTACTTATTGTTATTCTAGTCTTTCTTATATTGTATATTTGTGTATATTATTATATTTGTAAGTTGTATAGTTGTATATTTGTATAGTTATATTTTGCTTTTTGCATCTTTGCACAGTCTTAAGGGAGTGTCGCATCCATTTCACTGTGGATGCTCATCCACACGTGACAAATAAAGAATTCTGATTCTGACATATTTAATTTTCTATTGTTTCGCACCTTTCACTTGCATTGAAGATTAAACTGCATTGCTATCATCCATCGTCTTACTTCGCCATCTAGTGGCAAAACATGCAACCTACAGCCAGCTCATTTGTTAGATTAGCACAACAAAATAAGAATTAAAATACAAAATACAATAAAAAAAAAAACCCGTAAAAATAGACACACGAATGTTGAACAAGTTAAATAAAGTAGATTGATGAAGGATAAGTCCAACTATATAGCAAAAATTAAACATTGAGTGAATGCACTTCATTTGTGAAGGGTAAAATCAGTGCTCAGCTATTCTGGACTCGTTGTGTTGGCCAGTGATTGGCTGGAAGCACTACAAATTAATTGGCAGAGAAAATCAGTGGGAGGAGATCATTACCATATAGCACGCATTCTAGCACCGTTATGGAACGCGTGCTAGAACGCGTGCCAGTGCGCGTGCGAGAATGCGTTCTGTAACGCGTGATATAATAAACACAACGCGTGGCTATGTGAACATTTTGGCTTGCCATAAGAAGGCTGGGGGTAGGTGGGTGTTGAGTGATTTAGTGGATGTGAGTTTGAACCTGCTGGTGTTTCAATGTTTTTCTGTAGCTGCTGCTGGTGTTTCAGTGGATGTCAGTCGGTTTTAATTGAACTGTGATTCGGTTTTAAATGAAACGTGAGTTGTTTTTTATTGAACTTTAATCAGTTTTAATTGAACGTGAGTCGGATTTAATTGAATATGACTCAGTGTTTTGCGAATATCCTGGTAGAAACGGAACTCTGGAATTCTGATGGTTTTTCTATTTGTGTGTGTGTCTTGAAGTGCTGTATTTGTGAACAGAATCTTTTTATTGTTATTATTACGTCCGCCAAGGAGGCATTAAATTCAAGTCTGTTTGTTTGTCTGTCTGTTAGCAGGATTACGCAAAAAGTTATGAGAATGAGAGAGAATCTCATGTTTTTTTTGCATTCACATCATCTCACCTCCTGACATCAGATGGGTCAACACCTATGGCTTGATCAAGTCACGTATTGACGTCATATGACAAAACATCAGGATTTTTGTTTTACGATTTTTAAATGTAATCAAGTAGTATTCAGAGAATGCCTAATCTCGCCCCTATTTTGTGCCAATCTCAAGTTTCTATGACAACCCGTTCTTGAATTAGAGACAATAATGTGATTTTGACCTTTCTGCTAAATATGACCATGAACTTAGACCTTTTGCAATATTGCTAATTGTGTTATATTTATATATGCATCAATGTGTGTAATATTATAATAATATATCCAGTTTTTGTAAGGACACCATATTACCATATGACACCAGCAGACAGAAGTCTGCTGTCTCTGACTGCCTTGTTCAAAATGTGACATCATCTCACATAATACCAGATATATTTAAATAAGTATTAAAAGACTGCATAAATATAGGTGTATTGGTGTAAAGCCCATTAGAATGTTCCACAGTGGGTTAAAGAATAAATGAGTAAGAAATAAAAAAATTTCCATGAAGTAAATTTTTTAATTTGTTTTTATATCTGTCACTTGAGGGTCAATGGAAAAGCATGTGCAGATGTAGTTAACACCACTAGAGGGAGAATGTGAGAGCAAATGAATAATGTCAAATGCTTTGGGCGCCTTCAAAAGGGCTATAGAAATCTAACAGCTGCACTCACAGTGAATCATTTTACAAATAAATAGAATAATAAAAAAAACCCTGCTTCATATATTCATTGATTTATTTTCCATTTGCAGAAAAAAATGCATTTGAAACAGGTTTGAAATATCCACTAAAAATTACATGACGGTAAACATGATTTAAAAAAGACAATTGAAAATTATGTAAAAACTATTTTTAAAAAAAAGAGTAGAGTCATTCAAAGGGAGACATTTGAATCAGGGCCTCACCAGAAATAATCCAGCATGAGTTATGATCAATGTAAATAACACTAGTAAAGATTTGTCCAAGTGTCTGTGCTATAAATCACATGTCTGTATGATTCGAATGCTTTCAATCATTTTCGTTACCAAAATTTGCTTGTTTCCTATTCAACTGCAGCGAATATGCAGTGAGCTGAGGCAGTCCCAAACCATGCCTCACGACAGATTGCGCAATCCCTTGTTAATTGTTAGAGCGCGTGCCCTTTGCGCTTACTCTGTGCATGCCAACAATGTAAAGCTGTATAAAGACGTTTTTATCCACTTTAGTCTGTTATATGGCCTTACTTTCCTTATAATGTGTTGTTTTTTAAGTATGTGTTCCACTTATGCAGTGTTAACAAATTTACATAAAACAAAACTGAAAAGACATGAGGTGAGGCAGGCAGTAACTCTGCCTCAGTAGAGGGCGTGGTCTACGTGAACTCAGTTTTATCTGGTTACTAGGTTACGAAACGTTGTTGTCGTGTGATTGTTGGCTTCATCTAAAACAGTGGTTCTTAACCTTGTTGGAGGCACCGAACCCCACCAGTTTCATATGCTCGTTCACCGAACCCTTCTTTAGTAAAAAATAAAATATGTTTTGTTTTTTTTTTACGTGTCATCACCGTGGGTAAAAGTACCAGTTCCCCGCCACCACGTCGTGTGTCCGTACGGCGATCGACCCTTTAGATCGCCAGCTGCAGGAGCTTTTTTGCCTGGATCGGCACTCGGGAGATAACGGGCTAATTCTGGTGTGTGGTCCCTACTGAGGAGGTCTCACTCAGCTGCTTATCCAGCGCTCACAAAGCGGACCGGCAGGGAGTCTCACTCAGACACACCTCTCTAAGCGGTCTGATAGCTAGGTTTCACTCTACTACATAAACCAGTGACCTCAAAGCGGACCGGTAGGAAATCCCAGAGCAGGACGCTTTCAATGACTGTGCCCACTAACTGCAGACTAGACTGAGGGGTAGACCTCTGCCTGCGGAGGCTCCACCGAACCCCTGAGACCGACTCACCGAACCCCTAGGGTTCGATTGAACCCAGGTTAAGAACCACTGATCTAAAACCATGGAGGATGAGGATGTTATAGCTAAACTGAAAGGATTTTCAAAGTTGGACTTGCAAGCAAAACAGGACTTGATAAAGAATGGACGACCGACGCCAGAGCTAAAGGAACTGTTCTGTCTCTCTTCTGTCTGGTGCTGTGTTTGTGGCATCCGCCGTGTGTACCCACTGTACTGTGGCCTGTGGTGTCCACCGTGGTGTTTTGTAGAAGTTGCCCCCATTCAATGTTCATTCTTCCTTGGCCAAATATGCATATTAAAATATGTACCCCATATAAATAATGCTGCAATGAGATATGAAACTAATAGGTATTTAGCAAATATTTGGTGTATTTGAAAATCTGATTTAGAAAAAGTCAGTGCCTCACTTGCCACAGACCTCACTGCACGTCACTGATATATATATATATATATATATATATATATATATATATATATATATATATATATATATCCTTCTCTACTCATCTCTCTTTTTATCTATTCATGTGTTTTTCATGAGGCTCTTTTTCCTTTGTCACAGTCCAGTTCTGGGGGGGGTTAAATGTCAGTCATCAATTCATCTGAGCAGAACAAGCTTCAGATAAAAACCTGATAAAGAATTTAATTCAGTTTTTTAGACACAGTTAAAACTACTGTTAAATTATTAAAAATTTTAATAGCTTAATCACAGGGTCACTTTGGAATAATTTCCATTAATCCTGATCAAAACACTTTATATCTGTCCACTGTTCTGTCTGCCACTCCTATAGCCACAGTACGCTGAGCGGCTAAACGACCGACCTCCATTGCTACAACCGTGGTATGCTTAGCGGCTAACAGTTCACCTCCACTGCTATAGCCCCAGTATGAGGCTATATCTGTCTGTGTTACTACTCTCAGTGGTATCAGTATTTGAGATGAACAGCATTCCTTCAGGTTTGGTGACGGTCAGGGACATTTTAGGATAAGCGGAAATTACATACAGCACCCTCAGATGACCCTTAACATGCCATCAGATGACCTTTAACCCTCCGCTCAGGGACCGAGTTCCATGCTCTCCTGGTGAACAAACTCAACAGAATGTGTAAAATGTTGGCTCTACCCCATTAAATGTAAAATGTGTGCTCCACCCGTTTAAGAGTAAAATGTTTGCTCTGTCCCTTTAGAGGAGACCTATTAGACTCGGTTTTAACTATCATTATGTGAATTTTGAGCACCTACAGAGTAGCTTTTTAATGATTTCCAGCTCAAGAAAACTTCATAGTTATCTCATATCGGCATTCGCAAAAGTCCTTATCCAAGCCAATTTCTGCCTATGCCTGAAATGCTCGGTTTGGGCTTCTGGCCAATCTTGCTGTTCTCTTAACTCGCCAGCTCAGTGGAGGCTTCTGGGGTGGCAGAATGTTTTAGGGTCCATCGCCACATGTGTATTTGTTTACTGTGTGATACCGTAGGCTAACATAGGGTACTGTACACAAAGCTATAAAGTCACACGCTTTTCGTTCTTAACATAAATTTCTCTGGTACATGCTCTCAGTATTGAACCAGGAGGAATCAACCATGTTAATATTTTGGACCACTCGCAAGTTACATTACAGCACATGTCATTTATATGTTTGAAATGGTGGTTTCTGGCTGATGACCCTGCAGCTGATCAATGGGCTCCAGAGGAGGATGTGACAGCACAGGAAGAACCACCAATATTTTGTCTAATATGTGACATATGGTACTTCTTCTTTCCCAGATCAGTCACTTTCTGTTCCCGATTTACTTTCAATGCAGGAAACACAACAGAATGAACCGAACAATCAAGGGAAAATCAAACATTATGTCCCCCCTTCCCCTATTGTCAACTTGGTTTAGCCCAGAATGTCAAGTTGCAGATTTGTTCAAAAATTCTGTGTAGTTTTCTTTTTACATAGCAATGGAGTTAGCAGCTAAAAGAAAGACTGACTAAAAGGGAGACATTTGTCATTTCTTCCTGCCGGTATGCAACTGAATGTACATGTACTTCTATGATCATCAAGACCTTGCCCTTGCCTTTGTATGTGGCTTCGTGAGAAGTAATAGTGATAACACTGAAAACCTAACCACCGTTACGTTAGACAAATGCAAGCTGAAGTTCTGATTTACCCATGTGGCTATATTGTGTCACTATTAATAAGCTAGTTTCAGCGGGGACACCAAAGAGCGTACATATAAAGAGGTCTAACTCCCGTCACGGCCATGTGACAAAGTGGCGTGCGGTGCATCTTTATCCGAGCGTGGAAGAAATGGCTGAGGCCAGTTTTGTGCTGCCCCAAACTGTAACAATAGCCGCAAATTCTCAGCGGGGAAGAGCTTCTTTAGATTTCCTAAAGATGATACCAGGTAAAACACATACTTTGATCAAGAACCAGGCTTTTGCCTTATTAAAATATAGCGTTTTAATGTTTGTTTATGGGCGATAATGAGGTTAAAAACACAGCCCCTACAATGAGATTCACTTTCATTTCATAAACAAAACCTGACAAAACTTCGTAATTTAAAATAACTAGACTAATTATCAATCTGACACACAAAATAAAATGTTTACATTGACAAATATCACATTTTTGAAATTATAAAACATAAGATGCAATTTGTATACACATTTAATTACACTCCATCAGTGTTTAAATATGTCTTTGGTTAGTTTGGATACATGTTTATTTTGTGATTATGATGTGCCATGTGTCTGATGGTGTACGAACAAAAATTGTCAAGGTTGTTAATGACAATGTTAATGCTGCTCATTGCCCATCATTTTTTATGTTATATTACTGTGCGATTGTTATTACTTTTATAATTTATTAATAAAGAACAATAAAAAACTCATTGCGTTCTTTCTTTTACTATTCTGCAAAAATGACATCATATATTGAAAAACATTACCATCTGATAAGGATGTGCTATATCTGATAAATTCTTTATAAATAATTCTTTTAATAATTGTCAACTTTTGATGATCATCAATCTATCATAAGTCAATTTTATTACTCTAATTGAAACAGCTAAATTGACACTATTCAAATCAAGTAGTGTGATCGTTTGATCTGAGTAATAAGGAGTCTACCAACTTGATATAAACAAAAGAACAATCTGGGATTAATTGGCTTTCCTGACATGTTCATTTGAAAACATGAAAACAAGTAAGGCCAATGATTTATTTTATTAATTGCAATCTTATTTATCAATCAATCGATGAATTAATAATGGATTTGACTTCTTTATGATTGTGCAATTATGCTATTCAAAGGCTGGCGGCAGACACTTGCTGGCACTGGTTTCCACGCTCAATAGAGGGCGCTGCGGTCGCGGCCATGTCACAGAAAACTGCTCTTTGGGGAAACTAAGTGCAGATGCAGTAGAAGCGATTATTTAGGCCTAGAAACATTTGTTGTGAAAACTATAGCATCTAGCTAGCAGCTAGAAGATTGTCATCGAACTGAGAAGAAGCGTCTTGTTGCTTAGCAACGTCAACAAAATGTCTTTGCCTTACTTACACTTCAAAACACAAATGAAAAAGACATAGCGCCTATCCACTAGAGCATTAACTAAAATGTCTACTTAAATTTGAAGGAGTCGACAAGTCGCATGTTAGTGTTTCTCACCCTGCCTCCTCTCTCTCTTGCTCGCTCTCGCACGTAAACACAGACCAGATGTAAACAAGACACCTGCAGGTAAGACAGTTGTGGTGGCTAACAAAACACACATCACATGTGTGGATATACTTCATTTAAGACGAAAAAAAAAACTGTTGCGGCCATCTGAAGAGGTATCTGTTTACCTGAGTGATACAAGCAGCATTTGCTAGCTAACCAGTGTGATAAGTAGTGCTGCATTAAGACAACATGCTCTTTTTCCCTCCAAACACATGATATGGACAGTGTTGTGTTCCTCTTGTTGGCCTTAAACTTATTAACATAATATTAAAAGTGAGGACCTGTGACAGACATGTGGACAGTGCCGTTTTAGAGCTGTGGGTCCTGACCAAATGCAGACATATGTTCACCTACTGATGTTCAGTTAAATTTAACAGAAAACTCTTTGCTAACGTTAGCCTTTGTTTTGTTGCAGTTAAGTGCTGTTTGTGTCTTGTCAGTGGACATGGTTACGTTGCAGTGACCTTTAATACAAGTTGTTCATTACTGGACAGACGTGTCCGTGTTTTTTGTTTTGTTTTTTTAGCGTGTGTCTGTTGTCTCTCCGCTGACAATGTGATGATGTCATCATGACCCAGTCGACGCAACTCGACTGTATTGACAGATAAGTCGACTTGAAAAAAACTGGTCGTTAATGCCCTACTATCCACTGTAAATTTCATCAATATTTTCTTGCTGTTGAACTTGTTCGAGCATTTTTTTGTTGTGACTTCTGCTCTGTTTTGAATGTCTGCATGTCTGTCCATACCGTAGTCCAGCAGGCAGTGTCATATGCCGGTATTTGTTTTAAAGGACAGTAATGTCCTTTGGAGGTAGAGGAGAGACAGATAGGCCTACCTGCACTGAAGATCAGGTAAAAATTAACAATGGTTGCAGTTTCTTCCACCATATTAGCAGTATGCAAGTAGTAAGAACTTAATATTGAAAAGAATCTCATAATTTTGGTCAATAAAGATGGCTTTATTTGTACATTGATGGTTATCTAGTCATGATTCAGACAGAGCAGCAAAAGCAAGAGAGGGACAGTAGTTTGCATGGAGGGAGAGGACAGGCTGGTTCCTGCAGTGAAGAAGACCAGGTAAGACAAGTCTTAACAGGCGGCTGTGGCTCAGTTGGTAGAGTGGGTTGCTCAATGACCGAGAGGTTGGCAGGTCGCGTCCCAGCTCTGGCTGTCCACATGTCGAGGTGTCCTTGGGCAAGACACTGAACCCTGACTTAGGCCCCCCCAGTAGGACTGACCTTAGACCTTAGAAACCGACTGGTGTGTGGATGGGTGAATGTGACGCTCATGTAAAGCGGTGAAGGTGGAAAAGCGCTATATAAGTGCAGACCATTTACCATTTAAACAACATGAGGATGATGTGATGTGTGTTTGTGTGTGTGTGAAATAACATGGAATACGCTTCTTCTTCTACAGGTTGGAAACTTAACTCCTGGGAAAGTCTTAATTATATGCCAGGTGGGTGTGTTTTGGGGCCGGTTTCACACTGTTGGAGCATTCGTCCCAATTGGATGCTTCCAACTTGACATCAGGTTTTGTACACATCTTGCAAACATCTCGCAATGAGCTGTTTAGAGTGGCACGTTGTTGTTGTAGAATTGCAGCATAAACACTATAGCTGATGTTTTGTAACTTTGCTGAGGTTTGCAGTCAGCATCCAACATTATAACACTGTATATATGTAGAAATACATGGATCGGCATAATAGGTCTCTTAAGTGTAAAATGTTGGCACTGCCCCTTCAAGTGAAAAAATGTTGGCACTACCCCTTTAAGTGTAAAATGTTCACTCTACCCCTTTATGACACTAAACACCACAAATAGAAATAATGTGCAGAAAAGAACCCCCCACTTGTTTACTTCTGCTGTGGAAGCCTGATAAAGGCAGAGTTGTCCCTTGGGTCCCCCCCCTCATTCAGAGGCAGATTGTATTTTCATATGTATTGTCTTTAATTGTTCTCCTTAGAAACATTTCTTTATTTCCATCCTTTTCTAAGTTTCCTCTGAGACGATCGACTGCAGCATTTTTCCACACACTCCTCCATCTTTCTCTCTTTCTCTCTCTCGACTCTCTCCCTCCCTCCTCCTCTTAACTGCAGTACAGACACATGAAGTGGATGATTCCTCATTAAAATCGCTTTAAAAGTCTCATGGAAGATGAAAAAAGCGCCAATGCTGTTTGACTCCGCCCCTTTTCCTCAGATCTCGCACACAAACACACACACACACACACTCTCTCTTTCCTTCCTCATTTCTCTGCAGTCGTTTTTGTCTTGAAGCTCTGATCGACCTGTTTTTTTCTCTAATCTAAAAATAAAAATAGAATAAAGAATAAAAATAGAAAAAATAGAGTAAAATAGATAATAATAGAATAAATAAAAATGTAATAAACTGTAAAAAAAAAAAAACTAGGTATGTCAAAATTAATGCATTAACTCGGTTTAATCCATCATCATGATTGATCTGATTAAAATTTTTAACACAATTCAATAGAACAGTTGTTTACAGTTTTGTTGAAACAATTTTTGCAGATGTTTTGTAAAATTTTTCTTTGCATTTTTTTGTGTTTCTTAATGTTTTTGTGGATTTTGTGGGAAATTTGAGTAAGAAAAAAGAAACAGTCGACCGACATGAAGTGGTTTGACAGTTTTCTTTTCACTGAAGCACTTCCAGATTAAAATACCACATTAACATGAAACATATATTAGTCGAATATTCTGATCTGAGACAGATCGCTCTCATCCACAGGCTTAATCTTGGAGACATGAAACGTGGGGTGAATTTTCATGGATCGAGGTAACAATAACCTGACCATAACTGGACTGATTACCCTTTCCACACGGAAGGGTCCAATAAACTTAGGAGCCAGTTTCCTAGAATCAGTCTTTAGGGGAAGGTCCTTAGTTGACAACCATACTTGTCCCTCCTGGTATAGTGGATTCCTGGAACGATGACGGTTGGCATTCAACTCATACCTGCCGGTGGCCTTCCGGATAGCGGCGCGAGCCGACCTCCATGTCCGTCAACACTGACGCAGGAACTGGTCCACGGCCGGGCATGAAGACTCTTCAACAGATGAAGGAAACAATGGGGGTTGATAACCGAAAACACACTGGAATTGCCAAACCTGTGGCCGAGCTGACGAGCGTGTTATGAGTGTATTCCACCCAGATGAGTTTTCTGGACCAAGCAGAAGGTTGCCGTGAGGCCATACATCGTAGGGTAGTCTCCATGTCCTGGTTCATCCGTTCTGCCTGGCCGGTGGTATCCTGAAGATAAACTGGGGGAGACTCCAATAGCCTGACAGAACTTCTTCCAGAAACCTGAGATGAACTGAGGTCCTCAGTCCGATACCACATCGGTGGGGAAGCCGTGAAGGCGGAACACGTGCTGGAGCATGAGTTCGGCGGTTTCCTTGGCAGAGGGAAGCTTGGGGATCGGAACAAGATGAGCCATCTTACTAAACTAAAGAGATTGTGAATCCATTGCAGAATCTCTGCTCTAAGTCCCTGGGGAACGAACAGGTGATCGGTAGGATAACCACTTGGCCCCGGTTCTTCCTCCGCCGCTGCCCTTATCCAGTCCTCAATCTCCCAAGTGAGGGCGGACACCCTCTGTGAACTGGGAAGGATCGTCTCCGTCTTCACCCCATCCTCCGCAGGCTTGATATTCCGAGAACCTGGACAATAAGACAAGAAGAAATTAAAACGGGTAAAAAATAGGGACCATCTAGCCTGTCGGGAGTTGAGTCTCTTTGCAGATCTGATGTACTCCAGGTTCTTATGATCGGTCCACACCAGGAATGGGATCTTGGTTCCCTCTAACCAGTGTCTCCAGTCTTCCAGAGCCAGCTTTACTGCCAAAAGTTCTCGGTTCCCGATGTCATAGTTCCTCTCTGCAGACGCCTAGAGAAGAAGGCGCAGGGGTGCATCTTGGAATCCAGATCTGACCGCTGGGAGAGCACCGCTCCCACTCCCACATCCAAGGCGTCCACCTCCACAATAAATTGTTTATCAGGATCAGGGATTTGTAGGATGGGAGCCGTGCTAAATCTCTTCTTGAGAATGTCAAACGCCTGACTGGCAGATAGCAACCACTGAAATGAAACTTTTGAGGAGGTAAGAGCAGTCAACGGGGCAGCGACAGTGCTATAACCTCTAATGAAGCGTCTATAAAAGTTGGCAAAGCCTAAGAATCTCTGAAACTGATTATGTGTCTCTGGAATCGGCCACTCAGCCACTGCCGACACCTTGCGTCTTGTCCAATAACATATCCCAGGAAGGAAACAGAGGAGCGGTGGAACTCGCATTTCTCTGCCCTAATGTAGAGGGAGTTCTTAAGGAGCCGTCGAAGTACCTGTTGAACGTGGTAGGTGTGATCCTGCTGAGATTTTGAAAAAATCAGAATGTCATCCAGGTAGACAAAAACAAACTTATTTAACATATCACGGAGGACGTCATTAATAAGGTTCTGGAACACGGCGGGGGCGTTGGTAAGTCGGAAGGGTATTAGGAGATACTCGTAATGTCCCGATGGTGTATTCAACACTGTCTTCCATTCATCCCCGTCCCGGATTCTCACCAAGTGATAAGCGTTTCTCAGATCCAGCTTGGTGAACACTGTGGCCCCCTGGAGAAGCTCAAAGGCAGAAGAGATTAAAGGTAACGGGTAACTATTCTTAACAGTGATTTCATTCAACCCCCTGTAATCAATGCACGTTCTAAGAGTCTTATCCTTCTTGTCCATGAAGAAGAAACCAGGGGGACGAGGAAGGTCTAATGATACCTGCGGCTAGAGAGTCCTGAATATAGGTCTCAATCGCTTCTCTTTCAGGAGCAGAGAGGGAGTATAGTCTACCCTTAGGGGGTGAAGTGCCGGATAAGAGGTCTATAGCGCAATCATAATCCCTATGAGGAGGTAGGGATACGGCTCTGCTCTTACTGAATACCTCCCTATAATTGTGATATTCGGATGGTAAGTTAACCAGATCAGTCTCTGAAATGCTGTTAGTTGCCTTCTCACGATCCTTGAGTGACTGAAGACAGGAAGTTCGACAGCCCGAGCACCAACAGATTATTTGACCTGTCTTCCAATCAATGTGGGGGTTATGTCTGCGGAGCCAGGGGAACCCTAGAACGAGGGGAATCTCCGTCGACGGCAGAATCAGGAACTGGATAGTCTCCACATGAGAACCAGCTATGGTCATGCCAATGGGTTCCGTCTAATGGGTTATTTCTCCCATTGGGTGACCATCTAACGCTCGGGCAGGGACTGGCCTAGACAAGGGCTGCATGGAAAGTCCCAACTGTTGAAATAGACCTTCATCGATGAGACTAGAGTCGGCTCCAGAGTCGACGAAGGCTGCTAGAGTCATGTACTCTCCCTTAATCAAGAGTTGAACATGGGACATGGACACTTGGGGGTTTGAACTGGTGTGACTCAGTGTTAACCTCCGGTCTAATGCTGAGCCCTCCTTTTTCACTGGACAGTTCGCGAGGAAATGGCCCTCCAGTCCACAGTAAAGACACAGATTCTCCTTACGTTCTACTCTCGTTCCCCCTGGGTCTGCCTGGAGCGACCCACCTGCATCGGCTCATCTCCTCCAACGGAGTTAGCACCTCTTGCTCTATGAATTGGATGGATCACCTCAGAGGAACCATAGGAGATGGGAGTATGGGATGGAAGCGATGCAGCATCCTCTCTCCTCCAGGCCCGGAGTCTGTGATCCAGTAAAATAGTCAGTCGGATTATACAATCTAGATCAGAGGGAAGATCAAACGAGACCAACTGAAATTTTATTTGTGGAGATAGCCCAGCCAAAAATACCTCACATTGGGCAGCCATAGTCCATGAACTGTTCTGGGAACGTAGTCCGGACAGGATAAGGCTCAGATCCAGAGGTCGAAGACAGAGACGTGGTCAGGCGGAAACAGGTCGAGGTCGGAGGCAGGCTGGAACAGGTCATAAACAGAGCACAGGCAAAACAGACAGATGATAATGCTGGAAGGTCTTGACGAACAAAAATGATGTGGCAAAGAACAGACAAAAAGGGCAGGCTTATATACAGCCACCTGATGACCCAGAGGTGTGGGATCTCAGGTAGCTGTAATGACAATCAGGGCAAAGGTGAAAGACAGAGACACACAGGGAAACAGAGCAGAGACAGAGAAAACAGAGAAAAAACAGAGAAGAGAGAAAACAGAGAAAAAATAAAACACATACATGACAACTAGGGCATCACCTAGCTTATGACAAACACGTTCATTGCAGATGTGTTCACTTTTTTATTAAGTCTATTCATGAAAAATTAAATGTAATTAATAGATTAAAAATGCATATTTAATGATGATTTTATAATCAATTCATACTACTAGTACAGTTGCAGTTACAGTTTAATTACAGTGTCAGTTTAAATACACTATGTTACAGTTTAATTACATGTTATTACAGTTTTATTTATTAGAGGTTGTTATAGTTTATTACAGTTGAATTACAGTTTATTACAATTTATGACAGATTCATTGCAGTTCATTCCAGATTGTTACAGTGTATTACATTTGAATTTAATTTTATTATGTTTAATTACAGTATATTACAGATTAATTACAGTTTATTGACAAAGTTCTCCGGCGTCAGTGTAACTTTCTGGCCTGTTTTTCCTGTTTGTTCCTGTTTTCCCTTCAGGTCAACAGCGTTTCTACACCCATGCTTCTAAACTTTAACCACTGAAGCTTCTATAACTCAATCTAAAACACTGTACGGTTCAATACTGATCAAATAGAAAGTCTACTTTTAAAACAACTCTATGACCATAATATCTTACAGCGCCTGCATCATTAAAAACTGTTTCCATCTGTTTTTGACAGACGCAGAACCTCATACTGTTTGAACTAAAATAACTTTAGAATTTCTCTGTATTCATTCACCTTCTTGTATTTCACACAAATATATTATGTTTATATATTGTTAGTATCCCAGGTGGGTGTGGTCTCTTCCCTTAAAGTACAACTAGACCATATTTACCTCCAACAGGGAGTTTATGTTTTTGCTGGCATTAGTTTATTTGTTAGTTTGTGTACAACATAATTCAGAAACTAATGGGTGGATTTTGTACTGTGGAGTATGGTGGTAGTGGGGAGATGGACAAATGATTAGATTTTGGTGGTGATCCGGGACAGGGGGCGGTCTTCCTTGGCGGAGGTCTGCACTCTCAGAGTGCTTTTCTTGTTTTACCTTAATTCATCACTTTCAGAGTCATTGTGATGATTAAATGCATTAACTCCTCCCTCTTCCCACTAGCACCTTGTGGGCCAAATCTGACAGTTCTAACTCCTGAGTACTGTCCCAGAACCAAGATCTGGTCCAAGCCCCACCTCCAGCCAGGTACCACTGGTAACTGAAAACACAAGCCCCACCTCCATTCAGTTACCACTGGTAACTGAAAACACAAGTCCCGCCTCCACCCAGGTAAAACTTGTAATTGTACATACAAGCCCCCCTCCATCTAGGTACCACAGGTAACTAAACAGAAGCCCCGCCTCCAGCCAGGTACCATTGGTAATTGTATACACAAGTCCCGCCTCCAGCCAGATACTATTGGTAACTGTATATACAAGCCCTGCCTCCAGCCAGGTATGACTGGTAACTGTATACATAAGCCCCACCTCCCACCAGGTACTAACTCCTTTCTGGTGCCCTCACCATCAGGATATAAACTTTAGTCTGCACAGATGCTCTAACAACCACGATACATTGGATTTACTCGCACTTTACAACCTGAAGAACTGGATTAAGGGCATTAGTGTACACAGTGTATACTTGTTTTGTGTGTGTGTGTTTACACTTCTTGTGTGTGTACTTTTTGTATGTGTGTGTTCCTTTAACAAATCCTCAGTAATGAAGTACCAGCAGTGCGTGACCCCCCCCCCACCCCCACCCCCCACCCTGATCCTCAGACTACACTGAGCATGAATATTCATACACACACATGCACAGAGGGCTTAAAGAACAACACACACACACAGACATACATGTCACACACACTGCTGTAATAACTCTGAGTGAATTCATCTCCTGTGCGTGTGTGTTTGTCTTAAAACCAACATTTTAATTCCAAACTGTGTTTGATATGCAGATTTATTTGTGTGTGTGTGTGTGTGTGTGTGAAGGTTATTTGAAAAGACTGAAATGCTGGGTGTCCAAGGTTAGTGAAGCACTTGTCTTTTATTCTGACTCCTGAGGACGAACAAACGCACACACACACACGCGCGCGCGCACACGCACACACACACACACACACACACACAGGGTCTGAAATAGAAAGAAGGGAAAGTAAAAAAAATTGCTCTATAGTTTATCATCTCATAGTTAAGAGGAAATAAAATAAAAAGATGTAGAAGAGGCACAGGAGGATCAGATGGAGGAAATAATGAGGAGGAGGACAAGAGACAGAGGAAGATCAGCACCTTTGCTTATCAAGTCCGTCAAAAAAATAACATGTTGACAGACATAAATCTTCTTTTGTTTGACACATATATTCATTACTCTTCTATATTCTCCTTTATCTGCTACGAAATTAAATGCTATGGTTTTACTGGCATGTTCTTACATCCCGCACCACTGTAAACCCTTCTATGCTCCTGATTTTTAAAATGTTTTATGCATGCCGATTTAAAACTTGGTGAAGTTTTTTTTTTTTAAATTTTTTTATGGCAATCAATTTAACCAGTCATTTTATGTGGTAGTTCCAACTATCAATGTCGTAGGTAACAAAGAAGTTCTAGCCAATCAGAGGCACAGTCGGGCAGGCCTTAAGTTTTCAGATAGACAACGTCAGCATGCTGGGCCTTATGTAAAAATGGAATCAATAGAATGGTTATTGCCAGAAAAAATTTCACCATGGATACCAGGTAAAAATGTATAAAAGCAGGTGAAGAGACATGGAGATGGGAAGAAGGAGTGAAGAACAAGTGGTGCCCGCTGCAGCAGATGGAAAGCCTCACGGTATCGACTGTCAAACGTTGAAGGAGCTAAGGGTTGTTTTTGTACTATGCGCCACAAAACCGATGTGTGGCAGCAGCAGGAAAATTGTTTCAGCTCGTCATGCTTCAGACCTGGGTCACATGGCATCTGTGCGTATTTTCTCCATAAAAAATGGATGATGTTTCAGTTCACGTGACCCAATGATTTCTGAAGTTGAAATGGAGCAAAGTGAGCAGTTCCCACTGTCACAATCTTGGTAGCATCATACATGTTTGTCACTCCTGGTAATTCCAAAAATGTATTTAGATGTGGAGCTGAGAACATGGGGCTGATAGTGACACCTATCAAACTCTGTGCTGCCCGTAGCTAAGAGGTAACAGAGATAGACTGGCTAAAGGTGAGGCTAAACTCTAAAAACCACAACTACCACTTTTCTGCTGCGGGCCACATGTGAAGAAAAAATATTTTTGGTATGGTGAAATTAAAGTCAAAATTTCTACATTAAGATTGAAATTTCAACTCTAATCTCGAAATGTCAAGAATAAAGTTTAAATCAAATATCGACTTTAATGTCGACATTGTAATGGGGGTGGCACAGTGGTTAGCACTCGTGCCTCACAGCAAGAAGGACCCTTGTTCAAATCCTACACCAGACCTTGCTGTGTGGAGTTTGCATCTTCTCCCCATGTCTGTGTGGGTTTTCTCTGGGTACTCCGGTTTCCTCCCACCATCCAAAGACATGCACTGATAAATTAATTGGTTAATCTAAATTGCCCATAGGTGTGAATGTGACAGTGATTGTTTGTCTATATATGATCAGCCCTGAAATGAACTGGCAGACTCATACCCACTGTAGCTAGATTAGGCCCCCCGGGGGTGGGGGGTTGCCCCGGGCCGACATGGATCAGGGGCCCACTAAAGCCACAACTAGCTGATTTTTTTTTTTTTTTTATTAAATTGTTATATTTCTAAATGCTTATTTCCTGATTGCATGTGAAAAATAAAACAACTGTAATTGTGTCTCAGTTTGTTGAGTATGTTGAGTTGGTAAAGTTCATCTTGCATGCTGCACTCCTCTTACAAGGTAACCATCACCCCCTGTACCCCAACTCCCTAAAATTCCCACAATTCGTGAACGCACCTTGCCTCACGCACCCTGTAACTGATACACAGCATGTTTGTAGACAAACAAAATGCTGATAGGATGCATGCGCAGCCAGGACTCAGAAACAACGGAACTGTCCGTAGACCAGTATGAGCTGTCTATGCTAAATCTGTGTCTTTTCAAGATCTAGAATGCTACATAAATAAATTAGTACTTAAAAGCGCGCACTGCCTACTGGATCCTTACTTGATAAGAGTGGATGGACGATGTTGGTAAGTTTCCAAGTATACAATGGCCTAACATACACTGACAGTCAATGAAAACGTCCAGGTAACATTTATGTAAATCATTTTATTCTTATGCAGTGAAATCATGTAGAAGCTTTACAAATCAATAAACTGATATTTAACAAGTGGGGAGCAAAAAAAAAATCACAATTATTTTGAGCTTTGATAATGTACTGTTCAAACAAATTGTCTACCCTGCAATTACAAAGTTCCAGCTTAGTAACAGGTGTTATCCCCTCCAACAGCAAAACAAGCCATCAGTCTCCGACGCATACTGTGTATCAAACGTCAAATCCGGTCTTGTGGAAGGGCCTGCCACTTGTCTTGAAGACCCTGGATCAGCTGACCTCTGTTCAGCACTTTGACCTGATTTCCAAAGACCACTCCCTGTAGACTAGTGAAAAATGTTTGGGAAGTGTAAGACTCAGAAATGAGTTCTATGCATGCTATTCTTTTGAAAGTATTCAAACCCAACATTTCCCAAACTCCTTAATGCATTCTATAATGAATTATTGGCGTGGACCTTTTCATTGACTGTCAGTATATATACATACTTAATTGACAAGTCTTCTAGCCTCCAACTTGGCACCTAAAAGTCGTTAGACGCATATGACTATATTATGTGTGGACATGTGTAAAACATGTTTTACACTGACGGATGTAAACTTCTGTGCACTGAAGTTAAACATTTTACCAGCGTCAGGTCCAGAAGTCTTTCTTTTGATTTTCAACATGTACTTCATCGTAGGCTTGGGTCATACTGCAGCAATTTTATTCAAGGTCGAGATTGTGGTTAGAATGGGAAGGACAGAGTAATGGCCATTCCTGGTCATGCTCTAATCCCACTCCACACGCTTGATCAATTGTAACCAGGGCTCTAACTTAACACCCGCCAAATGTGGGTGAAAATCCATTTTGGCAGGTAAAAAACAACAACTTACTAGCCACTTTGGTTGGTGACGAGTGATAGAAATTTTTTTTAGAAAAGTGTCCTGATTAGAAAGCCTTCTCTCGTCCCGAACACCGAAAAGACGAAAGTTCCTACATTTCCCATGAACTCTACCGTGATTACGTCACATGCATCCATTGGCTGCGTCAGACTCATCCCTACTCCATTCGATTTCGAGCATTTTCGCGCGGTTGACTCTGAGGTGAAGAAGAAGACGTTAAGAGATAGAAGAAGGAGAATATTTTCTGAAGTGTGTGTTGTGTCGGTGAGAACGAAAAAAAGAATGTGGCGGTGTTTGGGAGGTTCGGAGCGTGGGGGTGAGAAAAGGGCAAAGGCTGAAGGGGATGTTGTCAAGTCTGAGGTAACGGTAAAGAAAAAGCAGAGGACATTTAACCCAAAATGGCTTGGGGGTCGTGAGCAACAAGATGTGAGTCTATGTATTGTATAAATTGTAATATAGGTGAGAAAGGTAAAGAGGTGTTAACAGTGAAAGGTGAGAAAATGTACAAGCAACAAGATGTAATGTGAGTGTATGTTTACAGATATTTGGCTGATGTCTTGAGATGTTGCTTCAGTATTAATGTTCTTTCCTCATGATGCCGTCTATTTTGTGAAGTGCACCAGTCCCTCCTGCAACAAAACAACCCCACAACATGATGCTGCCACCCCCATATTTCACAGTTGGGATGGTGATCTTAGGCTTGCAAGCTTCCCCCTTTTTCCTCCAAATGTAGGAAAAAGTTCTTCACTTCTGGTCATTATGGCCAAAAAGTTCAATTTTAGTTTCATCAGACCACAGACCATGTCTCCAAAAGTTAAGGTCTTTGTCTCTGTGTGCATTTGCAAACTGTAATCTGGCTTTTTTATGTTTCTTTTGGAGAAATGGCTTCTTCCTGGGAGAGTGGCCTTTCAGCCCATGTCGGTATAGGACTTGTTTCACTGTTGATAATGACACACTCTTACCAGCTTCAGCCAGCATCTTCACAAAGTCTTTTGCTTTTGTTCTTGGGTTGATGTGCACATTTCGGACCAAAGCACGTTCATCTCTGGGACACAGAGCCTGTCTCCTTCCTGAGCGGTATGATGGCTGGACCATGGCCATGGTGTTTGTACTTGCGTATAATTGTTTGAAAAGATGAACGTGGCACTTTTAGGCATCTGGAAATTGCACCCAAGGATTAACCAGACTTGTGCAAGTCCACAATTCTCTTCCTGATGTCTTGGCTGATTTCTTTCGATTTTCCCATGATGTTACACAAAGAAGCAGTGCGTTTCAGGTGTGCCTTAAAATGCATCCACAGGTGTGCCTCTGATTAACCCACATGTCGTCAATAAACCTGTCAGAGGCTTCCAAAGACATGACATCATCGTGTGGGCTTTCCCAAATTGTTTAAATGCATAGTAATCTTATTGTATGTAAACTTCTGACTTTGAAGAAAATAATAAAAAATTGTCTAAAAAATTATCTCTCTCATTATTCTGGTATTTAGCAAATAGAAATAATTTTGGTAATACTAACTGACCAAAAACAAGAAAAGTTTAATCTGATTTAATGTTAGACAGTGAGAAAAAAAAGATTATGTGCCTTTTTATATAGTGTACAGTATGTAAACTTCTGGTTTCAACTGTGTATATATATATATATATATATATATATATATATATATATATGCCCACTACACGTCATGGCCCCCCTTACATTAAACCAAATGCTCTGTCCCTGAGCATGAATCAACCCTGGCATCATATAAAGTTGCTCAAGTAAAATAGTTGCCATTGGTGGGAGCTGTCCATCTGTAAAATAGGTCTGGGCTGAAGTGTTTTTGGAATACACGTTTACCGTCAGAGGTTGCGATAGTTATAGGGGAGGTGGAGGTGGGTATGATTTAGCCGGCCAAGGGTAATAGAAGAAGACACAGAGCTATTTGGGAGACAAGCCAGTCTCTGGTCTTGGCACAAGGACAAATATAGAAGGGGAAAACACAATGGTTGGGTTACCGAAAAAAGGGAAAGTGAAATAGAAACTACAAAGCTGGCACAAACTCAAAACATGACTCAAAACTGTCACGCATGAGAGGAACCAATGAAAGCCCAACATGAAAGCTGTAAAATACTCCCCACCTGTGGGTGGGAAGAAAAACAATGGAGTAACAAATGGACTGTGATATGTAGGCTCGTGATGAGCACTCATTGTCCTGTACTTTACATGTAAATTGAAATAAATTGTTAATTTTCAATCATCTTGAGAGCTTTCATTCCACGAACTGAGAAATATTCTTATAGATGGAACGGATGTATTTCAGGGTAGCGCAGGTTTACACCAATAGTATACATGTTTTGAGGTGTCTGTGTCTCATCAAATGAGCTACGATCATTTCATTTAAACTGAGAAGTGTATGGAGGTCCATTCAACGGACAGCTTATCATTTCTCCCGGCATGCACTGGGTGTTGTTGGTCGCCATAACAACGGTGGCAGAGACTCATTTCCCTAGTCAAAATCGTTGAGGCAAACTGGTCGTGATGAGTTGTGTATTTTAACTGCTACATTACTCAGCCTTTAAGCAAAATAAATTGTAATACGACCTCAATTTAACTGCCAGTAAACATGGATCCTAAAAATGTACAGCCCGGACCTATTTCACGGACGGACAGCCATCACCAATGGCAACTATAAATGAATTCATTTTACCCTGGCATCTTTATCTGACACAGTAGATTGATGCTGGTTCAAAGAAAATGTAGAACAACCTCTAGACTTAAGTCTAGAAATATTAAACTTTCAGAAGGTACACAGGACCGTGCATGGACCCTGTAGCTATGGAATGTTTGCGCGCTCTCTGAAATAACATTAAAGGTGTCATTCCACTGAAAACCACTTTTACATGCTGCTTTTGGAATCTGATGGGGGTGACCCATCAGATTACCAACAAATGCTGCCTTTGAAAGTGGTTTGTCACCTCCACTGGCTGCATACCACATTCACAGAAAACAATGAGAGGAACGAGGGACCCAGAAAAAGCCGTTCCATCTGACGTCAGATGGAACGTCAGATGGACTAAGTCTGTCCTCCATTGCAGTGAATCTGAAGTAGCATTAGCATCTACAAGAGAAGATCGTGCCACAGTAGCTGCTGCACAAACTTGAAAAAAATGGCAGATCAAACTGGATCATGTGCTCTCTGTGATGATAAAGCCTCGTTTTTTTTCCCCTGCACATTTTCAGAACAAGCAATGCCACGAAACCTAGCTGGATGCTACTCTGGTAAAGGTAAACACATACAGAGAGCAAGTGGGGAGGGGGGAGTGTTCCTTCATGCCTTCAGAGCCAATCAGAGATGCCTCATCACCGCTGCATGAGAAAGTTCCAGTAAACTCTGTTGTTCGACAAGTAATTACACCATGCAAAAACAGCTTGAAACAAAGCAATCCGGACATTTTTTTTTAAATAGAACCAACACACAATGTATTCAATAACAATGGATAACACAGCAATATTAATTAAATAACGATGGAATGACACGTTTAAAGTTGACATTTGATTTCAACTTTATTCTTGACATTTTTAGATGAAAGTCGACTTCAAGATTAAAGTCAAAATTTTATTTAATCTTCTCGACATTTCCAGATTAATGTTGAAATTTAGAGTTTAATGTTGAAATTTCTATTTTAATCTCATCATATCAAAAATAATTTTTTCTTCACATGTGGACCAAATACTCCATTGCGCGAAACGCCTCAAATCAGTGAGGGACAAAAAAATTCAGTGAGCCTGGAGCCAAGAGGGAGACAGGCCCTGAGTGCCAGTTCAGTCTGAGCACCGGAGAGGTGGAGTGATATTTGATGGACATATCAGCAAATAGCAAATCAATCATTGTAAAGATGATCAGTTGGTTTTCCAGTTTTCCTCTGGTTACACCCTCTAGACTGGACTAAAACATTTCAGTTTTCTTTGCAAACATGCTATCTCAGTGCGTGCTATGGGATCATGAAGAGGTTTTCAAGCAATATGTTAAAAAGTGTTCCAAAAAAGATCTCCCACCCCACATTTAATTCTGAATAAAGGTTTCCATGGAAATAGGTGTATTCCGTTTTAGTTGGGTTTTGCATTCATTTTTTGTAATTATGAAGCAGCAGCTCGACTGAATCAACCATAGGAATCAACATACTAATGCCAACAGTGCAGAATACGTGTATCAACACAAAATGTCTGCATCATGGCAACAAGACAAGGAGCAGAACAACAGCCAGGAATAAGGTTAAAACAGAATTAACTGTTATAGCAGATGGCAAAGGAATTATCGAATTCAGAATTAAGATTATTTTTATTCAGAATTAAGTTTAGGTTGGAATTATGTGGAATTTGTTTAAAAAAAAAACCCCCACCTCTGACAAGTGCAAAATATTTTTGAACCAAAAAGCCAGGGTTTTGTTGAAATTGCCATTTTTTTCATGAGGTAAATTTTTATGTTTGATATATTTGTGTAATTGGAGTTATACTTGAGTACTTTGAGGATCAATGGAAAAGAGACAGACAGGCAGGCAGACATGTTGAAGCTGTCGGTCTCATGTTTCAGCAGAAGATCTTGGATATTCTTCAGTGGGAGGGAAACAGACTAATATGGTCATTATTCAAACTTTAAATCTAATAAAGACTCTTAGAGAAAGAAATGAGCAGATTATATATCATGTTCTCATCTGTTCCCTGATGGACTCGGCACTAACCCAACACAGACCCATATATGAGGCCAATATTTACAAATGTGGTTGAGGAGGGAACCACTGCAAAACTGAAAACAGACCCATATACTATGTGGCTGATGTTTAATTATTTTCTTGTGTTGGTATCAGCCCTTTACACCTTAGTGGGACTGGTCAAATCCAACAGTAGTTTTTATAATCAGACTTAATGTTCTAGATCAGAGGCGAGTTTAGACTTTTTGCTCAGCACCCCCTGGTTGCTCCCTTCAAAAAAAGAAATAAATGCATAATGAAAAATCTTCGCAGGCTCAGAGTTCTCTTAGCCTAGTGGAGAACTGTCATGTCACCATGTGATTTGTCTAAACCAATAAAATACTTCCTTACACCCTTTTCTGATTGGTTTGCGCATTCGTGCCCTGATTGTTTTCACAAATGGACATTTGATGGTGGTTCCACTGCAGGTGAAGGTAGGCCTGTGCCATTACAATTAGTGAACAATTAAATGCAATAGTAGTGTTCCCTGGTCTGTGGACAACTATAAAAACCACCTCCACCATCATTGATCTAATTTGGTCACAACTGGACATTGTGAACAACCGCCATGTAGGCTTGGTCATTTTTGATCTAAAGTTAGCTGTTTCATTGGATAATCATTCGGGTAAGAATGAGTACAGTACTAGTATAGTTGAGAAATCCATAATATTTTACATGTGCAGTATGCATCTGTGCTGATTTCTGCAGTGAACAACTGTGTTATGCATATTTACGTCCTCTTTCAACGTGGGAAATGTGACCTGCATGCAAAGTTATCAGTTATAAAAGTTGTTTTTGGAAGGTAGGATTTCCCGTGTCCCGTCCGCAATGAATATCTTCCTACCCCTTTATTACTCATAAATGAAAGTTGCATGTTTGCAAACATTGATTTGTGCTAAAAATAGATATATTGTTCAGCATAAGTGCATTGCCATAATACTGTGTACTGTGCAGGTGCTCATGGGGACAGTTCACACACATTATTTACTAGATGTTTAACTCCATTACCCTGACTGTCGGTGAGCATAGCGTAACGCAGCCAGATGACAAATCAGGTTAGAACTCTGTTTCTTTACATGTTAAACCCTCTTGTCCATTTCTGACAACAGGGTTTGAATCATCTGCGGAGAGGGGGCGTGGCTTTGGGGATTTATGCCGGGATCGCGGGATCTTTTTTTTTATCTTGGCAAAAAAACGTCCCCCGCGTACTCCGCTCCAAACAACACATATTACAACTGATATTTGGGCAGCAATCCCACATCAAAACCCAGATTGACTCGACCATACCCCCAACCTGCTATAGGGAGTTTATCCATCATACTGTCTATATGTTTATGTCTCTGCTCAGTCAATAACCCACCTCTACCTGACCCAGCTGATCCACACCTCACTTTACTTTGAATAGGATGATGAGGAAGATAAAATATATGAAAAAACTAAAACCAAGCATTCAGAAAAAAACTAGCAAACCTGCTCAAAAGACACATTAAAACTAACTGAATTGGAGGGAAATAAGTCCAAACAAACTAAAACAAAACTATAATGAAAAATCCAAACTATTATAACCCTGATCCTTAGTTTACATTTCTACATTCTCCTATTTTATTTATAATATTGTGTTAATACTTACTCAGTGTTAAATATGTACATTAAATATGGACTCATTTACATTTTCTTCCCATTAAAAGAAGTTTCCTTGTTTCCCATAAGGAAACTTTGTTTAATGGGAAACCTTTCAGTCTCTTCATTTAAAATTTTTTATCTTCATGTCACGGGGTCAAAGATATAGAACACATTGCATTGACTACCCCTGTCAATTGGAATGAATGTTTCAGTTTAATCAGTGCCATCTTTATATGGGGGTAACACTTCTTGTCTGATCATCAGTTGGCAATATCTTCCCTGATAGTGTGAGAAACATAGGGACCTTGTACCAAGATGGCGGCTGTGGCACCTGAGGCTGGACATGTTGATATACTGTATAGTGTCCTATATCTATGTCATGAGGTTAGGATTTGTCAAACAGGTCACCTTAACATGCACTAAAATACAGAAAATTCCTCCCCCAGAGAAAAATGGATTTCTTAAGAAATCCGTTTTCTTAAAAAATCCGTTTTTCTCTGGGGGAGGCCCCCCACATCCCCCTCTGGGCTAAGACCTGGTCTTCATAACGTCTAGCTAGTTTGAATCACAATTAGACCAAATTAAAGACCTTTAAGAGTTAGTATGGATGTTTATTTATATTTGAACAGTATACTATTCATCTGTATATTTTTCTTGTATGAATTTTATCAAAACACCTGTTATTATTAAATAGTAAATTTCCCCCTGCCTGCTTTAGAGGAATTATTGCATTTGAGTACCTATGTGTGTGAGTAAGCCAGGAGTTGACCTGCAGTGAGCTAACACAGTAGCAGCTAACGACAAACAGCCTAGTGGTCTATGGGTCTTTTTTTCTTGCCACCTTATCACCACCACACTTCACCACAACATCCCAGAACCAGACAATTTTTTTCTCATGCAATAAGACTATACATTGATATGGAACTTGTAAGTTTGTAAGCTAAATCTTTATTTCAGTGCTTGTGGATGGTAGATGATAGTTTATTGGTCAATTAAAAGAAAAAAAAAAGAAAAATCGATTCACCTCTTTCGTTTGAGATAGGTGCCACTGTCAGCACTGGGGGCTGAGCGCCCCTAAAGGTTAGATGCTAGAATCACCCCTGTTCTAAGTCCATCTTTTGCTGGATGTATATGCAAACTATGGATAGAAAGACTACTGACTGGCCTGGACAGTCCCCCTTCAGGACTACTGACTGGCCTGGACAGTCCCCCTTCAGGACTACTGACTGGCCTGGACACTCCCCGTTCAGGACTATTCACTGGCCTGGGCACTCCTCCTTCAGGACTACTGACTGGCCTGGACACTCCCCCTTCAGAACTATTGTCAAGTGCATCTTAAGCATATGGGTTTCCCACACTTGAAAAGGAAGGACTGGATGGACACAAGATTCCACTTGTCTTATATTTTTATTGATTTTGGTGGAGAGTGACGTAGCAAATGATGACAGAGTACAACTACAGATGATGGTGCAGTAGTTGTAGTCAAAGTAGTAGATGTTGAAGAAGAAAGTGAAAAACCTTTAAACAAACAATTAAATAACTTAAGTTTATTCTCATTTACATAACATATAAAGAAAAGTTTCTCAAAGGTCCAAATGAAATTGGCAGAAAAGGATAAGTATTTAACACATTACTATAGCCATAATTGAACATAAGGTGAGTTAATTTTAAACACAATTAACGATTAAACAGAAAATATTGTCGCCATAATTAAACCAAACCAATAACTGGACTTTTAATATAACTAAAAACAGACTGAATATATAGAGTATGTATAACTGTAAACACCCTTAATATATAGAGTTAATTTCCCAATAGGTCGAACATAAAGGTTGAATTATGTTGGATGATCTACTGGTGGTAATTTCTGCCACTCTGCCTCCGTGCCTTCACCTCACATGACCGTTCCAGTTTTGCTTTTGTTTGTCTGGATTCTGCTCCAGATGAAGATAATTATTTTTGAAGGATGTGAAGTGACTGGAGCGTTGAAAAGGTGTCAGCAGCACAAACACTTGTTCTGACCTGAGCTTCTCACTTTTCCATCTGCATTTATGTCAGTCTGTTCTGGTCTGCAGGAGGATCAGGGATGGCTTTAGGTCGGTGAAACAGACAGTTGTGAAGAGTCTGTTGCCATAAGACAGACGGTTCTGACAGGCGCGCAGACAGTGAGTGTGTCAGGTGTGTCATGACACATCCAGTTTTGAATGCCCTTAGATCCATCCCACCACTTTTTTTTTTTACTTTTTTTTTTTAATTTTTACTACTTACTTCTTACTGTCTTCTTACCGAGTCAAGCATCACGAGGAAACCAAAATATGAATTAACATACATAATAACATGACTCGGTGATTGCGCTGTGTGGGCGGCATCGTCGTTGACTTTGTTTGCCACGGTTACAAACAAATAGTCTGACAGGCATCACTTGGACAGCCGGGGTGCACGTTCAGGAGGACCCCAACACGGCATGGAATAATGAGGCGAGCTAAAAAGCATAAAACAATCATGTGGTTTTTTCAAAGAGCAACAGCTGTAAGTAAACTGCTACTTTACGTTTATCACACCTTGCAAGTTCTGTTCAAAGCAATGTCGCCATGAGAGTAGGAATTGTACAAAGCTGGCCAGAGCCAAACTTTCACCTTCTTCTGCCTCCACGTAGCCTGTACATGGAAATAGTCTACCTCAGCATTCCCCAATAGGCGGCCCGCGGGCCGGAAGTGCCCCGCGAGAGAACACAGACTGGCCCACACCAACTTGTGAGAAAAATATTCTTTTTTTAAAATAATGTGGCGGTGAGACATTAGCGCGCCATCATCTCTGCCGTGCGTGTGTTTTTTTTTCTTTCTCTCGTCTTTTTTGGAGTGTGTGAAGCGCGGCTCTCCTACGACATATGTTTAAACTGGACATTGTCATCTGGACCTTGCCTCACTGCCTTTTCTCTATGTGGTGGACGTCTGGAGGTGCGCGCGCACACACACCTGCTGCAGAACCGTACCACTGTTACTTCATAGAACAGGACACAGATTCATTCATTCATTGTTTTGGGTTTTTCTTCTGTTTGTGTTTATGTATGGAGGATAATTGGTGCCATTGTTTATGAGTTAATATGATTTCAGTTTGATGTTTGTTCCATGTAAATATTGTAGATTGTGTGTTAATTAAATAATGTGATAATTGGCATGTCCATGGGTGGAGCTTAGGGGTAAATAAAGGAGAGTGTTTCCCAGTAGTGTGGGGGGTGTAGTTGGAGATAAATTCTGTAGATTTAAACAGATTTGAAGTTAAGTAAGAGTGTGGCTGAAATCTGGGTTTTTTTTAGTGCTGAATGGCAAAAGAGACCAACTTTATTTTATCGTGTTTTCAGATCTCTTGTAACAATTTTTTCTTTTTCCTGGTTTGTTGGTATTTTTGCACTGTAAAAACTGTGCACTGCTCATCACTGCTGGTTTTGGACTTGGGTGAAAATGAATGAAAAACCATTGAAGTCAAACGAACCTTTGACAAATATATATATATATATATATATATATATATATATATATATATATATATATTAGTATTTATTATTTAAGTATGAACAACTGGCTGCTGTTACAGCTGTATTACTGTTGATTTGTTCCAGCAGACTAGCAAAGTATATTTTTTTTAATTTTATTTTGAGTTAACTAGCTGTTGTTATAAATCTGTCAACTTTCAGAGCAGACTGTAATAACCAAATATTTATTTTGAGCAAATGGTTGGTTCTCAACTTTTGTTTCCAGGGTGCAATTTGTCTTTGTGTGACCCTGACAAATATTATTCCTGAATCCCAGGCACAACTAATACTGTTATAATGCACTATAGGCGCAGATATCTGTATTGTCACTGGAGTGGGGCTGTTGTGGCACGGCGGCAACCCCCCCCCCCAAACAGAATGGTGGGGCCGGGGGGTGTTAGCTGGCATCTTCGTCCCCCCCAGTTTCACAAACCTATCTGAAGGCAGTTGTTTTTACAAAAGAAGGAGCAGGATGGAGTGGCACCTCCTTCAGAAAGCAGACAGTCCAGATAAAACAGACAAATACAAGTGAAAAAAAAAAATCAAGCAGCAGTCTGTAAAGACATGAATGTGAAGAAACACTTGTTGAGTCTGCATCGGTTTCAACTAGTACACATACACACACACACACAGCTGACCTCTGTGCGACCTCATGTTTGGACTGAAGTGAAAAGCTTCCAGGTTCTTTTCATTTTAGCAGAAATATAAACGCTGCTCAGACTAAATAAAACTCGGCCTCTTTTTCATCCACCCCAGTGATCTGCAGAGCCGCATCTAGAGCATTGATTTGACCTTTGAATCTCTACTTCCTGGACTAGTGAAAAATTCTCTGGCACATGGACTGAAACCATCCCAGTGGCACTTTTTCTACTCAGTAAAAGCTCAGGGGTTTGGGTCTAATACATGCAGGGCTGATTTAGCTTGGTTATGGCACCAAACCAGATGCTGTGGTGGGGGGCCTAGTGTGTCAAGTGAAAAGAGTCCTAAACCCTTTCAATCAGGGGTCTCAAAGTGGGGGTCTGGGTCAGGCTGCACTGCATTCATGAAGAGTTTCTTTATTTTACTGGCAGCTTCTAACATGTACTTCTTGATGAATTCTCCTTTTCTAATTCCTTAATGTCTATTGTTACAAATACAACATACCAAAAAATCTTTATTGTACGTACTATAGTCGAATTTATTATCTCCACTTAGTTTAACATTTCCTTTTTTGTAGGGCTGTCAAATGATGAAAATGTATAATCAGATTAATCACAGGGTTGCTTTGGATTCATTTTCATGAATCATGATTAAAACACTGTCAGTTGACTGTTCTGTCTCAAGCTTTCTTTTTTGTAGTTCCCACAACATACACAAAAATACACGTAGAAACAAAAAATGTGGAGGAAAGAAAAACTGAAAAAATGCTAAAATTCACTAAAAATAAACACAAAGTGATGAAAAATCCAAAGCCTATTCAGAAACTGTTCTAAAATAAAATAAAAAATAATAATAAAAAAATTAACAAACAATTAACATGTTTATTTAACACCCTCAACAGTTTCAACATAATCAACTTTTCCATTGAATTGAGTTACATTTTTAATCAGATTACACACGATGATGGATTAACCCCACAAATACGCAAAATACCCAGAAAAAATCATCATATATGCTATAGTCAAATTAATATCTCCACTTAATTCAGCATTTGCTTTTTTTTAGTGCGGATTTTTTGAGATAGAGGTAAAGATAGAGGTAATGTTAAAGGAAATGTGGGTAGCGGACAGGACGTGACAAAATGAAAGCATATTTATGAATGAAACCGTGGATCCATGGTTGATCCACACAGCCGAATCATTTTATTTTGAAAGAAGGTTTATATCAGCACACAGATTTTCAAAATACAGGATGTGACTTAACCAGTTTAGTGCTAACATGTACTAGCAAGATGTTACTGAGTAACACTGATGTGGTGTGTGTTTATACTGAAGATGAAGCTCAATACTCAGCTCCTGTATAAGAGAATGTTTAATCATGGGTTGGGTTATGGGTCTAATGTGTGCGGGTATGGGTTTGTAAAGTGGATTCATGCAGGACGGAAGTCAGTACACATGTGTAAACCACACACCAGCGTAACATCAGAAAGAGTTTTTATCAAATCATGGGATATTGTTTCAGTGACATTAGTGTTCTTAGACAAGATTATATTTTTCATTTAATTTTCCTCAAATAGAGTAAAAAACTGTATTTCATGTCTAACCTCAGTGTTATGCTCAGCGTATTCGCACCTTTGCAGGAATAATTAAACTTTATGACATTTATGTTTTATCTTTCTTGAGGAAAAGTAAGTTTTGTATTTTGAATATGAGCAGAGTTTTGCAAACCTGTTAAATTAGGCACACCAGATTATTAGTTCCGCATTTCACTAATATCAGATATCTACTGATATTAATGACGATTCATTAATATCAGTTATCTACAGATAGAGCATATATATGTTCAGTAACTCCTACTCTATTCCTAGTCTATACTCTATTTTGAACTTAAATTTGTGTTTCTTTTTCTTCTCAGTAACATAAAATAAAAAAAGTCCTTGTATTGAATCATACTGAATATTTTTCTAATTTTAATGAATCACCCTGAATCAGATGGTAGTCTGTGAAATGAGATTCGAATTGGATCGTTGTGAGTGAAAGTACTCGTATTCATCATCTGAACCAGCTTTATCCTCACTAGGGTTGTGGGGGTCACTGCGGCATAATCCAGCCACAATGGGCGAAGGCAGGGTAGACCCTGTATGAGACGCCAGTTCATCTCAGGGCTGAACATATATAGACAAACAATCACTCACATTCACATCTATGGACAATTTAGATTAACCAATTAACCTATCAGTGCATGTGTTTGGATGGTGGGAGGAAACCGGAGTACCCGGCGAAAACCTACGCGGACATCATGCAAAATGCATGCATGTGAGATTCGAACCAGGGTCCTTCTCGCTGCAAGGCACACGTGCTAACCACTGCACCACCGTGCCATCTATTTATCTATCTATCTATCTATCTATCTATCTATCTATCTATCTATCTATCTATCTATCTATCTATCTATCTATCTATCTATCTATCTATCTATCTATCTATCTATCTATCTATCTATCTATCTATCTATCTACCTATCTATCTACCTATCTACCTATCTACCTACCTACCTACCTACCTACCTACCTACCTACCTACCTACCTATCTACCTATCTACCTATCTACCTATCTATCTATCTATCTATCTATCTATCTATCTATCTATCTATATGGGTATCTGTTATCAACTTAAATCTTCAATACAGTTGTCATTTAAGTCAACATCACTTGAGTATGTGTCTTTTATTCACACTACTTCGGCTCTAGCAGTTGACCTAACTAATTTTAAACATCTCAAGCAGTCAGATTTGTAGCATTTCTGTTACAGCTGCCAAATGACAGGGTCGTTACAGGGTTGCTTTGGCTTAATTTTGAAATTGTGGCTTTCTATCTCATAATTATGTTTAAAGGTGTCATTCCATTGAAAACCTCTTTTCCACGCTTCTTTTGGAATCTGATGGGTCACCACGAGTTACCAACACAGTGTGGACTGCAGTTTACAGTTTTATTATTTTAGGAGAGCCATTTTCACTTTGAAACTCAGTATTGCGCAAATGACAATACAAAAACAAAAAACAATATACATAATATATCAAGAATTGCGCATTGTATTCAATTTGACCACTCTAATAAACAAGTAATGTCAAAATAAAAATCTTTGTATTTTTTGCACAACAGAAAAATGTCTTGGTGCTTTTAAAAACACTCGCATTAAATGCGAAACACAATGACAGTATTCGTTTTTTTTCCGACCCACTTAATAATTTCACTTAATAAACTTCCAGGGACATGTATTACATGCACATGACATGGCATTCATGTTTCCAAATTAAAATGGGGTGGTTTCAAACTACATTTCAAAAGTGTTAGAAACTCTGAAAGATTAAAACTTAACCTGGCTATAGCTTCAAGTGCTGTGTTTACTCAGTAGGGGAGGAGTGATGCAGGAGCCATTGTGGGTCTTCCGGCAACACAACCTGATTTTGTGTGCCTGTCTGTAAATGATGACGGGGGGCTGGAGGTGTGACTCGGCAAAACTACATGCAAATTGGCCAATGCTGGTGATGCCGATGATGTTTACACAGCCCTCTTTTGCCACTGGACGCATATATATCTCCCAACGTCTTACACCAACTGCTAATTGGCTCTTCAACTGTGTGAGCGGTGCTGTCCACAGTGCTGAGAAGGTGAAGGTGTGAGTGTGCTGTCCACGGAGCTGAGAAGGTGACGGTGTGATTGGTGCTGTCCACAGTGCTGAAAAGGTGATGGTGTCATTGGTGCTGTCCACAGTGCTGAAAAGGTGACGGTGTCATTGGTGCTGTCCACAGTGCTGAAAAGATGACGTATCATTGGTGCTGTCCACAGTGCTGAAAAGATGACGGTGTGAGTGGTGCTGTCCACAGTGCTGAAAAGGCAAAGGTGAGAGCATTGCTGTCCTGAGTGCTGAAAAGGTGACTGTGTGAGTGGTGCTGTCCACAGTGCTGAAAAGGTGATTGTGTGAGTGGTACTGTCCACAGAGCTGAAAAGGTGATTGTTTGAGTGGTGCTGTCTACGGTTCTGAAAAGGCGACGGTGAGAGCAGTGCTGTCCACTGTTCCTACTGCAGAAATATATTTTAACATTTTTGTTCACTCCATCATTTGTTTGTCTTTGTATATTTTTGTATGTTTTTCTGGGCAATTTCAGTTACAAAAGCTTAGACGTAAAAGTCGACAGAGAAAGTGTTTTGACAGTTTTCTTTTCACTGTAGCACTTCCAGATTAAAATAACACATTAACATGAACCATACGTTAATCAAGGATTCTGCTAGCACTAGGCTAATGTGTTGCCAAGCTTATGACAAACACATTCAGTGCAGATATATTCACTTCTTTATTGATCATGAAAATGAAATGTAATTGATATAGATTAAAAAAATGTAATCGTGATTAATCAAAATAGATGCAATTCAACCCTGTGATTAATGTGACTAAAACTGGCTCAACCACTGGCCGTAAGTGATATTTAAAGGAAAGTGGAATCAGTCCTGATGTAGGAAAAGTAACATGTTTTAATGATGTTTTAAAGCTGAAAGTGTTCATCAGCCTGAGTCTGAAATGTAAATGTAGAGGAAGATTAACACACACACATACACAGACCTAATTATTTAGCTTGAATTTCAGAAGCAGAATTACAGTAAAGTTGATTTTCTTGGAAAGTGTTTGCACATGCATTTACTGAGCAGGAAGCTGAGCCTATGTGGCAGTGGAAATTCTATTTTTATTGTAGTTTTATTCTACTTTTACTTTTGGAAGAGGAAAAAAACAAACCTGTGAGACAAAACACGACTGTAGATACAAGGAAGGAAAGAAGGAAAGAAAGGAGAGAGTGGGAAGAGATTAGATCAGTCCAAACCAGAACAGATCAATGCAAAGATGACAATATTGCCAAAACTCCCAGTTATTGATTGTAAATTTTGCATTTGTAAGTTTGTGGGGGTCTTTTTTGGGTGTTGTGAAATTGGCATATCACCAAAAACTGCAAAGGAAAGACATTTTTCTTCAACTGACAAGCTGATATCACAGTCACTGTCAAAATTCACACTTTAACTCATTAAAACACATTTAATTAATCGTGATGTTAACACATTAACATCATGATTAATCTGATTAAACATTTTAACATGTTTTGTTGAAACTGTTGAAGGTGTTGAATAAATGTGTTAATTGCATATATTGATGAGTTATCACAATTTTTTGGTAAATGTTACAGTTTTGTTTTTTTTTTCTGTATTTTTTTGTGCTTCTTAGTATATTTTGTTGGAACCCCAGAACCCCCCCACCCCCCACCCGAGGCAGAACAGTTGACCAACAGCCTAAAGCTAGAACTAGGATAATGTTAGCAGGTTTATTTAATTACAGAATACTCGCATGTATTAATATTACATAGCTACATGTATCTACTATTAACACTATTTTTAAAATCCTTTTTTAGTAAATCTACGGCTGTTTTATTTATTTGTGCAATATTCCAAGCAGTCACACAAGACTCTGCCTCATATTTATATTAGACACATTTGGTTCATGTAGGTGATATAGATAACTTTGTGTTATTAGACCCAGAAATTATACACTCAAGGGACAAAAAGTGTTTTTATTTAAAATGAAATAACCTGAACAGTTTGTTTTGATATAATGTTGTGAATAAATACTTGTAAATGCCTATAAATCCACACATTGGATCATTTAAAGTGGAATATAGATTTTTTTCCCCCTTTCTTTTACACAATTAATCCAAAGAAAATTGCAGTTTGAACTAGTACAAACACTTAACACAAACTTGTTTGAAGGTTTGTTTGTGAGCTGGAGTCCCAGGAGAAGCCAGTGGTTCACATAGTGAGCTGCAGCCATATGCATTTCTATGGAGCTGTGTGTGTATGTGTGTGTTTCTCCCCTGTGTGTTGTGCGTCTGGGGAGTGTGTTGCTAACGGTGATAAGTTGCAGCTGCAGCTTCAGGTGCTGAAGTCAATAAAAGCTCATTAACTCAACTAGAGGGTCAGTGGCTGCGTCCTCCACAATAAACCTCCCACTTTGTCTTCTTCACTGGAGAACACCGCATGTGCTTCAAGGTGTTGCTGTTTTTGTTTTTGGCCTTGGTATTTGTGCTGCTGGATCAATGGGCCAACATGTTTCATCCCCTTTGACGTTAGATGGAGAGCGATGAGTGGTGGAAGGAAACGGCGCATCAACAATAATTAGGACTGTTGACATAATCTCACCAATTATTTACAACAGCACCATTTTTAAACCTGCTTTATTCAATTACTGCTGAATAATTCCAAATGCATATTTCTGTTTGGATTTATTCTCCTATTTTGGATGTTCAAAGGACAGATAATAGAGATGCACAATATATTGTTTGAGCATCGACATCGTTAATGTATGTGTGTGCAATAGTCACATGACAGGTCCTGCAATGTAGGAAACAAATGACTTGAACATTTTCTCATCTAATTTCAATACAACCTGACACACACTGAGTACATCACAAACATTCTGAAGCAGTTTGGAGTGAGTCACTGCTAACAAGACTCACCCGTTCTTGAATTGGAGACAATAATGTGATTTTGACCTTTCTGCTAAATGTGACCTTGACCTTTGACCTTTTGGAATATTGATAATTTTGTTATACAGTCATACATGTACTTACGAAAGACCCAGCTAATGAAAGATCCAAGTTACAAAACCTGTTACCTCAATTTTTCATCTTTAAAGACGAAAGAAAATTCTATTTACAAAAGGAAACGGAAACCTCTGAGACATAAATACAGTGCATTACTATACATAACCACGTAATGTACATAAATATGTCATGTACGTACTGTACCTACCATCCCATTGGCTATGAGGGAGCTACTCATGATGCTTTTCATGAGCCTTTGACCCTCATTCATCACAGAGCGGTGCGCTGTATGTTACTGGCTGCTGGGGCTCCTGGTAACACAGCCACTTTAACTATAATTTCACCACCTAGACCAGCGGTTTTAATATCAAAAGTTCAGCCGAATGGTGCAACAAGAGTGTATGACCAGCAGACTATCATTAACTTAAGGAAAATTGTTAAACAGGACTCCGCAAGTCCGGATACGCGGACCGTTCTACAGAACCTCCGTCTGCTGCACCAGTCAGATCCGGCGTCCTACAACAGTACCCCCCCCCCGCACACGTCCATGATGCCGTGATGAGGCGTCTTTGATTGGCACAGAGTGCGTGAAGGAATACTCCCCCCTCTCCTTTCGCTCTCTGTATGTGTTTACCTTTACCAGAGTACCATCCAGCTAGGTTTTGTGCTGTTGCTTGTTCTGAAAACACGCAAGGAAAAAAAACGAGGCTTTACTTCCACAGAGAGCACATGAACCACTTTGATCCGCCATTTTTTTCAAGTTTGTGCAGCAGCAACTGTGGTGCCATCTTCTCTTGTAGATGCTAATGCTACTTCATATTTGCTGCAATGGAGGACAAGTTTAACCCCACGTGGGTGACCCTAAAGTCTATCTGACGTCAGATTGACCGGCCTTTTCTGGGTCCCTCGTGCCTCACGTTCTTTTCTGTGAATGTGGTATGCAGCCAGTGGAGGTGACAAACCACTCTCAAAGGCAGCATGTGTTGGTAAGTCGGGGTGATCCATCAAATTCTAAAAGGAGCGTGGAAAAGTGGTTTTCAGCAGAATGACACCTTTAAATGGACTGCACTTATATAGCACTTTTCCACCTTCATGGTGCTCAAAGCGCTTTACATTAGCCTCACATTCACCCATTCACAGTAGGTTTCTCGGGTTCTGTCAGACCTACTGGGAGCCTAAAGTGAGGTTTCAGTGTCTTGCCCAACATGTGGAGAGCCAGAGCCGGGACACGATCATTGGACGACCTGCTCTACCAACTAAGCCACAGCCGCCCCAGATGTTTCAAAAACACTTCTGGAACAAATTAATTTTGGAAGTAGAAGTAATACTGTATGCATATATGTGTCAGGGTGTGTAATATTATAATATATCATTATTAGTCATTAAGTTATAGCATGATATGTCTATGCTTGACACACACAGTGATATTTTGTAACGTGTCAACTTTGACCTCCAGAGATCTCAAGAACTATTGGTTATAGGTGATAACATCAGGTATGAGAATTGTAGAAATCTTCATTCTGTATCATTTGGTACAAATCTGAGAGTTCTATGACTGTGTTCTTGAGTAATGTCATGTTGACCTTTTAGTTAATTGTGACCTTGATGTTTGGCCTTTACAAAAATGGATCATTGCATCTGATGCACATTAGAATATATGTGCAGTATATGCCCATGTAATTTCATGGTAATATCTCAAGTTTTCATTCAGTTATAGCATGATATGTCTCTGCAGACACACATACACACACTTATCACAACACTTATCACCCAACCAATGTTGGGACGAGATAAAAAATCACCCAAAACCAACAAGAGACAATCACTCAGAGCCAAGGTTCACTGCCAGAAAGAAAAGCAACATCAGTTATGTGGAATTATTTATTTTTCTTTATTTATTTGCTTTTATTTTAAAAAGATGTATTTGTATTTTTTAAAATATTTTTAATCGATTCAAATTAAAAATATATATTTATTTTATTTACAAATAAAAATATAAAATGTATAAATTTTTTTAAAATGTATTTTTAATTATTAATTTTACTTAATTATTTTGCTACAAGAAAGATGACACAGAGACGTATGTTCTGTATCGACCACAAATCTGTTTGACCTTTTGCATTGACAACACACAGCTGTTATATAGGATTTTGAGGAGGATTTATATATATATATCGCAGGTTTAAAAAAATTTCAATGTCCATTTTTTCTAATATTGTGCAGCCCTAGTAGATATAGAAATAGTAGATGCCATGCCTCACATCTCGTAACACTGTGACAAATCCGTGTATCAGCGGTACTTGTTTACATGTATGTAAAGAAAGCAAGAGGGGACTTTTATCTGGCTTGACATCGATGATTTCTATATAAATGGAATACGTACGTGGAAAATAAATAAACTTACCAAGCTTCTAACATTTCTGTGTAAGATTACATACAGTATGAAACATATATATATATGTAATAGTTACTTATGAAAAGTGACTCCTTCTGCCCAAGACCCACAAAATTGGGGTAGATTGTTGTCAGTTGTCAAACTACCTCCCACGAAAAACTGGAAATGCCTTGACAGCTGAAGCTGAAGTGTTCCAATATGGCCACTGTGTTAACGTATCCGGCCACCAGAGGCACCGCATCTACCTTTTCTATACTTATCAGTGATGTGGGGGCTGACCTGAAGTGAGCGGGTGCCTGAGGTCACCCGCAGTCATCCGCAGTTGCGGGTCATGGAAAAATATTTGTAATGATATTCGGGTTGTGGTTGGTCAAGGCAAAAGAGCAAGTAAAGTTGGGAGAGTAGAAGCTCTGGAAACATACAAACAAAAAATAAGGTTTGGGACAGTCCATTTGTGTTGTGTGTTTGAGTACACGAGTACACTGTACAAATAAGAATTTCTCTGATGGAAGAAAGTGGTCAAAAAGTATGTCATTCTCTGTTCTGTCTTCAATGGATAATGCCTAAGACATGATGACATATATTTGAATACTTTCTACTCCTAACTTTTCCTTCCGTAAATGTATGTTTTGATGTTGTAACATTTCAATTCATATTCTGATACACAACAAATACAAATGGACTCTGTTTATATTAATAATAATAATAATACATCTTATTTGTAACGCATTTCATATTTGAATTCAAATCTGTGAACAATTTTAGAGTTTCCAAATATTTACTACAACTACAACCAAAGATGCATGCATATCCCAAATATGCACGGATTACTTTACTGTGAATACGCTTAAGTTTGTCCCAACACCTCACCCCCCCAGACTCCATTTATGGTACATTTATCATTTTTGGTTAAACTGCCCTCTTTATGCTGATACTTTTTCCAGGTCACATGACCCAGCTCAACTCAAAGGTAGTATTGGCTGTTTGTGTTAAAGCAGCAACTTTGTAGAAACCTGTGTTGTGCTTTGAACATGTGCTGGAGCTGCCAGGGCCTTTCCCTTCACTTCACATAAACTCATGTGTCAGTTTCAGTGTGTGTTCTGTTGTTCTCCTGGCCCGTCTGTGGGCTTCTGCCTGCTGGAACAGTCTGAGATATTCTGTATTGTGCTGACTTGCATTTGGAAGTTGTGTTTCATCTGGAGACGTTGGCTGGTGCCTGTGGGAGAGGTTCATTAATTCATCAGAGACTTATGCACTCTTGTGTTGCACAGCTTTTCCACTGGCTGCATTTGTTTGCTTCTTTCAGCTTCTCTCTCATTCTGTCACCTGGTGGTCTGTCACCCGCTGTCTTTCCTCTTTCTTCTTTGTCCTTTCTTGACTCATGTGGGTTCGTGCTATGATTCCAGCTCAGCTCCTCCTCCCTTCTCCTCCCTACTTCATCTCTCTATCCATCACTGCTTTATTGCTTTATGTAACTGTGGCGATCTAAACTGTTTTTTTTTTTTTTATAACCATCAATCTTTGATTACAGCCCCATTGTGAGCTGTCCTTAACAAGCTTTTAGGCTGAATAATGCACTAATGTGTGTGTGTTTGTGTGTGTGTGTGTGTGTGCGTGCGCTTATTATCTCAGAGTGAGTGCTGGTTTGGTTGACCCATCTGCTACTGGCATTGCAGTGGGCGACTGTATGACCCTCTGGGGAGTTCACTGGGGTAAGTGCCTTGCCTAAGGGCACTCTAGTTGAACATATGGTTGGAGGAGGGATCTGTGACCAGCTATGGAGAAGTGGAATTCATGCGGTGGTTTATATCTGCTCACATACTGACACAACAGGAGGGTTGACTGCTTGCATAGTGTTAGTATGTTAACATGTATATGTAAGTCTAGCTGTTGGCAGTAATGGAGCTGAGGACTTAAATGGAGTTTATGACAAATCCCTGTTTACATGTGAGTGAACATTACAGCTGGATATTCAAATTATTGTTCCACTCGCAGACACTAGGTGGCACTATATGCCCTTTAGCATTAGCAGGTTGGTATTAGGTTGGTATCATAGAAGAACAATCAGTAAACTAGAAAAGTACTCGGAGAGTGCAGACTCCGCCAAGGCAGATCAGCCCCTGTCCTGAAAGATCCCCCCCCACACACACACTGATCACCACCAAACTTTAACAATTAAAAACATATAAAACAAACAAAAACCATAACCACCAATTGGTGGAGTTATAATAATAATAATAATAATAATAATAATAATAATAATAATAATAATAATAATAATAATCGCAATAATAATAGTATTAACTGATTCAATAGCGCTTTTCTGTGAATTCATACATCAGCTGGACTAACAAAGATGTCAGATTGGAAGCAGATGTGGAAGGAGGAGAACCCCCAGAGAAAATTTGGACCACAACAATGAAGATACAGACCACAACCATGATGATACAGACCACAACCATGAAGATACAGATCACAACCATGAAGATACAGACCACAACCATGATGATACGGACCACAACCATGAAGATACGGACCACAACCATGAAGATACGAACCACAACCATGAAGATACAGACCACAACCATGAAGATACGGACCACAACCATGAAGATACGGACCACAACCATGAAGATACAGACCACAACCATGAAGATACGGACCACAACCATGCAGCAGCTCAGAATATTTTATACAAACAGTTTCAAACTCTGATTTATTACAGTAACTTACATGTTGTCATGGAGACACTGGTCACTTCCTGAAGGGGGGCGTGTCCAGGCCAGTCAGTGGAGCTAATGTTGGCAGTGTTTACGTGCGTGGAGAAGCTCCATTGGAATCACATTATCTGACTTGGTTCATCCCAATTCCTAAACTCCAGTTCTATTCCAGTCTGAATAAGGTGTTTACAGGAATTTTAAATCTTTGATATTAGTCAAACTAAGACAATAATTAACATTTTTTTAAGTGTGTGTAAAAGTTCTGACTGATCCACCAAATTAGGTGTTTTGGGCCGATTCAAATTTTCTTTTCCTTCAGCCTTAGCCAATACAGGTTTTACAGTAGATGTGGTTAACTAACTACAGAGGGCAAAATCACACCTGTAATGAAAATGATAGAAAATATTAAGATGTGTTCTATGTGTTTATATAATAAAAATTGTGTTTTTTGAAGTTGAATTTATTTTACCAGCAGCAGACTATCTGCTCACACTTATTGTAAATGTATATCCTGTGTCCCACTGAGAAAAGTTGATGGAGCTGGTGGTTGGATGAAATGACTGTGAGCAGGATTACCAAGGTCACAGGGTTCACTCATAACATTTATCAATAGCACCGGTACCAAATCATTAGGCCATGTAAGGGATTTTTCAAAGTCTTAAAGGATCAGGTCAGATTGTGGTCAACTGTTGTGATAAACTAGACCAATTCCAGCTCATTCACAGGAACATGTTCTTTAACATTCAAAAGTGATCTTATTAAACAGTGTATGTCCTAACGGATGTGCTTTATGTACACATTTTCATTCTTTATTGTGGGGGTCTCAGACATGCAGCCAAGGGACCAAAAGCGCCCCATCCAAAGGTTCCAATCTGGCCCTCGGATGAATTTACAATGTGCAAAATTCCACATTCAAGGCTGTGGAGCTGCTTTTAGTTCAGGTTCCACATAGAGACCAATATGATTGACAGGAGAATAATAACAGAATCAACTTATGAAAAATTATTTAATAGTAATTTTCTTCTCTGGTGTGAAAAAAAAATTGTCTTTGTTTTAGTGCAAAACATTGCATGAAATTCTGAAATTATGCCACTGCCACCTTTAACACAATGTGAACAACCTGAGCAAATACGAACAACCTGAAATTTGTAAAGAAGATTACACACAATTAGAAGCATTTTCTGCTCGTTATTAATATTTAGTGTTGTTGTAGATCTGATTCATAATAAAACACATGAACGAATGAGAGATGTTGATGCACAATATTGTTAAAATTACACTTATTTTTTTCAAGCAATGTCAGTGCTTTCATGTTATTCACATGTTTTTGTATGGGTGGTTTGTAAAAGTAAGTATTTTCATAATTTAATGGGTTTCTTTTAAAAATAAAACAAAGTGGTCATTATTTACAGGTTATTATGATTATGATGATGATGATGATTATTATTATTATTGTTGTTATTTTACTGGCCCAGCTCACTGGAGATCAAATTGGGCTAAATGTGGAACCTGAAAAAAAAGCGTGTTCTTCAATTCCATTTGATCTAATGTCAATAAACACCAAGATCTCCAGTCTGTATATCTGTAAGCACTAACTCTGTGTGTGTATGTGTGTGTGGTGTTTGACATATTAGAAGCTTTCCACATGTACTGAACCTACATGTGGAAAGATTCTCATGCATGCAGATAACAAGTAAAAGTGGTGTGAAAAAGTATGTGATTTCATGATCATCATGTTGAACATTGTGCAGATACTCAGTCAAACATGATGGGGAAGTTTCTGATGAGAGGAGAATGGGTTTTGCCCTCTGGTCAAATGAGACCTGTTAAACCGAGTGCTGAGGATGTTTCCTTCTGCCAAATGCCCAGCATTCCCCTTGCAGCCTGTCTGCAAACCAGGCTCTGTGTCAGGGAAGTCAAACCCCACAGGGTTCGCAGCATCTGCGGTGGCGTCTGCAGCAGCAGCATCTCCAGCGGTGTCTGCAACGTTCCCGACAGCATTCCCTCTGTTCCAGCATTGGATTTGTATTGTAGAACTAGCGGGGTGCAAGCTATTCTGAAACTGTATAAGATTTATTTATTTATTTGCTAAATTCAAGATTTTTTTCCTTAATTCAAGTAAGTAATTAAGTTATTAGTAAGTTTTTAGTTATTAAGTTATTAGTAATTAAGTAAGTAATTCAAGTAGATACATTATTCATCCCCGCAGGGAAATTACGTTGTCATATAGCGCACGACCTACAAATATACACACAGCACATACATACAATGAATGCGAATAAATAAATAAATATGTTATTGGTAAAAGTGAGCTGAAGGGCTAAAAACAGTGTTAAAAAACAGTTAAACAATTCAGAAAAAAACTGGTTAAAAGACAAAGGTGCAGGGTTGGCTGCAGTAGTGGAGTAAGGTTAAATGTTAATGGAACAAGTGAAAATGCTGCATTAGCAGAGAAATTCAGAGTCATTCTGCTCCAGATGAGTTAATTGTGTTAAAATTTGTAATCAGATTAATCATGATGATGGATGAATCTGTGTTAATTTTGACACCATTAGTATTTGGGGTTTTCTTGCATCAGTAGGAGCCTGTTGTGTTGGCTGATATGCTCTTTTCCCCCCTGATTCCATGATTTAGTGACAAGTTAAGTTCATATCACCTCCATGTTCTTGAACATACTGCTGTCCACACTGAAACAATATTTTTGGGTGTAGTAATAGTGATTAGTTTAACTAACTATTTATATTTTCTGACATTTTTTCTGACAGAAGATTTTCTGGCATTTGTTTTCATTTGACAGAAATGAAACCCTGTATTTGGCCATTGGCTAAGGCTCATGGAAAAGCAAATAGTAATCGACCCCAAAAAATCTAAATCAGTGGATCAGTCAGAACTTTTACATGCACTTATAGAAATAGTAATTATTGTCTTAGTTTGACTAATATTGAAGATTTAAAAGTCCTGTAAACACCTTACTGGGACTGGAATGGAACTGGACATTTAGATGTGGGACTAACCAAGTCAGATAATGGAGCTTCTCCACGCATGTAAACGCTGTCAACCTTAGCTCTACTACTGACTGGCCTGGACACGCCCCCTTCAGGAAGTGATCAGAGTCACAATGACAGCATGTAAGTTTCTGTAATAAATCTGCATGGTTGTGGTCCATATCTTCATGCTTGTGGTTCATATCTTCATGGGTGTGGTCCATATCTTCATGCTTGTGATTCATATCTTCATGGTTGTGGTCCATATCTTCATGCTTGTGGTTCATATCTTCATGGGTGTGGTCCATATCTTCATGGTTGTGGTTCATATCTTCATGGTTGTGGTCCATATCTTCTCTGGGTGTTGTCCTCTTACTCAGTTTTCCTAACCCTGGTCCTGGAGGCACATTATCCTGCATGTTTTAGATGTTTAGATGTTTCCGTCTTTGAACACACCTGATGGTCATTAACATTCTTCTGCAGGGCTGGGTGATAGGCTGATCATTTGAATCAGGTGGGATTGGAGAGAGAAACATCTAAAACATGCAGGATAGTATAGTGGTACTTGAGGACCAGGGTTGGGAAACGCTGCTCTTACTACTACATCTGCTTGAAATCTGATACTTTTGTTTATTGATTGTTCTTCTTCTATGGTGTCAACTAGAAGAATGCTAACATGAGTGTCTGGGAGTAGAACAATAATTGGAGTCTCTTGGTGTGCATGTAAACTGAGATTTGTCATAAACTCCAGTTTTGTTAATTATTGACAATAGCTGGACTTAGATGTGACTATCAATGGACTTTATCCCAACACAATCTGCTGTTTGATTTCAGTTCAGCATTGTGTTTGTCATCCAGTATCTGTCACAGAAAGGCTCATCATCCTCTGCTTTAATATAGACTTTGTGTAGCAGTCACATAAACCTTTTTCCCCTGCACTTTGTCTGAAGCATCATTTGTGCCATTCCACTGCTCTTGGTTATATATCCTCTTATATAATACTGTGCATTCTTGTAGTTTTGAATATAGCATGTAATTGCATAAATTTGACACAAACTGTAATAATTATTTTTAGAACGCTATACCATTTGCATAAGCTCAGACTTGGGCAGAAGATGGCAGGCTGTCTAACAGTGGATTAGAAACAAGCTAATTAAAGAAGGACTAAAACCCTTAAATCCTGTTAGAGTGAAATTACTGTGCGCTATGCTGAGACTGCTTTATGGGGCGGCTGTGGCTCATTTGGTAGAGCGGGTCGTCCAATGACCGAAGGGTTGGCGGTTTGTGTTACAGCTCTAGCTGTCCACATGTCAAAATGACACTGAACCCTGACTTTGGTTCCCAGTAGGACTGACAGAACCTTAGAAGCCTACTGGTGTATGAGTGTGTGTCTGTGAATGGGTGAACGGGAGGCTAATGTAAAGCGCTTTGAGCACCATGAAGGTGGAAAAGTGCCATATAAGTGCAGTCCATTTACCATTTATGGACGACCATTTCAGTGACAGTATTTGCTGTAACGTTTGTTCCTTACATGAGCTAAAGGTTTGACTTGTTACACAGATCAAATGGACAATTTTCACTAGCAATAGGCCCCAATACACTAATAGAGACATTGCGATGCTGTGCTTTTGAAACTTTTGTGTGTTTGTGTGGGGGCACTCCCACTGTGCCCCCACTTCCACCGCTGTCACCTTGAAAACATTCACAGCGTTCACCAGCCTTATGTGTTGTTCAGCTGTATTCCTTGTGCCAAATAAATTGGATGCTATGAGGGGCATGGATGTGCTCATAGACTTGGAGTGGTGAGAGCAGGACAAGTTAGACAGCTATGCTTAGAACAAAATGGCCGCAAACTTGGTTGTGAAAATTATATGAACTTATCGGTGGACATATGAGGAAATAATGGCTGATACCAATAACCCTAAAATACCAAAAATATTGGCCTGATATATCAGTTGGGCCGATAATCAGGCAAGGCCTAATGATGACCAGTCAGTTTTATCCTGTAATGGAAATTTTTACAGGACTACTAAGTGGAGTTGAAGTGGAAACACAGCATTTGTTTGTGACACAGCCCGTGGAATAAAACGCTTAAGAATGGTCCATCTTTAGAAATTAGATCATGTAAATCATTGACCGATTTTTCATGCAGCCGTAGTCAGGTGTCAAGTTTAGTCCATATCAAAGATACACAGATGACGTATATTTGCATGAATCCAATTTTTCACCAATTTTCAGAACTGAATGTGCCTGACATCTACCCATTAGTTTTTAGGTCTAATGAAGATGCCTCGGCTATTAGAGCATTTTATTTGAGTGCTTCAACTGCAACCCACCCGAATTCAATTAAAATATTATTTTTCATGCGTCATCTGCCCGATCCATGGTTGGTCCACTGTGCCCACGAGTGCGTGGGAACTCTAGTCCATATGAAGTCAAACGTGCAGTTCTGCTGATTTAAAACTGTTCAACTACAAAATCAGTCCCAGCGCAGACCTCCACCAAGGGAGATGACTGGATGAAACTGAAATGAGATGAAATTGAAAGAGGATAAAGACAAAACTGAAAAGGAATAAAAATGAAATGTGATGAAAGTGAAATAGGATGAAAACGGCATGAAACCGGAACAGCTGTTCTGTGTTGACACAACCAGAGGAAAAACCTGAATTATAGCATCAACATTTTATCAGTATTTTTTTTTCATATTGTCATAAATATCGCAAGGTTAAAAAAAATATTTTTCCATTGTTTGTGCAGTTTTTTTTGTGTAAGTTGCAGCCCAATGTGAGGATGCATAGTTTTCAATGGTTCCTGTGGGACTCAACAGTAGTAGTTTTCTTCCAGATGTGTTTGGTCTGTGGGTGATAGTTTTACTGTCGATGATTAGATGTGAAAACTCTGCATAGTTTTACATTGAGCTTAAGTGTGAACGTGTTTTTGAGGAAACTAGACTTCTGTCTCTGAGTTGCTCTTTCAACTGACCTGCTGAGAAATTCACCTAATTACGGTAGCTACAAAATGTTCCACCCACTCCTTCTTGTTTCTACCACTTATTTCCCAGCTTTTTGAAGCTCCAATCAAAGTTTTAGGAGAAGTTTTGCAGCAGTGAAAAACCAAATAACTTTTTTTTCTTAAAATGCTAGAGTTTCTCAGTTATGCTCTATGTTAGTGTAAATGAGTTTATTATTGGAAAATCATTCTGTTTTTATTTAATTTTATACCAGGGTTTAGAGAATGACAGTTTTACATTCCCCAAATACTAAGAAACACTTGTTTATTCTATATCTTATATGAATTACAAATAATAACAAATTAAACATAAATGATAAAAAGTGTTTATTTCACTGATTGTTAGGCTGTGTAAATAACATTTAATTGAAAACAATAACAAAATAATAACAACAGCAATAAAAATAATAATAATAAGTGCTTTTCTAAATTAATAAATTTACTTTATTTTGGTTGTCCACATAAAAAACAACCAAAAACTGTACATTTAATGAGTTGAATTTGAACTTCAAAAGTCTTTAGCAAAAGTATTTTTTTTTAACTCCACACTCTTCATCACATTAAACAACTTGACAAACTTTCAAACTATTTATTTTCTCCATTCTGCTCTCATTCCTTTATAACACTATGTATTTTTTATTTATTTTTTTACAATTAAACAATTTCCTTACTTATTAATGAGACAAATGTATCATTCAATTTTACACACAATTGTTAAGCATTAATTTGACTTTATAAATATTTTTAAAATTTAAAAAAACTATTGATTAACTTGAATTCATCACTCAGATCATTCCACAGTTTTACCTTCAACAAATGAAACCCATCTTTGTTTGATGTTGGTTCTTATTTGACTTGTTTCAGATTTAATCAATCTCCTTCAATTCTAACACACTTTTCTTGACTTGAAGAGGCATTGAAGGCTCCTGGGTAAATAAACTCATATGCACAACTTGAAACAGAATTTCCATCAGTTTCACCTGAACTATATCTATACATTTGAACAGTTTTGAATTTTATGAAAAGCTGATTGGTTGATTCCCTGTATCCAGTATTATTGATTATTCTTCGTCAAATAAACTTTCCAACAGCAGCCTGGGAAAAATTATACAGTGAACGGCTACTAATCAATGTAACTGGCATCAAAGACGACGTATCTTGCGAAATCAAAAAGTTTTAGCCCTTAAATACATGTTTTTGTGTATGTCAAGTGTTAGGGAGTGCAGAAAATGTTTTTTTGGTGATATTTTTCAGTCTGTTTCATTCTGTTCACTATCACATTTTCTGCTCTATTACATAATAGTATGTGCTGTGGGTCTGTAGATAAATACAGTCCTGGACTTCTGGGGAACCAGTTTGGTGTATCCTATCACGGTTCTGAAATGTGATGAAACCCAAATGCAGACTCTCTGACTCAGAATCAGTTTAAGGGTTTATTGATTACAATAAATTGATTACAATAAATGTACATAAATGTGATGAGTCACTCCTTCTGGGACCTCCATCAGGGGGTTAGTGACAGCAGGTGAGACAGCCACTAAGAGGAGAAGCAGGGTCAGACAGGCAAAATTCAAAAACCTGGTAATCAGAAGCTGCTTTTCCATTACCCTTGGAAATTCACAAAATGTAAATATTGCTATAAAAAACTGGTAATGGAAACACAAATAACGCTAAAAAGTTTTCATGCTTTAATAAGGTGGTTTTTCAGATGTTTTGATATTCTAATATATCGCAAAAGGGAAACACTTTTTCCACAATTATGTCATAGGACATAACGTACATGGTCACATGATCACTTCTTTCACAGTCACTGTAACCATAACAACCATAGAGTACACCTAGATCTAGTGGTGATCAGGGTGATTCCTACACTAGGCACAGTGAAAGTTTCATTTTATTATCTGTTCGGTTTTTTTTTAAGATGCAGATAGATGCAGATATTATCTGCAAGCACTTTGTAAAAAGCACAAAATAAATATTATTTGTTGTTATTGTTAAGTGCTGAGCATATTTACACTTAATAGTTTGACCTGACAATGTAGGGACCACATGTACAGACCCTTATAATGTCAGCCAGCTGGTTTGTTTGACATGTCAATGCTTAAAGTACAAGGACAAGGACTTTTACTGATGAGAGAATTAGCCGATTCATTCATGCTAATGCTATCATAGTGATGGCCAATCTGGAGCTCCGAAGGTGAGAGCAGTGAAATCTCGTGGGGATGATCTTTCATGAGTTACGACACTCTTGTCTAGAACAACCGTCAATGGAAATGCGTTCAAAGCACAAATATACTTTGTCAAACTTTTAGGAATACCGCTATTGTATTGCAAAAAACTGTAATGGAAACACAGCTAGTGAGATCAGAGTACGAAAGCAGAGTATCAAAAGCCAGAAATCCAGTGAGCTGAGAAAGTGTCGTATCCAATGGGGCAAGGCAGAATCCAGGTCCAAAATCCAGGCCAAATGTCATACATAGATCACTTCCACAAAACAGATAGAGAGGAGACAAGAAAATACCATGAACCACAGAACCAGAAAAATACAGTAGACTAGAAAACTACAAAGAAATAAGTGCTTGTAAATTGCATGGGGACAGCAGACGTACTCATACTGAGTGAAGAAACATAAGGGGATAAATACTCAACAGACAGGTGTTCCCACATGAGTAGGAAATTAACAAGGGGGCAGGACAACACCGGTGACAGGAAGCAAAGTCAGAAAGATTGACATGAACCCACATAACAAAATAAAAGTCTAAACACTAACAATATCAGAAAAAACACAAGATTCACAAAAATAAAACACTTACAGGATACAGAGTACTACATTCATAACAAATCCACCATTGTGTTTATTTTTCTTCATTGTTTTTTGTAGTTAAGTGATGCAAAAGTTGCAAATCCAGATGTTGTGTTGTTGGGCGCATTAACACACACCAGTGATGCACAGGCTGACCCGAAGTGAGCAGACACCTGCTGTCACCTGTGGTCATCCACAGTTGCGGGTCATTGAAAAAAAAGATATTTTTTTATTTTTTTATTAATTTTATTCTTAATTTTCCTTTTAAAAAATCTTTCTCCAAAATGGAGTCGCAATGGGGCAGCTGATTTGCTGAAGTATTTCCACAGGACCTCCAACATTCAGTCTGGTCTGAATAGTTGGCTTTTTGTTGTGGGGAACACAAAATCGAGTTGCGTTTTTCCAGCTAAATTCCCTCAAGGAGGGGGAGCCAGTCACTGATCACTACTGTCTGCAGATTCTCTTCCATTCCTCTTGAGAGATTGTGAAGCCTCCCTCTGTTTCCCATCTTTCCTTTATATCTAAAGTATGATCCCTTTTAGGATTTTGAAGGGCTGAGTATAACTTGGATATTATCTTCTATATATATTCTTATAGGCTTTTTGAAATATATTTAAAATTTCACCCCTCTCTGAAATAATTTCTTTAGGAGATTTCTTATTCCTAAAATCTCTGATTTGTAGATATCTAAAGTAATCATATTTTTGCAAACCAAATTTTTCTTTTAGATCTTGGAAGCTAAAAACTTTGTCTTGGACTAAAAGTGTACAGTATGCCATAAGTCACTTTTCTGTCCTATTTTTAAATATTGTGTCATATATATTTGGCACAAAATCTGAGTCATATGCAAACAATTTAAACATTTAGGCTCCTCTCTTAAATTGATATTTTTTAGTTAGTTCAGTCCATGTTTTCAAAGAGCTAATTATCCATAGGTTACTGATGTCTGAGACGTTACTAATTGATGAGGAGTCTTCAACTAAGTTATTGACTGGGAGTCTTTTTCCCATTGCCATTTCTATTTCTTTCCATTTTGCGCTCGAATTTGGAGTGCACCATTCCACTAATGGACAAATTTGAGCTGCTCTGTAAAATTCTGGAAGCATTTGATTTGTAGATCAGTGATATTTAACTTCCTGAAACCCAGCAATGCATGTTTGTAGTGGAAAAGTTTCACAGATTTACATAAAATGAAATTCAAATAAAAATGTCTGATGAAAAGGACATGTTAAAAATATTCATACAAATATATCTGAAAAACTATTGTATTATGTTTCCAGTTAAGGCAATTATTTAAACAAAAATGGTGAATATGTTTACTCTGTGGATGTGTTTTCATTAGGTCTTCGCATTCCACTGTCCTATCATTTATTTTCTCCTCCTGGGATAGTAAGTTTAGTCGAACTGAACCTGTACTAGTGGAAACATGGCATTCATAGCCTGAGCGCAGCTGGCACACAGCCAACGTTGCTCATGTACTAAAAGGGCTACACCATGTCTTTGTGCTCTCAAATATGTAGTGCAGTGGTACTCACCACACACAGATCTCAAAATTTTGTCCATGGACTTGCAAGTACAGTAGGTTGGGACCAAGTCTTTAACCATTTTTTGAGCAGCTGTACTACAGGGCCTCTGAATGTCCAAATATGGTCATATCTGATGACCATAAAAAAATAAAGACTGTGAAAGTGTGTTCTTCAGCAGATAGTTCTGGAAGCTGAAGCTTTAACTTCACGTAAGAGCTGAAATATCAAACACTGACTCACTAATTCATCTTCTGAACCCGCTTTATCATCACTAGGGTCACTGGGGCCTATTCCAGCTACACTGGGCAAATACGGGGTTTACCCTGGACAAGTCACCATTTCATTACAGGCTGAACATATATAGACAAACAATGACTCTCACGTTTATACCTATGGGAAATTTAGATTAAGAAATTCAGTGCATGTGTTTGGACGGTGGGAGGAAACTAGAGAACCTGGAGAAAAGCCACGGAGACACAGGAAGAATGTGCAAACTCCACACAGAAAGGTTTGGTGTTAGAATCGAACCAGGAACCTTCTTGCTGTGAGGTATGAGTGCTAACCACTGCACCACCGTGCTGCCCTGAAATATGTTTTCTGTTTTGGTTAAAATAATTAGTTAAATATTTACAATACAAGCCAACTAAAGTAAAGAGTCTAGCGTACAGCACAGCACCATGGCTTGTCCAAGTCCCTGTATGTCTATGATGAGCAGCAGTGATGAGAATTTAGACTTTAGCCAAGAATGGATTGACGCTTGGCAAACCAGGAAAACGTTGACTTGTGTTTGTTTTCTTTGACATTTACTTGTGTTTGCAAGGCTTTGGTGTATGTTTGTTTTCTTTCCAGGGCCATGTCCTGATGAGAAGATGGGCTGATGGGAGTAAGTGTGCTAAATAAAACACTGGCACAGACAGTAAAAGCTTTCTGCCAAAATGATTAGATCCTCCACCTCCTGAAAGGACAGTCACTGAGGTGTGTGTGTTTGTGTGTGTGCATGTGTGTCTACACAGCCAGGGAAGAATTCAGCTCTTCTAAACGCCTGGAGGATCCCCCACCAGTTAACACACACATATACACATGATGGTTTTCTAAATGGTGTTTCAGTCCATACCTGCCAACTGCAGACAAAATACAACCTGGTTTAAGCACAAAAATTAAGGCAAGGGGAAACATGTAAATGTATTAGTGTTTGTAAGTCTCCAGTTTTTGACCTGTTCTATAACAAGTAAAAGTGAGTGTTTTAGTCCAAACCTCAGGGTGTTACTGGTAACACTTAACATTATAGATTGCTAATAAGGTGGTAATTCTATCATAATTTTGATGTAATTTCATAGTAATAATGCCTTTGGAACCGCTTATTACAAGTAGTGGATCGATTTTAGGTGGTAATTCTTCGTGGTTTACCTTTACCTTTTCAGTGAAGCTCTGAAAAGGTAAAGAGGAAAAGTTTCTACCAAGTACGGATGCTATTAAGCTACATTTCTAATACTGCTCAATAATTGTGTTTGTATTCTGCCTTAGAACACTGAAGCACCTGAAACCAATGGAAATGTGTGTAAAATCTGTTTGGTGGGGTTTTGAGCACCCAACTCAGCCACTAAGGCAGCTTGCCTGGAAGGCACTCCCCGCCCCCCAGCAGCTCACCCGCTTGTCCCTCTAACTCCAGACTCTCCCCCTCTCGCACCAGCTGCTGCAGGAAGGGTCAGCTGGCCGGTACCTTGGCTGCCATGACTGGGGCTCGGCCCGGCTCAGAGCAGACACCAGCCAAGGGGTGGGTTTTCAATTCAATTCAATTTTATTTATAAAGCCCTAAATCACAACAAAGTCGTCTCAGAGGGCTTTACAAAAACACAATCAGCTACAGAAATACATGAAAAGTCCCAGGCATCCCCTGTCCTTAGACCCTCCTTCTCGGCAAGAAAAAACTTCAAAACCCAGTGGGAAAAAGAAGAAATCTTGAGGAGAACCACATTGAAGGAGAGATCCACTCCCATGGACGGACAGGCTATAGATGAACATCCATGTATAAATGCAGGAAGGGGGGCTGGTCCAGACAGGCAGGGGCGGTGGTCCGGGGACACAGGTCGGCACAGGCGAGATACTGCAGATTCTGTCATCCATGGCTCCCGTGCAGACACTGTCAGGAGAGCCACCACTCCCCCCAGAGGGGAGGGGGGAAAGGGGACACCAGGTGACTAGTCATGAACAGACTTGGTATGAAAGATAGGTTGTAAAAATTACAGAAACAGCTGTGAGGGAGAGAAAGAGAAGAAAGAAGGAACTCAGTGTACTGTACTTCCCCCAGCATTCTAACTCCTAGGGCAGTCTAGACTGAACTGTGACTCATACATCACATAATTTTTAACTAACCTGACCATAGGCTTTCTCAAACAGGAATGTTTTAAGCCTAATTTTAAATGTAGAGACTGTTTCGGCGTTTTTAATATTAAAGGGAAGATGATTCCATAAGACAGGGACCTGATAACTAAAGGCTCTAGTTCCTACTGTACTTTTAGAAACCCTAGGAACTTTCAATAAACCTGCATTCTGAGAATGAAGGGTTCTATTGGGTTGGTACGGAACCAGATCATCTTTAAGATAAGAGGGGCCCATACCAATTAATGGCTTTATATGCAAGGAGGAGGATTTTAAATTCAATTCTAGACTCAACTGGTAGCCAATGAAGGGTTTGGAGCACAGGGGTGATGTGTTCTCTTCTATTTGATCCTCTTAATAATCTTGCTGCTGCATTTTGAACCAGTTGCAAGCTTTTTAGGGAATATTTAGGACACGCTACAAGTAAGGAGTTACAATAATCTAATCGTGATGTAACAAATGCATGAATTAATTTTTCTGCAGTCGTTTTAGACAGAATATTCCTAATTTTGGCTATGTTGCGCAGGTGAAAGAAGGCTGTTCTGTAAGTTTGGTTAATGTGCATTTTGAATGAAAGATCTGGATCAAATAAAACTCCTAAATTTTTAACTGTGGCACTGGGTGTTACACTTAACTTGTCCAGAGTAACTATGTGGTCAGGTAGGGAGTCTCTCGCATTTTTAGGACCAATTATAACGACTTCAGTTTTTTCAGGGTTCAATAAAAGATAATTGGCACTCATCCAAGTTTTTATGTCTTGGACACAAGTATTTAGTTTATCTATTTGCCTGGTCTGATCAGGTTTAATCGATAAATATAGCTGTGTATCATCCGCATAACAATGAAAATTAATGTCATGATTTCTAATGATGTTACCTAAAGGGAGCATATATAGTGTAAACAAAATAGGCCCAAGGACTGACCCTTGGGGCACGCCATAATTAACTCTGGAGGACTGTGATGATTGTTGATTGACGTGAACAAATTGGTAGCGATCAGATAAATATGATTTAAACCAGCTGAGGGCTGCTCCTCTAATACCTATATCAGATTCTAATCTGTGCACTAAGATACTGTGGCTGCACTAAGGTCTAATAACACCAGGACCGATATTAATCCGATGTCAGCGGCTAATAATAAGTCATTACTAACTTTAAATAACGCTGTTTCACTGCTATGGTGGGCACGAAAGCCAGACTGAAACTGTTCAAATAAACTATTATCCTGCAGGAATTGGCACAGCTGTTTAACTATTACTCGTTCTAAAACCTTTGACAGGAAGGGCAAATTGGATATAGGCCTATAATTGGTAAAATGTCAGGATCTAGGGTAGGCTTTTTCAGAATTGGTTTAATAACAGCATATTTAAATGACTGCGGCACATATCCAGTAGTTAATGAAGTGTTAATTATATTTAGGACAGTGCTAATAATTAGGAGCAGAATCTCTTTAAAGAGTTTTGTTGTAATTGGATCTAAGAGGCAGGTGGCTGATTTGGAAGACATGATAATAGATATGAGATCAGTTTGGTCTACAGTGGTGAAATTATTTAGTGTTACAGAGGAATTTATTAAAGGGCCTAGGTTTGAAAGCGCTACTTTTTCTGATCTAATGTTTGGGAGAAATGTGTCTATTTTCTCTCTAATAGTTGATATTTTATTGTTAAAGAACTGCAGGAAATCATCAGAACGGAGCGTGGATGGAATAACTGGTTCCACGGAGGTGTGGCTGTTTGTCAGTCTGGCTACAGTACTGACAAACAAGGGTTATTCTTGTTAAAAAAAAATAAACAAGGGTTATTCTTGTTTTCTTCTATTATGGATGAGTAATATCTAGTTTTGGCTGTACGCAACGCTTGCTTATACTTTATTAAGCTATTTTTCCAGGCATTGAGAGAATCTTCTAAGTTGGATCGCCTCCATTGCCTCTCCAATTTACGTGTTGCTTGTTTAATGGAGCGAGTGTCAGCGTTGTACCATGGGGAAGTTAATCTAACCTTAGTAGTTTTTAACTTGAGGGGGGCAACTATATCTAACGTAGTTTGTAGTGTGAGCATGGTACTATCGACTAACTCATCACTTATACTGGGACTAAATGTCTCCTTTACATAATCACATGACACAGGCACAATTAGTGACTGAATTAACTCTTTGTACTTTGAGACAGCATGGTCACATAGTATCCTTTTCATTTGCGTTTTAATCACTGAGGTAGAAATATCCTCAAACAAAACCTGGAAGGTCATTAAAAAGTGATCTGAGAGTATGGGATTATGGGGAAAAACGACGAGGTCATTAATTTCAACACCAAGTGTTAAGATCAGATCAAGAGTATGTCTGTGAATGTGGGTTGGTTTATTAACATTTTGGATAAAGCCTAATCCGTCTAGTAGGTCACTAAATGCATTACTAAGAGAGTCAGCATTGTTATCAACATGTATGTTAAAATCACCAACTATTATAATCCTATCCGAGTTCAGCACTACACTGGATAGAAAGTCAGAGACTTGTAATAAAAACTGTGAATAAGGGCCAGGAGGGCGGTAGACTATGACAAAAAGGACTGGTTTTTGGTTTCTGCAGTTGGGGAAAGTAATGGATGAAACTACACTTTCAAAGGAATGGTAAGTGGGATTAGTTTTATGATTAATTTTAGGGCTAAGACCTAAACTGGAGTGGGATATTACTGCCACTCCTCCACCACGGCCACTGGTTCTGGCTGTGTGATAGTTCACATGAGTTGGTGGCGTGGATTCATTTAATGCGACATATTCATCCTGCTGCAGCCAGGTTTCAGTCAGAGCTAAAATATCAATTTTGCAATCACTAATTAGATCGTATATTAACAAAGATTTGGAAGAAATAGATCTAATATTGATCAGTCCACATTGGATAAAATTGTTAGGTGTTCTTTTAATCTGATTATTACTTAAAACTATTTTTATTAAATTATTTGATCTCACTCCTATAGGTTTTTTAATATTAGGTTTATTTTTAACTATACGGGGTTTATTATTAACTACACAGGGAATAGACGCAGTCTTTCTATTATTTGCTACAAGGTGGGTTTGTGACAACTCAGAGTAAAGTGGATGCACAGAGAAGTGTTTTACTCTATGACTCTGCGCCTGGGCCCGCACTCTGGATTGTCATTTTGACAGGCTAAATTTGGCAGCCACATTTTGTGCTAAGAGAGAAGCACCTTCCCAAGTGGGATGTATGCTATCTCTGCGAATGAGCCCAGGCTTTCCCCAGAATGTACGCCAATTATCTATAAAAACAACATCGTTTTCTGAGCACCATCTAGACAACCAGCGGTTAAATGATGAGAACCTAGAGTACATCTCATCACTGGCCAAATTGGGCAGGGGTCCAGAGAATGCTACGGTGTTACACATCGACTTAGCAAGTTTACACACTGATGCTACGTACAGTTTAAGAACCTCTGATTGTTTCCGTCAGACATCGTTACCACCAGCGTGGATCACAATGCGGCGGAAGCTAGCCCTGCTCTGCTGTAAAAGCCTAAGGTTTCCTTCGATGTCACCGACTCTGGCCCCTGGATAACACCTGACAGACACCACTGGGTGCTTGACGTCTCTAAGAACAGAATTGCCAATGAAGAGAGTGTCTGGTTTGGCCAGTGTTCTGCCATGGGGTCTGCTACAGACGCGAAGCTCTTGGTGCGCTACATTTGTGCGTCTAGCACCACGCTTCCCCCGTACTGTCACAAAGCAGTCTCTCGACTCTCCCGGCTGCACGGGGGTCGCTGAGGGGCTAGCCACGCTCCTATTGCTGTTAGCACGGCCTGCGGTCCCTGCAGCTACCTCGCTATAGCTAGGCCTAGCATTAGCCTCCAAGCTGCAGAGCCATGCTTCTAACTCAGAAACCCTGGCCTCCAACCCTGATACTAAACTCCAACAGCTACTTCTATCCTCAGTAAGGGAGGCAGGGGACTCACTGTACATACAGCACACTGAGCAGAAAATACGAGAAGAAGAAGAACTAGCCATGCTAGCTAGGCTAGCGAAGTTAAAGAGGAAAACAATACACTCACCAGATGCGACGCTGTGGCGTCTCAGCTGCTGCAACTCTCAAGATGCGTTCAGGGACAGCTCCGTACACAGCTTCCCAGATTAAACACCTAGTTGGTTGAAGATGGAACTGATACAACTGATGAGTTGTACACTAGTATACCGTACACTGGTATACTGCACATTTATACTGTCTGTTATAATCTCTTCCTTTGGACTATGGGCCTCTGCTTGCTCTGCGGCTTGGGTAATGGATGTGCGTCTTTGTTGGTTAGTGATTTGTACGAGAGTTCAACAAACTATAGAGTTGCAGAATTTTTTGGATTCCCCCCCCACACACACACACACACACATACACTCCCGCAGTCCTAAAGTGCTGTATTCATATAAATATAATAGTCACACCTACATCAGAAAGAAAATTGAAAATCAATAATACTTAACAACTAAAGTATATTAAGCAGCATAATTGCAGCAACATGTTTTCTTTGTGTGATGGTTTAAAATGAGCTTTTAACATAACATTGCTCCCCCTGCTGTGACTGGTGTTGAAGCGCTGTGTGTGTGTGCGTGTGAGCTGACAAAGCAAGTGTTTTATTTTCTCGGTGACTGACTTAAACTGGTTAATGAGGTTCAATGGTCGGTCAAGATTTTTTTATTTCGCCATCCCAACAAGGTACAGACGACTCATCTTGGCTGAACTGTACAATTGCTCCTGCTCAGGGAAAAATACAACAATGTACTTCAAGAGCTGTGATTGGCTAGAGCCACTGGGGGGTTGGGAGTGCCTTCCACGCACGGCTTCCTTGGAGGCTTGGTTTGGGGCTCAAAACCCCATCAAGCATAAAATATACAGTTTGTGCTTAAAAAAGGGAAAAGCAGACAGTAACCATGGTAACCAATAATGGTTAGCCAGCCTGTTAGCTTTTATATATCAAGCTAGCAGAGTTAGCTACAGTAGTAGTAGTTATGCTAGTGTACAGTAGGGCTGATACGATATGATTTTATTTTGATTCTTTTATGATTTTTTGGGTGTTGATTCGATTTAAATTGTGATTTTTTGATATTCCCGATTTTTCAGATTTTTTTGCTTGCCTTTTAACACCAGACAACTTGAAAAAGCTGAATGATGATGCCTACAGATCATATCAGGAGCCATATTTCCCAAAAAATGTACATGATATGTTGATGTATTCAACAGTAATATAATTGAACCAGACTTTGAGAAGTAAACTGCTATATTTATCTGCACACAACACAAATAGGAGCCTTTAAATTATACTTCATAATGAAGTGTACTTTAAAGTGTACTTTTCCAGCTCTGCTCTTCCCTTATGTTAGAAAGCCCACAGAGTTTAATTGTTGTTGATCGTTTAACTATATTTATTCAGGAACAACTAATTTTCTCTTAATTTTTTAGATATACTGCGCTTTTGAATGCACCAGAGATGGTACGATGGTCTTGAATGAACCACATCTGCACATAATGCTGGTGTGTTGTTGAAGTTAATACGATAATAAGATTTCTGTGTATTCCATGACGCATATTACACATTTCACATCTGAGTGACTCATACAGTCGTCTACGGTCTTTTCAAGTGGTAATTTTTTTCCACCTTAAAATGAATTATGTACATTTGGGGGAAAAAATCTATTTTTGAACAAAAAAATGTATCTAAAAATTGTAAAATAAAAAATCCTGATACATACTGTAGGAAATCTTAAGTTTTTAGTTTCCTCTTACTCGTGTTCATTTTAATCGGGAAGAAACCTCCAGGATCCAAAAATAAAGTTTCAGAAGTTTTATTACCATTAACCCTAACAAAGAAATCTACAAAAATTGTGCGACAGATATCTGGGTTTTTCTCTGTTCTGGTCCGGACGAAACTGGGGCGCTACAGAGAGAAAATAACACAGAAGAAACACAGAAGTAATATTTTATAGTTGTCTTGATGACATCATCTTCTTCACGCTGGAGTTGAAGATGTACGCCCTCGTTGCCATAGGATCACAGCTGCACCAAGGATGGGAGAGATGTCCTTCAAACCTGTATACTGGATACTTTGTTCAAAACCAGACAGGAATTTCACCCCCGGTTCAGACCGGTGGTGGGTTAGATAAGAAAGGTGATTTAGGGAAGAAACCCTTGGCGTGTGTGAGCACATTGTACTTCATTTAATAGTGATACAAAGCAAACAATAAAACTTGATTGTGAGTAGAATTAATAAGTGATTAATTAAGTAATACAAGCATATTTATATATATTCATTCTAATTAAGTGATACAAACATATTTATATATCTTCATTCCCTCTCTAGATCTCCTAAAAGGAGATCTCAAAAAATTTGTAGTACTATCAGAACAATCAACAAAAAACTATCACAATTAAGCACACAAGTAAAAATAAATGATTCCCTCTCTTGACCTCCTCACAGAGGCCACACAGACACTTCAAATAATATCTTCATTTACCAAAATATCTGAAAACGTTACTCTACTTTAAAATCATTAGACAAACATGAATAGAAACTTTTACTAATTTTAGTTAGTAAAATTAAATAAATTAATTAATGAATGGAAAAAACACTAATGTTCCTGTTCATAGACAAGAAAATCAAAATCTCAAAGCAAAACATTTAAATTCGCTGAAACAGCAATCTAATGTCTGTCGTAAAAAAAAAATATCCTTAAAAATGTAGGGATCATACAGAAAAAACTAAATGTTTTATGTCCTCTTATTGGTCTAGTCTATCTTTATTTAAAATCACTTTGTTTCAGAAATGTTTATCAGAAAAGCAAAATAAAAAATGACATTCAGATTTCCACAACTATACGCCAAAGTCACTATTTTAAAGCCAATCAATGCAAAATTCAACCAATACTAATTTACTATCAAATACATGGGACTAAAACTGCTTTTATTAATAACCCATATTTTCCCAAGTTTTATTCATCATTACTTGTCTCATGTAACTCATATTCATGTGCCATTCTGGTCATGTTTTTTCTTCTTAGCCATATTTTATCATATTAATTCATTAGATTTTAAGTTATTTTATTTCACATTTAATTCATTTTGTGTATTAATCAAGTTGATGAAGGGAGACCTTCATATAAGCACATTAAACTTTTTACTTTCCTTACTCTTTGTCTTTTAATTGCTCATGCATTTGTTATCTTTTCATATGGCATAATAAACTGAACAAAGTCAATCAACATACTTTGCTTAGCAAGTTTACTCCTGAATGCTATAGGTCATAAGTACAATACTCAACCACATTAACATATTAATTTCCCTATTGCATCACACCAACAGCTTAATTTTCCATTAAGTTTAAAGGATACATACTATGTTGTTTTCTATGAATTCCCATTCTTAAGAGCTATTGCCCACTATACTCCGTCTGAAAAATTAATTCCCTCCATAAACCTTCACGTATATATTAATCATTATTTAGTACCTTTATAACAGCACATCTAATTTGTAGCAACTACCACCTCTTTTATTCTTTATCAACTTAGTTTTAACACTTTTATGAATCACCACAGATTTTTATTTTTTATAGTTCATAGGTTTCCCCAAGCAAGAATATAAACAGCCAGAATACCAAGTGAAATCAAAAACATCTCCTCATGGGGCGAGCAAAGTTCGACCCATTAAAAGACAACATTATGTTATGTTATGTGTGTGGTCTGATCATCGAGTAATAATACCACTTTTGATCCTTTCCCTCAAGCTGAACCGCCTTCTCTGTTCTGGCTGTGACCAGATGAGGGCCTATCCAGCGGGGATGAAACCACTTCCGAGAGAAACGTTTCAGGTAGACGTGCGTCCACTCGCCCAAGCTGTCAGTGGGTGGGTCAGCAGGCTGGTCAGTGTATTCCTGCTGAGAAAAAGAGGTAGAAAAAGAATGCAACAACTTCCAATACTGCGCCTTAGTATGGCTGGGTTGATCACAGTCGTCTGCCCAAGCCACAGTGGAGGAAGGACCTGGCATAAGCCGACCTGTAAGCAACTCAAAAAGGGAAAAACCTGTACGACGGTTAACAGACATTCGAATGGACATTAGTGCCAATGGGAGGGCTGTCAGCCAATTCATACCAGTCGATGTGCATATTTTTGACAACCGCTCCTTGAGTGTACGATTCATTCTTTCTACACTGCCTTGACTAGAAGGATGATAAACACAGCCAAACTTATGTATGAGGCCTAACAATCGAAGCTTTGTTTTGGAGATCAATCAGGGCTTCTTTTGTCATGTGGTTGGATAATTCAAGAGAATTTGGAAAATTTGACAACATCAATTGCTTAGTAGGATGGTACCCTGCTTTTACCTTTGTGGCATCATCTGCCGCACCATTACCTCGGGCTGTGAAGGAGTCAGATTTACAATGGCCTGGTACCTTGACGATGGCAACCTGTGATGGCAAAGTTAGAGCATGCGAAAGGCAAAGCATAAGATCCCTATGGGCAATGGGAACACCTTTAGCAGTGTGTAAGATAGCCAGTCGGTGTACCGCGGACATGGAAAGCCTGAAGCAGAAACAACACGCCCCAAAAACACAACTTCACGTCTACAACATTGCAGTTTCTTTTTAGAAGCCTTGAAACCAAGAGAATGGAGCTTTCTTTGAATAAGTTCAGTCGCGTCTAAGCAAGCTGAGGCAGTTGGAGCAGCCAGCAGGAGATCGTCCACATACATCAACACCACACATCCATCCGGAAGGGTCACGTCCTGTAGGAGAGACTTGAGGCATTGATTGAAAATACCTGGTGAATTTTTGAAACCCTGTGGTAATCGTGTGTACTATAATTTCTGTCCTTTGTACTGGAAAGCAAACAAATGTCTGCTATCAGGGTGTAATGGAATACAGAAAAATGCATTCGCAAGATCAATAGCTGTAAACCATGTACATGTGGGTGTGATGGTAGATAACATACGATGTGGATCGGGTACAGGTAACACTGGTGTTATGGTTATGTCATTTACTTGACGTAAATCATGTGCCATTCGGTGGGATTGTTTATCTGCTTTTAAAACAGGTCTGAGTGGCGTGGACCAGGAAGAAGTCGAAAGTTCTAACAAACCTGAGTTCCAAAGTCCAGTCAGTGCCTCTTCCATGCCTTCATCAGCTTCCGGAGCCCATCGATATTGAGGACGAAACACATGCGAACCCTCAACCACCTCGATGGAGACAGGTGTCGCTGCTGTACAATGACCAACATCGAAGGGCCCCGAAGACCAAAGGGTTGGTGGAAGGGAGTCAATCAAAGTCTGAGCGTCTTCGTGGTCTGTACTCTCACGTCCGTGGTGTCTGGAAATTAAAGCGTGTTCAAGAACAGAGGAGTTAAAAACAGGGGAGAGTTTAATTCTGTACATGTCAGTTGACGGAGAAACCTGTACACCTGGAAGTCCACAGTCTGTCCAGTCAGTGAGGTTAACACCCTGCTGGGTCATTGGTCCTAACTCCCTAGCCTCGTGACCTGGTGATAGAGCCAAAGAAATATGAGGCACAGCAGTATCAGACATTTTATACCACAGTAACTGATTGAGTGTCAATTTAGCATGTGCGGCAACACCTTGGGTTCCCACATAAATGTGTGTGGATTCTATCTGCCAATTATCTCCCTCAACTGTTGAAAAGGCTTCCTTGTACACTAAATCTTCATTCCTGTCATAAAATAGGGTACAATGCAGCTCATCGAGGGGAGGCAGGTAGGGACGCAGCGTCAGAATCCAAGGTTTCCACATCAGAAAAGATTGGAACACACCCACCGATTGTGGTGTTTCAGAGTCCAGTTTTGTCCAGTAAATGTCAGCCATTGGCTCAGATGCGGGAGCCATCAGATAGGAGCCCAGAGTAGATGACTCACTCATGGCGTGCAGAACCTGTCCATTAGGGAAAACAACTTGGAGACCATCTGTACAACACAAAATACTAGCACCAGTTTTTACTAGTATGTCCCTTCCCAGCAGGTTTACAGGAGTTTGTACTGAATGTACAAATTGATGAAATATCTGTCCTGCTATTTTGACTGATAGGGGAAGTGTTTTGTGCAGGATTTCTGGGGTCCCGGAGAAGCCAACAAATTACATAGTTTCAGGTGAGATGTTAGAACGTGGTAAATCAATATTTAGAGATGAGAGTGTAGCCCCAGTGTCTACCAATGCAGAAATTTTCTTCTCACCCACTTCCATTGGGATCATGGCTCCTGCTTCAGCCATTGATCCCTCGGCTCCTGGGCACCCCTAGCTGTACTGACCGGATTGTTGCCAAGGTGGAGGTGGGCCTTGGCTGCCTGGTCCAGCTCTAGGAGGTCCTCTTCTGTGGGATCCTCTGCCTCTCGTGCGATATGGGGCGCTCGGTGGATACTGTTGATATTGTTGAGGACAGTCACGTGCCCAGTGATCAGGAGCACCACAGCTGAAGCAGCCATCCTGGTTCTGCAGATGTGGGCGGGGTGAACCTCTCTCTCTTTTGTATCCACCTCTTCCTCGGCCATGTGGTCCCGCCTGCACTCCCTGCCACATCATTGGTGAGGGGGAGGGGAAAACAGAGGCATCTTGGACCAGAATAAGATCATTAACACAATATTTTTTATCTTTCATCTCTCTTTTTCTGTGTGGCTTCATCTCTAGCCTGCTGTAATTGAAGGGTTAACAACTGGCTTTTGAGTTTTTCCATTTCCTCATTTTTAGCTTTCTTTTTGTCTAAATACAACCTGCAGTGGTGCACAAGGTGTCGTCTGAAACGTGGTTCGTCAGAGGCCATTAGGTCTGGGTCAGTCATCAAAACAGTCTTAACTTCATCAGGAAGTCCAGCAACTATGGCAGATCTGAACATGACGTTCTCTGATTGTGTCTGTCCTGGGTCTCGTCCAGTTGAGTCGGTCCACGCCTGTACACAAGAACTGTAAAAACCAAGAGGATCAGAATCATCATATGGAAAACATGTGGGTGCTGCTGTAATGGGATCTGGGAAAACTTCTCTGATTGCATCAAATATCTGTTGCATGTGATTGTGAAGGGGGGAGGCGTCAGGAACCCAAGAGGTCCCTGCTGTTTCCTCTATGGCCCTGGTCTCTGTATTTGTGCCTGTACTAGTCATTGCCTGTCTCAAGTCTCCCACACACGGAACCGTGCCCTGAAAAAGAGAGCAGAAACGAGTAATCCACATACTGCTTCCTTGAGTAATTCGTGGCAAACGTGCAGACAAAACAGTAGCATCTTTTAAGGGTAAAGGTTGATAGATAGGAACACCACCCCCTGTTGCCACCATCGGGAACTGGCTCATTACCTTTTCTCCCTTTTTAGCCTTTGATTTACCTTTTGCTGCTGCAGCTGCCGTCCTGGTGTTATATCCTGATAGAGGAGGCACTCTTAACAGGTCTTCATTTGATTTTAACACAAGTGTCTCACTCACCTCTGGTTCCGGGTCTTCCTCAGGGTCATCTACCTGTGTAAAAGCTCTTACAGAAGGGTGTGTGTTAAATGGGGCACTCTGGATGAAGTCATCCAAGAGTTTATCCTCTAGCTGTTCCTCTAACTTTTTTTTTTTTTTTTTCTTCCTCTATCTTGTTATACCGGTCAGTCAAATGCTGTTCTATCTGATGTAATTTTCCCACCAACTCACCTTTTGGTGGAGCTGAGGAGCAATTCAAGGGGGTCGAAAAGGCACCACTTGCCCTTACAAATGAAGATTCAGCTCCGCCCCTGGCGGATAAGCCACTAGCCACGCTACATTCATCCCTAGCCTGTATACCTGCCATTACACTTATGAGTATACCTTTCTCCTGTCTTTCTAATAATCGGAGCCATAGTCACCTCAGATTTTTGTCCGAAAGGGTCCCTGTCAGTCGGGTAAGGAGGGGGAAGGGATTCAGGTCCTAAAGGGAGGTCTGGGTACAGTCGAGCAGATTCAGACTCCGGTACCACATTTTGTTCTTTCATTCCGTTATCAGTTTTCACACATTCTTTCTCACATTCCAGTATAGTTACAGCCATCACAAACAAACTCAACATTCTCCGTCTTTCTTCACACTCTTCTATCTCCCTTTTCTTTTTACTTTTACTTTTCCATGAAGACAATTGTATCTCTCCCTTCAACTCCCTCATTTTCTCTAACTCTTGCTTTTCCCTTTCTCTCACTTGCTGTTTCAACTGTTTCCATGAGTCTGTCTTCTGTAATCCCAATTCTATCCAAAATTCCCATAACTTCAGCCTCTCTTTCTCCCTCATACCATTCGGTATTCCTGCCATCATTATCTTCTGCATTTTACTATACATGTTTATCCATCTCTCATCACTCACCCCATTTTTTTCATTCATGCCACCTCCTCTCACATCCTTGCATTCACAATCAGAGTCACCTTCCATTCTCAGATTCCAATAATCACCCAAGCGTACAACAAAACACTGTAAATCGCACCGTACAATACTTCGTAAACACAGTAAGAACACAAAACACACTTAACCCAGTCAAACACAACCAAACACTCAGTAAGACACAGTGAAACACAGTAAAACACACAGTAGAATACAGTAAAACGCAGTAAAACACACAACAGGAGGCAGTAGAACACACAGCAGAACACAGTAAAACTCACAGCAGAACACAGTAAAACTCACAGCAGAACACAGTAAAACTCACAGCAGAACACAGTAAAACACACAGCAGAACACAGTAAAACACACAGCAGAACACAGTAAAACTCACAGCAGAACACAATAAAACTCACAGCAGAACACAGTAAAACACACAGCAGAACACAGTAAAACACACAGCAGAACACAGTAAAACTCACAGTAGAATACAGTAAATTAATTGGACCAAATTCAAAAATAATTTGATGTAAAAATATAGCCAATATTGAAAAATCATAAAGAAAAGGTGAGTTTCTTCCAACTACAGCTATTCCTATTTTATGCAATTCACTATTTTATTCCCTAACAACTATCGCGCAATATTTGTCGAATTTCAACTACACTACGTCCGTTTTTTGGTCAAGGCTCCTTCACGGACCGGAAACCTCTCTATTTTTCAGGGCTCCTAACTCCCCGCGGATAATAGGGTAAACCGAGCACAACAAATAGCGTCCTATTTGCTAACAGCCACGAAAGGAGATATCTAAAATTTAGAAATTCACTCTTACTTCATTGTAATTTTGTCTCTAAATCCTATCCTAACTCTCTTCTTTCCTCTTAACTCTTTTCTTTCATTTATTTCTTTTCACTCTTATTTCTTCTTTTCACTCTTATTATTTCTTCTTTTCACTCTCATTACTCATAGTCTATTCACTAATTAGAAGGGACACAATTACATGAACCGGATTCACTTGATTTAGAATCGTCAATGTGCAGTTTTTGATAACAGGTTACTGCTTACCTTCTGAGGGCGCCCAGGTGAAAAAGGATCATGGAGTGATGTCCCCCGACTTTCATTGGTGTGGATCGATCCTATTTCTGTGAAAAACTTCTATTCTTATTACTTCTCTATTCCTTATTTCTCATACTTCTCTATTCTGAAAGTCTCTGTTCCCCCGACTCACGGTCGGGGTCACCAATTTGTAGGAAATCTTACGTTTTTAGTTTCCTCTTACTCGTGTTCGTTTTAATCGGGAAGAAACCACCAGGATCCAAAAATAAAGTTTCAGAAGTTTTATTACCATTAACCCTAACAAAGAAATCTACAAAAATTGTGCGACAGATATCTGGGTTTTTCTCTGTTCTGGTCCGGACGAAACTGGGGCGCTACAGAGAGAAAAGAACACAGAAGAAACACAGAAGTAATATTTTATAGTTGTCTTGATGACTTCATCTTCTTCACGCTGGAGTTGAAGATGTACGCCCTCGTTGCCATAGGATCACAGCTGCACCAAGGATGGGAGAGATGTCCTTCAAACCTGTATACTGGATACTTTGTTCAAAACCAGACAGGAATTTCACCCCCGGTTCAGACCGGTGGTGGGTTAGATAAGAAAGGTGATTTAGGGAAGAAACCCTTGGCGTGTTAGATAAACAAGCTGATTTAGGGGTGTAAAGGAATGCAAGGGTAGTCATATAAGCATATTGTTAGTTTTGCATGTGTGAGCACATTGTACTTAATTTAATAGTGATACAAAGCAAACAATAAAACTTGATTGTGAGTAGAATTAATAAGTGATTAATTAAGTAATACAAGCATATTTATATATATTCATTCTAATTAAGTGATACAAACATATTTATATATCTTCAATACATGTATGTGAATCGATTTTTCTCCCACCCCTAGCGTACAGTAAGCCAGTTTGTTAAAGATAGGTGGGACAAGAGGCAAATTTCATACAATGTCAGTATCTTGTCACAAATGACATCAAAATTACCACTTTACATTGTGAATCGCTAATAAAATCACCTTTACAATGAGTCCATTCTTGTATTTGTACTCTAAATGGTTGAAGAACAGCTGCAGGTTTCATTTTCAGTGGCTGGCTAGCTTCCATGACAACGACAAAGATGGCGGCGCCCTGCAAGACAGCTGAGTTCCGTGCCGACAAAAAGTTACTTTTTTTATAATACGTACGAGGAAAACTGACAAACAAGGAACGGGAAAGCTTGGCGATGCCACCCAAGAAGACAGTAGGCAAAGCAGAGATGGAGAGCGAGATGCAATAAATTCGTAAGTCCCTGAATCATATGACGGAGGAGCTGCCAAAAGTGACCCAGCAGCTAACGACGCTGATGGGATTTTCGACGAAGTCAAACAGCTCAGACACATGATCAAAGAGAAGGACAGAACCATTAATGAACTCGAGAAAAGAATTGATCAGCTTGAGCAATATACCCGGATCGATGACGTTATTATCACGGGCATGGGCGTTAAACCACGATCCTACGCCAGAGCAACAGCAGGGGGGGGGGGGGGTTAGGGAGGATGCTAACCCCGAGGACCTGCAGTCTCTGGAACAACAGGTCGTGTTATTTTTGAGGGAAAAGGACATACATATTGAAAAGGAAAGCATTGCAGCCTGCCATACTTTGCCAAGGCGAGGGATGACTAAACCCGCGATCATTGTGCGTTTCGCCAATAGAAAACACAAAAGTGAGCTATTGAGACAAGGAAGGATGTTAAAAGGAACATCTGTTTACTTAAATGAGCACCTAACAAGGAAAACAGCGGAGATCGCTCGTGAGGCACGCATCCTGAGGAGAGACAACAAGATCAAAGCAACATGGACAAGAAATTGTAAAGTATTCATTCAGTTAAAGGGGTCCACTCCGGAGCAAGCTAAAGTCATGATGGTAAGAGAACTACAAGATCTTCACCAGTTTAGATAAGGGCTATGGATTACAAACTTAATTTACGCTTGATGGAGAGTATCTTTATTTTCACTCATGGATTATTTTTTGCATTGGAAACAGAAACAAAACAGGACATACAGAAAAGGACTGTCAGGAAGATCACAAATTGATGTGTGGACTTGGACAATAGAGGTCGATGAAGGGGTACTGTGTTACTGCCGGTGTGTCTGTGTACGGTGTGCGCATCTATATGTGCAGGTCTGTGAGTAAGCTGGTATGCACCAGTAAAACTTTATATACGACATAAATCATGACTGAACAAAGTATTGATATCAAAACAAATGGAGTTGATGAAGAAATAGATCCAGATAGAAACTTTTATAACAACATAATACATGACTGTAAGTATTATACTGATGAAGAATTTAATAACATAAACATAGAAGGAGCTCTTAGTATTTTACATCTTAATAGCAGGAGCCTGTGCAAAAACTATGATAATATCAAGAATTATGTCAGCAAACTTAACAAATTCATGGTTATAGCAATCTCTGAGACTTGGTTAGATGAAAGTAGGGTAAGTGAAGTTGAAATGGAAGTGTACAAGTTGTTTAATACCAATCGAAAGTAAAAAAAAAAAAGGAGGAGGAGTAGCCATCTATGTAAATAATATCCTGGATTGCAAAATAGTTGAAAAAATGTCGATTGTAGTTGAGAATGTTCTTGAATGTACTTTGTATAACTGTTGAAATTGTGTTAGAAAAATCTAAAAATATTCTTGTTAGCTGCGTATATAGAGCTCCAGGAACATGTTTGGATACATTTAGTCAAACAATTGATGGTTTGTGGTGCAACATAAAAAAGGAGTATATTGTTTGTGGTGATTTCAATGTAAATCTTCTAAACCCACACAATGAGGCAAAAACAACAGATTTCATAACGACTATGTACAGCAATAATCTAGTACCACTTATAACTAAACAACCAATACTGCCACATTAATAGATAATATATTTACTAATTCATTTGGACATCAAATTACTGCTGGGCTTTTCATTAACGACATCAGTGACCATCTTCCAGTTTTCTCTATCCATCACCAATTTCTCAAAAAGATGAACATACCCAAAGTGAACAAATTCAAAATAATTACAACCAGAACTCCTGAAGCACTGACTGCTCTTAAGTCAGACTTAAATAATCAGTCATGGGAGGACGTCTATTCAACACCTGACCCTGACAAAGCATATGACGCTTTTCTAAGTACAATAATAAGTCTGTATGATAAACACTGTCCACTCAAAAAATGCTTAACCAAAGTAACAACGAGGCAGGACAAACCATGGATAACAAAAGGTATTGCCAATGCATGTAAAAAGAAAAATCATCTTTACAAATTATTTATTAAACATAGAACTAAAGATGCAGAAGAAAAATATAAAACCTACAAAAATAAGTTGACTACTATTATAAGATCTTCTGAGAGAGACTATTACCATAAATTATTGGAAAAGCACAGAAATGACATTCAAGGCACTTGGAAAGTTCTAAACGGTTTAATGAAGAATAGAACCAAAAAAAATGACTATCCAAATTATTTCCTGAAAAACCAAAATAAGATAAATGAGGAAGAGGATATTGCAAATGTGTTTAATGATTTTTTTTATAAATGTTGGACCCACCCTTGCAAATGAAATAGTGGAACCCACAGATATACAAGGATTGGGCTTAAACAATATAGCAGGTAATACGACTTCATTCTTTCTCAGTAGTGTTGATGAAAGAGAAATTAGCAAAATAGTAGGTAATTTTAAAAATAAGAGGTCAACAGACAGCACTAATTTAGATATGGCATTGATAAAAGATATAATAAATTGCATTGTCAAACCTTTCACATATATTTGTAACCAGTCTTTTCTCACTGGCATCTTCCCTTCAAAAATGAAAACGGCAAAAGTGATACCCATATTCAAAAGTGGTGACCAACATCAGTTCACTAATTACAGGCCAATTTCATTATTGTCTCAATTTTCAAAAATTTTAGAAAAATTGTTTGTCAATAGATTAGATAACTTTCTTAACAAGTACAACCTTATAAGTGATTATCAGTTTGGATTCAGGACAACAAGATCAACATCAATGGCTATAATGGAACTGGTGGAAGAAATATCTGAAGCAATAGACAACAGAGAGTTCACAGTTGGAGTTTTCATTGATCTCAGCAAAGCATTTGACACCATAGATCACAATACACTATTATTCAAATTGAACAGATACGGGATAAGAGGTGTTGCACATGACTGGCTAAAAAACTATCTCACAAGCAGGGAGCAATATGTTCATTACAATAATAAAAATTCTGGAAAAAAAATTATAACACATGGCGTTCCACAGGGCTCTGTCCTGGGTCCCAAATTATTTAATGTCTACATAAATGACATAGGCTTAGCCCTTAAAAAAATGCGGAACATTTTATTTGCAGATGATACTAGCATCTACTGCTCTGGGAAGAGTCTTGAACAGCTTTTGAAAAATACAAGCAAAGAACTTGAGACACTAAAAAAATGGTTTGATCATAATAAACTATCTATGAACTTAAAAAAACTAAATATGTTATCTTTGGGAATAAGAAAATTGATATATGTGCCAAATTGAAGATAAATCAAACAGAAATAGAAAGGGTGAGTAATACAAAGTTCTTGGGTGTAAATATTGACAATAAACTGTGTTGGAAATTTCATGTAAATTATCTCAAAAGTAAAATTGCAAAAACCATTGGTATAATGAGCAAAATCAAACATTCTGTAAACCAAAAATCCTTGCAATTGCCGTATAATACCCTCATCCTACCTTATTATAACTATTGTTCAGAAATATGGGGGAACAGTTGTAAGTCTACACTGCAACCAATTTTTATATTACAGAAGAAAGTAATTAGAATCATCAATGGAGCCGATTACTATGCTCCATCAAATCCATTATTTATAAAGTTAATGATGCTGAAGCTGCACGATCTAGTAGAACTAAATACAGTTGCACTAATGTACAAAGTTCATAACAATATGCTCCCCAAATGTCTTCAGGAGAGGTTCAATCTAAGAGAGAGTCACTTTAGTCTGAGAGGTCTGATATCGACCAAAAAAATAGGGCTAGGACAAATACCAAAAGGAGTTGTATCTCAATTAGAGGAGTTGACTGGTGGAACAGTCTTGATAATAAAATGAAACAAGCAACTTCTATTAACAGCTTTAAGAAGATGTTCAAATACAAAGTTCTTGATAATTATCGAGCAATAGAATGAGTTCATGTTTTCATATTGGGGGGGGGGGGGGGGGGGGTTGTCCAACCCTCTTTATGTTATTGTTGTTATGTTATTGTTGTTTGTAACCTCTGTGTTCAAATGAACTAAACTAACAAACTTGCATCCCTGGATGTTATATTAACATCTAGAGAAAGGAGTCTCACGAACTGTCCATATGCTTCTTAAAAGAACCACTACATGCCATTTCAATGCATAATATTTAAAGGACACCACACACATGGAGACATTAAGGATTATTGCATCAAAGAGTTTTTGATAATTCACAATACATGGTAATATCAAATGTTAAAAAATGGTTAAACACATATGCTAAAAGTTCATAACGTAAAAAGTCCCCCTTATGTATCTTGTGCTAAATTGTTAAAGATATAATAATAATAAGAAGAAAACATACACAAAGGGTAGGCTGAGCAGAAGGTGACTGAGGCTAGAGGGCGCCCCCTTCTGGTATCAGTCACTCAAATCTTGCTCCTTTTAACGCACAGTTCAGGACATATCCATGAACAGCACATACAAACAAAAGACAGGAAATGCAGGAGACAGGCTGGTGTTTGAAGAGTCACTCTGAGCAACAGCGTGATGAACTTGCTGTTTTAATGCATAGTTCAGGACACCATAAGTAAAATACGTTTATGTTCTAACAAAATCACCTAAAACATCTACATAAACATGTAAAGAAGGGGCACAAAATATAGAAGGAGGGGCTCAAATGTATCTAACATCCAGTTTTTGGCTACTGTGAGCATATGTGTGTAATCATTACCCTTGTGGTACTTTGTCAGTTACCATCAGTGTTGGGGAGATTACTTTGTAAATGTATCTCGTTACAGAAATTTTTACTTTTTACTTTTTACCTGAATTAAAAAGTAATTTGTAAAGTATTCAATTACATTGGCTTAACATGGTACTGTATTCTAAATACTTGGAATACTTCTTATTAAAACTTAATTTAAATTAAATATAAATAACTTTACACACTAAATAATATTTATTATAATGTTTAACATCACAACATACTGGTAAAATAATAAATAAAACATTAAAGTTCAATTATTATTTGTTCATTTATTAAATGAATGTTTGTTTGAAAAACAAGTCTACGAGATAAACGGACCTTAATTTATGGCAGAATACACCAAAGAAATTACGAACAGTAGGCCTAATTTATTTTTATTGATTTTCTAAGATAAATTAGCTTATCATTTTTCATCATGAGTCATGATGTCGTGTCTGTTTACCAATGACAACAAATGACAAACGTGAACAGGACGCATTAATTGCCAGTTTTCAAGTGGAAATATCTTTTCCAGAGCACATTACTGCAGCATTAGCAGCTCTTATCTACTTAGTTACGTTAGCTAATGTTAAGCTAACACAATAACTTGACTGTGAGAAATATTTATATAGCCTAAACGTTACCTCAGTAAACATGATCAACACAGTAAACTGTGACATAAAAAAAAGCTTGTTCCTAAATGAAGTTAATAAAAAAAAATAACTTACTTTGAGTTGCTTGATTAGGTTAGATGTAGTGTCTCACACTACACACGCACACACTTCTCTCTCTCTCACACACACACACACACTCATTTACACATATATTTTACTTTCTTCTTACTAGGATCTGTCTGTCACAGTCTGTCACTCAGTGTGCTTAAACCTGGCGCGTGCAGGCACTTGCGCAGAGATCAAAGATCAGCAGGTTGCCAGGTAGGAGATAAATTGTTTCGCTAAACAGGTTATTCAGTACGATGTAAAACAAAATTACGTTCCATACATGATCTCTGGCAACCGGAGAACATCGGCCAAAACCTACATGACTTCACATTTTTTTCGATGTTCAGACTTGAATTACGGGAGATTACCTGGAGAAATGACAGAACGGGAGGGGGGAGGGAGATGGGTCTGAAATACGGGAGACTCCCGGGAAAAACGGGAGTGTTGGCAGGTATGATTTTAACTAGGATACAAGAAAATATATTTTTTCGCTGAAGTAAAAAAAACACGAGTAATCCAATGTTATTACTAAAGTAACTGTATTCTAAATACTAGGTTTAACAGCAGTAACTGTAACGGAATACAGTTACTCATAATTAGTATTCTAAATACGTAACGGCGGTACATGTATTCCGTTACTACTCAACACTGGTTACTAGTGATGCGCGGGCTACCCGCTGGCCCGCGGATATCCGCGGGTGACCCGCGGGGCGGGCGGGTTGGGTCGCAGTTTTTAATACATATTGCGGGTTGGGCGGGTTATATTTAATATATATTGCGGATGCGGGCGGGGCGGGTCAGGGACGATCAATACCCGCATTTTTCCATACGACATTCCCAAAAATGGCACAATATGGATAGACTGAAGGTATACAATATTTCAACTTAAAATAACCTCAGTAAGAATAATCAACGACATATAAAAAATATGATGATGAAAGACAACTCAATTGACATCGGCAGTTTCATTCCATGAGAGGCGGCACGCTCCAGTCAGAATGAATTGGTAACAGCCATGTTATTTTCACATCCTTTGCATTGCCATCTACAGGAAAGGGTTGCCTTCATATCTTTACAGACCATGTTAAGACCGATGAGGGAGGATAGAGAGGTGTGTGCGTGCATGGAGCAGTCTCCACAGCCGTGTTATGAAACGGAAAGGAGCCCCGCTAACCTACAGTAGCATCCTCGTCTCTCCTCTCCTTCCAATTACTCGTACACTTAATTCTCCTATGACCCGCGAGTCGGGCGGGGTGGGTCGCAGTATTAATACATATTGCGGATGCGAGTGGGGCGGGTCAGGGATGATCAATACCCGCTGAAGTGTGTGTGTGTGTGTGTGTGTGTGTGTGTGTTTGTGTGTGTGTGTGTGCGTACGTGCTCGGCTCGCGCATGTGCAAGCCCGTCAGTTCCTGTTTTGAATGCTGTTTTATCCCAACTTTTTGTTATTTGTTATTAGCGCCAAAATCTCCCTGAACACTCAGAGATAAGAGTGAAAATGTGGGACTTGATCAGGGAGAAGATTAAAACAGGCGATGCGAAGGTTGTACGGAAACGTTGTATGTGTTGGCTTTATAGAGTGATGATGTGGGTGGAGTCTATTTTATGTGCTGGAGTGCATATTGAGACGTTAGAAAGGAGGCAAAAATGATGCTTTTAACATTAGAAGCACAAGGTAAAGATGCTGCGAATGTACTATGTGAGTTTAGAGACAAATTTAAGCTCGCGGGTTGATAGCGGGCGGGTTGGGTTTATCAATACTTGATAGCGGGCGGGTTGGGTTTATCGATACGTGACATCATGCGGGTTGGGCGGGGCGGGCCGAGCCACGTCTTGGGTTTGGGCGGGGCGGGTTTCTGTAAAACCCCCTAACCGCGCATCACTACTGGTTACCATTGTTGGTATATTGACCTAAATTATTGTTGCTTATGTCTATTACCACTGTGGGTAGGCCATCTAGTTACCATTGTTGGTATTGACTTCATGTAATTTTGATACTGTTGATGGTATAACTATTTGAGTCAGCTATGTAAATGTGTGTTTGATTGTATGTATGTAAAGCATAATGTATTTTTTTTTCTTTTTCCTGTTTATTTGAATGTATGTGTGTATGTGTATATATATGTGTATGTATGTATGTGTGTGTATATGTATATACAGTATGTATGTATGTATGTGTATATATGTATATGTGTATGTATGTATATATGTATATATGTATGTATGTGTGTATGTGTATACACACATACACATATATACACATACATATATATATATATATATATATATATATATATATATATATATATATGTATGTGTATGTATATATATATATATATATATATATTGTCTTCTCTCAGGTTGACGTAAAGGCTTTGCCTATTCCTTGTTGTCTTTCTATGACGGAAGCTGCGAAACAAGCCGCTTTTCTTTTTCTTTGCTTGTAATATTTTGAAGACGGGGTGGGAGTACATAAGTGTTTCTTCTTCCCACTCCCTTTCAGGCAGAAGATTGCACATTGTTATTTGTTTATTTGTCTTAATGTTTAAGTTGGAAATTGTTTTTGTATATTTTGTAAGGAGAGTAAAAACTGTGAACTTGCCTGAAATAAAAAAAAAATAAAAAATTAACAGGCAAATTTTTCAGGTGTTCAAAGCAAAATCAGCGCAGAATGGTAAAGGGTTAAAGAGCCCAGAGTTAGTTTGATGGGACTGAAGCTTGTGTGTGTGTGTGTATGTGTGTGTGTGTGTGCATGCATGGGCACGTGTATGCATGTGTTTGTGTGTGTAACAGACCAATAGGGAAATCAGCAGTAGCAGTCATTGCCACCCATGGCTGCCTTCTTTTGTTTTACAGATTTCTACCACAGCAGAACTTCTATTTGACTCTTTTTTCTTTTCCCTCTATCATCGTCTTCCTTCATCTGCGTTTCCTTCACAACTCCACATACCATTGCTAACTTGATACAGAAGAGTTGCGTCTGCATTTCCTTCACTGCTCTTCCTGTCCTCTTTTCTCAAGGTGTCCTCATCTTCCTCCTCCTTCATCCTCATCCTCTTCCTCCATCCTCCATTCCTCCTTTTGCCCAGAGCCTCTTCTAACTTTACTTCCTGTATTTTTCTGAGGTTCTTTCTTGAAATTTCACCCCCTTTTTCCCTCTTTCCTCCTCAGATAAGTGTATCAGTCGCTCTGGCTCGTTAGATGATGGAGGTTGTAGCATCACAGTCGGTCTCTAGAGGAAGTCGCTTTACACATGTGCACTTCTAACACTGCCTTATACATATTCATCCACTGATTTCCCTTCCCTGAACAAAAAAAAAAACAACCTAGGGGGTCTGATGTGTCTCTTTCAGAGCTGTCAAATGATTAATATGTTTAATCAGATTAATCGCAGGGTTGATTTGGATTAATTTCAATTAATCATGATTATTAATTTTTAGTCTATATTAATTACATTTCATTGAGTAAACAGATTTAATAAAAAAGTGAATATACCTGCATGGAATGGGTTTGTTGTAAGGTAGGGGATGCATTACCCTGGTACTACTATTAGTCTAGTACTAGCAGAATTCCGACTAATATATACGTCACATGAATGTGGTATTTTAATGTGGAAGTCCTTGAGTGAAAAGAAAACTGTTAACACACTTGGTGGACTGTTTTGTCTCTGGGTTTAATGTACTCAAATTTCCCACAAAATATACAAAAATACATGAAGAAAAAAATGTGGAGAAAAAAATTTACAAAACATGTTCAAATCCACAAACATTCACAATAAAATAAGTTAAGACAAAAAGTGGTGAAAAATTAAATATGTATTCAAAATGTCTTCTAAACAAAGGGGAAAAATTACTAAAATAATGCACTAACCTAATGTTAGCATTAGCCTAATGCTAGCAGAATCCAAAAGGTGGATTCTGCTATATGCTTCACGTTAATGTGGTATTTTAATCTAGTATTTTAATCCTTCAGTGATAAGAAAACTGTCAAAACGCTTTGTTGGACAACTGCTCTGTCTCTGGAATGGGGATCCAATTTTCCACAAAAATACATTAAGAAACAAAAAATTTAATATTGTTTGGTACTGTTTTGCCTTGTTTCTACCAAGCAGACTGGAATGGTTTGGTACAGTTCAGATTGTCTTGGTATAGTTTGTCTCACTTGAGATTGTGTTTCTTCTGCATACAGCACTCTTACATTGTAAGCGGGGTACATGCCACTGTGGCAGCTACATAGCCTTGTGACGTCATCCAGCTCCCTCTGGACTTTGTCCTCCCCGACGATACAAAGGAGCATCTGCACCTCCTTGTTGCTCCATGAAATACAACTGCAGGTCAACATGATACACAAGTTTTTTTTTTCTTTCTTTGCTCATTGTCGAGTGGAGATTTAACTTTGTTGTTTGTACTTTTGTCTTTCCGTCACGTGAAAATGACAATTCTGTCAACCAATCAATGCGATGCAGTGTGTTTAGCTCCACCCACATAGATCGCTTTGGAGCTGTTTGCACCCCAAGGGATGGGTGGATGGGATCACTTATTTTGGCAGCCTTTGCAGTGGAAATCCAAAAAATGCGTACCAAACCAAACCCAACCATCCCAATCTGCTTGGTGGAAATACACCATGAGGTACCACTGGACATGATGAGAAGATGCAGGGTAGGTGGAAACACTCGGTTTTTACTCAGTTTGTCTTCATGCAATACTTTCAGAGTGGGCTAAAGCTCCAGCAGGATTTGTAATGTACTGTTGAGGGATTTTTAATGTACTCATCTTTCTGCCATGGACGCACAGTAAGGTTATTAGCATCATAATCACAGTTTAAATGTGAGCTGTACTGGCTTTGTTCACTGGTAGAAAAACAGCTCTAATTTCCTGTTTTCCTCAAACAGTGACTGGGGCCTTTTTTCCTTTGAGTTCTGCTCCAGAAGGTACTAGGTTTTTATTTCAAGTACTCTTATACAGACAAGCAGGGACACATGTAAAGGCTACGGATTCATTTTCATTCATTTTCTGAACCTCTTTAGTCTTGAGGGTAGCAGGAGTGTCCTAGTGCCCATCCTGGAGTCCAGCAGGTGTAGGCGGGACTTTAACTCTGGACTTCAGCTCCATGTGATTGTAAACCTGCTGGGACTTCAGAGGTGTTTTCACTCAGATGCAGTGGAAGCAAATTTTCACCCAAATATTATCCATTTAATGGTCCAGAATGTTAAATTTGTTCATATTTAATTGACTACAAATGTGTTACATGTTCATCTCTTCGATGAGTTGGTTCAGAATCAGGTGCACATCTCGCATAAATCAGCTGATCTGATGTTGTTCACTTCTCATACATTCACATACAACCCCCAAACGTGCATGAGCGCAAAATTGAGAAGTCTGCAAAAGAGTGAAAATGAGCATGTGGGCATAGAACACGGCTGGGCAATCTTTCACAATGAAAGAGACATTTGAACCTGGTTGCCATGGAAAAGAAAACAATGGGCGCGACAAATACTTTTTCATCTAAAATGAAAAACAAATAACCTGCATTTATTAAAAGAAAAGGAAAAAATATTACAAACATTAAACAGTCATACACTTATTAGTGCTTTAACACTTTTGAAGGTGTTCTATTTCATCTAAAATGAACACTGTTTATATTACTTTTTCTTACCCTTTTCACTGGTCCGGTGTAAAGCAAAGACACTCCAGGCTCACGTAACTTCTGACCCTGTGGGACATTGTCATATATACGTATATACTGGGTGTGATTTGTTGGGGGGGGGAGTCATCCTCCCCTTCTGGTTTTGGACACTACTGTTGGGTCCTGCAATTAATGAGTCTTTCTTTTTCACAAAATACCTGAAAGAGGAACTTCACATGCAGTGAAGTCCGAGCAGCCGGACCCGGAGTTACCTTCCCCCCCTGAGCCAGTTACGTGTACTGCAGAGGAACTGTCAGACCCTCCTCTTAGTAATATACTTACATTCAGCAGGTTGTTTCCGCTGATCTGAGGCCATAGTCGGGAAAAAAATGAAGGTGTGGGGGGCTTGATTTTAAATGTTTATTTAGTGATTTGAGCTTCATTTATGTTATTCATATATATGTATATATATATATATAAAAAAAATAAATAAAAATTTTCCTCTCGCCCCACGTGGGCGGTGTCTCCTTCAGACTCAGGTCCTCTACCAGAGGCCTGGGAGCCTGAGGGTTCTGCGCAGGATCTTAGCTGTTCCTAGCAATGCGCTCTTTTGTACAGAGATCTCTGATGTTGTTCCTGGTATCTGCTGGAGCCATTCTCCCAGCTTGGGGGTCACTGCCCCTAGTGCTCCGATCACTACTGGTATCACTGTTGCCTTCACACTCCACATTTTCTCTAACTCCTCTTTCAGCCCTTGGTATTTCTCAAGCTTCTCATGTTCTTTCTTTCTGATGTTGCTATCACTGGGGACTGCTACATCTATCACCACCACTGTCTTCTCATGTTTATCCACCACCACTATGTCAGGCTGATTGGCCATCACCATCTTGTCAGTCTGGATCTGGAAGTCCCACAGGATCTTGGCCTGTTTGTTCTCTGTCACCTTTGGGGGGTTCTCCCATCTTGACCCTGGGACCTCCAGTCCATACTCTTTACAGATGTTCCTGTACAGTATGCCCGCTACCTGGTTATGCCTCTCCATGTATGCCTTGCCTGCCAGCATCTTACACCCTGCTGTGATGTGCTGGACTGTTTCAGGGGCTTCTCTACACAGCCTACACCTTGGGTCCTGTCTGATGTGGTAGACCCCGGCCTCTATAGCTCTGGTGTTCAGGGCTTGTCCTTTAGTCCAGCCTTTTCCAGCCACTGGTATGTCTTTTCCATATCAGCCACTTCCTCAATTTGCCGATGGTACACGCCATGCAAGGGTTTGTCCTTCCATGATAGCCCCTCTGGTTCCTCGACCTTACTGGGCTTTTGTTGCCTGAGGCATTCACTTAGCAGTTGGTCATTGGGGGCCATTTTCTTGATGTATTCCTGGAGGTTCGCCATTTCCTCCTGGACAGTAGTTCTGACACTTACTAGTCCTCGGCCCCCTTCCTTTGGCTTAGTGTACAGCCTCAGGACACTGGACTTGGGGTGGAACCCTCCATGCATGGTAAGGAGTTTCCTTGTCTTGATATCAGTGGCTTGGATCTCTTCCAGTGGCCAGGATATTATCCCAGCTGGGTATCTGATTACTGGCAGGGCATAGGTGTTAATGGCCTGGATCTTATTTTTGCCGTTCAGCTGACTTTTCAGGACCTGTCTTACCCTCTGTAGGTATTTGGCTGTGGCTGACTTCCGAGCTGCCTCCTCATGATTACCATTTGTCTGTGGGATCCCTAGGTATTTGTAACTTTCCTGCACATCTGTGATATTCCCTTCAGGTAGGTCAACGCCTTCAGTTGTGATCACCTTTCCTCTTCTAGATATCATCCGCCCACATTTATCTAGTCCGAATGACATCCCAATGTCTTTGCTATAGATCCGGGTGAGGTGAATTAGGGAGTCAATGTCACGCTCATTCTTGGCATACAGCTTGATGTCATCCATGTAGAGGAGGTGGTTGATGGATGTTCCACTTCGGAACTGGTATCCGAAGCCACTCTTTGAGATGATCTGGCTGAGGGGGTTTAGGCCTATGCAGAACAGCAGGGGGGACAGAGCATCTCCTTGGTAGATGCCACATCTGATGCTCACTTGTGCAATTGGCTTTGAGTTGGCCTCCAGAGTCGTCTTCCACAGCCTCATTGAGTTCTGGATGAACTCTCTTAGTGTCCTGTTGATGTTATACAGTTTTAAGCATTCCAGTATCCATGTATGTGGCATTGAGTCATAGGCTTTCTTGTAATCAATCCAGGCAGTGCACAGGTTGGTGTTCCTCGTCTTGCAATCTCGGGCAATTGCCCTGTCAACCAGTAGCTGGTGTTTGGCTCCCCTGGTGTTGTTGCCTATTCCTTTCTGTGCTCTGCTCATGTATTGCTCCATGTGCCTACTCATCTTAGTCGCTATGATGCCTGATAGAAGCTTCCATGTGGTGCTGAGGCAGGTTATAGGCCGGTAGTTAGATGGTGTCGTTCCCTTCTGGGGGTCCTTCATTATGAGGACTGTCCGGCCCTGGGTTAGCCACTCTGGGTGGTTTCCCGATATCAGCAGCTGGTTCATCTGTGCTGCTAGGCGTTCATGGAGTGCTGTCAGTTTCTTAAGCCAGTAGGTATGAATCATGTCAGGCCCTGGTGCTGTCCAGCTCTTCATTTTGGACACTCTGGTTTGGATGTCTGCTAGTGTGATGACTACTGGGTCTTGTTCTGGGAGTTGGCTGTGCTCTGCCTGTAAGTCTGTCAGCCATTGGGCATTGGTGTTATGTGTTGCCTCCTTCTCCCAGATGCTCTTCCAGTATTGCTCAGTCTCAGCCCTAGGTGGGTCCGTTGTCACCTTGCCCCCCTGCAATTGAGAGTAGACCTTAGCTGGGTTGGTGGAGAACACCTGGTTTATTCTCCTGGCCTCTACCTCTCTTGTGTATCGCTTTAGGTGGGTAGCTAGTGCTGTGAGCCTTTGCTTAGCAGTCTCCAGTGCCTCAGCTGTGGACAGTTTGTTGTATTTCTTGGGCAGTTCTTTCCTCAGATTCACACCTCTGCTTAGTTCTGTTAGAACACTGACTTCTCTCCGTGCTGCCATGATCTTTGCCTCTAGCCTTCTCCTCCATGGGGCAATCTTCTGGCTGCTCTGGCTGTTCATCTTGTAGCCAATCATCTCTAGGATTACGGTTGCTGCTGCATACGGTTGCTGCTGCATACATATATACATACATATATATATATATATATATATATATATATATATATATATATATATATATATATATATATATCGACTCCTGTAGCACAAGTCGACTTAAATTTGGAGAAGTCGACAAGTTGCATATTATTCTTTCTGTCTCTCTCTCTCTCGCTTTCAGCACGTAAACAAACACAGTCAGACCTAAACAAGAGGTGGCTGCTGCAGGCAAGACAGTTGTAGTGGGCAGACACACAACGCATGTGTGTCTGTCACTGCCTCTTACTTCACCTTACATGAAAAAAAAATGGCACAGCCATCTGAAGAGGCATTCGCTCGCTAATCTGCGTGATATAAACAGCATCCACAAGCTAACCTGAGTGAGCAGCAGCACAGACCACTTACTCCTTTTTTCCAAAGGTCTTGTCAGCCACTGACTTAAGACGTGTGGACAGCCTGGTTTTACAGCCGTGGGTCTAGACAAAATGTGGACATATGTTCACTCTACTGATGTTCAGTTAATTTTAACAGAAAACTCTTTGCTAATGTTAGCCATGGTTTTGTTGTGGTTAAAATGTTGATGCTTGTGTCTTGTCAGTGGACATTGTTACATTGCAGTGAACTTTAATACAAGTTGCTCATTGCTGGACAAATGTGTGTACTTTAGCTGACAGTGTTGATGATGTCATCACGACAAGTCAACTTAACTCCAACTTTATTGACGGATAAGTCGACTTGAAGTCATTAATGCCATATGTATATACATATATATATATACACACACTCTGAGCCTGTGCCTTGTGCATTCGGTTCGGGTCCAGGTTCACCAACAGTCCCTGGTGCGTTCGGATCCAGGTCCATAACCAGGTCTTCAGATATTTTTCTTTTCTTACATTTCTCCATACTTGTCCTTGCTGGGGTCGAAAGTTGTGACAAATAGACTGTGTTTTGGCGGCTATTCAGTATACCACATTCTGTGGGTATGTGTTGAGTGACAAAAAACAATAAGATATATTTATTTTATTAATATTTAATATTTCAAGATCATAATGATCTTCCCATTTATTATTTAGAATAATAATAAAAAAGAAGTAACACAAATACAATACACTTCAATTAAATTAAAAAAAAATTTTTGAGTAATTTATTTTCCCAAGCCACGCGGCTGTGGCTCAGTTGGTAGAGTGGGTCGCCCAATGACCGAGAGGTTGACAGTTCACGTCCCAGCTCTGGCTGTCCATATGCTAATGTAAGGCGCTTTGAGCACCATGAAGGTGGCAAAGCGCTATATAAGCGCAGTCCATTTACCATTTAGTACAGGAGAGGTAGTATCTGTCCACTTAGAATAGATCCCACAATTGGGAAATTGGTTTAACTGAACTCCTTTAGCCCGATCGGCCCACGGGTGGGCCGAGAAAATTGTGTAATTTTTCATTAATTATTAACATATAATAAATCTGGACAATGGAAATTTGTTTCAACTTTTACTCAAAGTTAAGACCCTAATGTTCATAAAAATACATATAAAGTGTACTTTAGTGATAAAAGTCACCTTTAAACATGATCTTTAATGTGTGTGTGGTGAAATATAAGTTATTTTTAATCGCCGATACGCGCTATTAATTCATTTATATCTTATTCTGGCGAGGGATAAGGCGGCCATGTTTGTAGGCGTTTGAAAGAGGAGATTCTCCTGAATCCAATGACACCTCACATTCCATGAACTACATTTCCCTCTGGACAGGAAATGCATGCGTAAAAGGTGAAAGGTTGGCATCTTTGCGCACGTCGGGCGCATGCACATACTGGCCTGGGGCACACACGCTACGGCAGAGACATCTGTGTGCCGGTTATAGTTATATTTCCCGACTTTACTCGTAGTTTTAAGTCATTTTAGAGAGTTTTAGTGAGTAACAGTGAGTGACAGTGTATTTTCCCGACTGTTACTGGTAAGCTTTGTGAAGTGTTAGCTGTTAGCCGCGTGCTAGCGTGTAAACAGAGACACAACAGAGAAGCAGCTGAATGTTCAACATCTGACTGAGATCTGACTGTGGATATGAACTCAAAACAGGATGAACATCTACCCAGTAAGTTGTTGTATCTTACTGATATCTTTTTTACAAACTAATAGTAATAATAATAACAATAATACTACATTTTATACTATACATATGCAAACACTGTTGACTATAGTAGTATTTTTTCAGTCTCATTTCTCATTGTATTGTTATTTTTACACATAAGTAGATAAGTTTATAATTAATCAATGATTGTTTGAGGATTTATTCACTTTCTCTGTCAAAAATAAATAACATTCTATCTTTTCATGAGAAGGAAAAAGTCTCAAATCATGATTGTCTTCATTTTTCCTAGGTAGGAGGATGACGCACACAAATAAAAGTGCTTTTTGGAGAAACACATGGACCAGTTCAGTCTGCTGCCAGCCCCCCCAACCTGATGATAAACCAGCCCCCCACCTGATGATAACACATGGACATTTTTGGACTTTATTGCAATTGTTTGTGTTTTGAATGTTTGTATTAGTTATTTTGTTTAGTAAATTTGCACTAATTTTGATATTTATATTTATTCTAATTGAATTTATCATATATTTTTGCACATATGTTCAACTTTATATTAGATTTTTACTGAAGTGTATTATTATTATTATTATTGATATATTATTATATTGTTTGGAGTAAGTTCTTAATAAAACTACTACATTTGGAGACAAAATAATCCATGTTTATATGGTTTTATTCATTTTAGTTGTGCACAAAGGTAGAACTTGATGAAACACAAGGTAAATTTCATTTCTAAAAGCTCTAGTAGACAGTAATAGACTTCTGTAATGGATATGAGTTGTATTTTCCAGACAGATTTTACTGGAAAATTAAAATAATGTATTTGGAACAGTTTGGCACAACAGTGTGCCAAACTGTTCCAAATGCAGTGTCCGCCTGGTGTTATCTTGACTTAAACCTTTCTGGAGGCTTTGTCCTTTGCTCTAATTCTATCAACTTTTGTACCTGTGTTGGAAAGGAGTTACTGAAGGTGATCAATAGTGTCTATATTCATGGAATCATTGTTAGCAGGGTGTTTTCTTTTGTCAAAAAATAATAAATTCAGGCGAGACCAAAAAATTCTATTTTATCTTTTAGTTTATTCCAGTTTATTCAGTCATAGTAGTAGCTACTCTATTTTAGACAATGGGAATAGATTCTGTGAAGCCTGTAGATGTCCATAGATACAAAGAACATCCATATAAACCTTAGGATTGTGGAGCAATTCTTCATTTACTTTGGGTATGTTTTTTTAGGCGTTTTTCTCTGAAAATAGGCTCAGGGTGGAAGAGGTTAATATGTAAGGAAATCTACATTAACTAATATTCTCTGTTGTTTAGCCATCAGAACCATATAAATTTGATATTCATATGACATATAATATTGTATAATTTTGATTACTCAATCTCTACCTTTGTATGCAACTGTTCTAAAAAATGTCTCTGAAAAGAGGAACACAAATAGCATCATGACATTACATAACATACATCTAAAACCATATAAAACAGTCTGAAACCTGTAGTTTTCTTCATCTTCTTTGTTCTCTGTCCATGTTCTGAGTTAAACTGAGGTTAACTTGAATGTCAAAGCAACTGGTGAAAAGCACTGTCTGGCTTAGTGCCCTGCACGGGCCTATTATCTGGGCCCGAGCCCGGCCCTGGCCCGAGGGGGTGGAGCCCCAGACCGGACCGGTCCGACACGTTTTCAGAATTCTCAGGCCCAAACCCGGCCCGGCTCGACTTTTTTTGTTTGTTTGTTTTAACCTCCCATAAGAATGTTTTATCGTGATAGAACGCTATATCCATTCAGTGCGTTTGTAAATCTGCCGCTCTGAAAATGGTATAACGCTCTGCAGTTAGAAAAAACAGCATTCTATTTTTCTGTGAATAACTGTTTCTGACAGATCAATGTGGACATAAAAGAGCAGGTTAAAATAGGGGCTCATGTTTTGATCAGCAGCTTGAGAACTCGGTCTGTGGCCGCTGCTGGATCCGCCACATACCCGTTCAAAATGTGATGAACCTGTTTTTTTGTTGTCATATGACAGAACAGCTTTGAATACAACACACTGAACAAACCCGTTTGGCTCATCTTGAAGGGTTGTAATAAGTTGAAACTTAGTCCAGAACAGAGATTTTCCCTTAGTGTTGTTCACTCTCTTCAATTCACCATTTTCAACTTTGTTTTTATGTCGTTCTCCATGTCGGGAAGTCGCGCGAATCGGATAGTGAGGGAGGCTTCCGTATGCCCATATAAGGGAGGTGCCGGTGCCGGGGAGAGCAGCAGCTGCTGCGTTCAATTGTTTCCATTTAAACACAACACAGTTTTTTTTTAAATAATTAAATTTAAAAATAAAAGTGCCCGAGCCCGGCCCGGTCCGGCCCGTGTCCGAGGTAATTATATGGTCGTCGGCACGAAGCCCGGCCCTCGGGCCCTCAGGCTGTCGGGGCCTAGGGCTCCAGTGCAGGGCTCTAGTCTGGCTCTCGAATGCAGTTTGTCAACATATGTGTCACTTCAGAAAATCTGAGCATTTTGCATGAACAGATGGTCTTTTTACAATCATAAAAATGATAAAGTTAGATGGAACCCAGAGAATCGAAGAATTCAGGTGTAGTGTCTGTCATGGTAAATGGACTGCATTTATATAGCGCTTTTCCACCTTCATGGTGCTTACATTAGCATCTCATTCACCCATTCACACAAACACTCATACATCAGTAGGTTTCTAAGGTCTATGGTATGGTATGACATGTGGACAGCCAGAGCCGGGACGCGAACCACCAACCTCTCGGTCATTGGGCGACCCACTCTACCAACTGAGCCAGTTCGGGGGTTGTAAATCATATTACATTGACATATTTCGTGAAGTCTTGCTCAATCTTGTGGAGCTCACATTTCACAAATCATCAAACTCACATTTCTTTGGTAATTTTTGCCGTAACATAGCACACGATTTAACGCGCTGTTTGGTGACATCTGTCATCTTATAGTAATGACTGTTATGTCTGTTTGGTGTTAGTTCAGTTTCTGGAACAAGATGTACTACTGTCCTAGAATGGTAAATAATAACCGCTCCACCCAAAGGGTCTTCCGCCCGGAGGGTTACCACACCACTCCGCCTAGAGGGCCCTCCGCTTGGTTCTTGTGCCTGTCTGGGGGAGTCAGGAGCCGCCCTTTAGGAGGAGGGTAATGTCACGACCGTTCCTCCAGTGACCTTTGCCCCACTGCTCTCCAGATCCCTTGGCCCGCACTGCACAGCTGCAAGGCGTTTCTGATCTGCAACGATATAAGCAGTGAGGCTTGCAAATGCCAGTGCAGGACCATTCAGCCTTGTCACCTCCATAACCTGGACACTATGCCATTTTCCCTGTTCTCAATAACCTGGACATTTTTCACACCACGGACTCTGGCTGATCTACCCCCAGGTTTTGGTTGGTCTTGTTTTGGTTTTTTCTCTGTCTGTGTCATGATGTTGTTCACTACATTAACCAGGCCTGCACACCTGAGCCTACTGATGCCACTGTATACTTTTGCTATTCCTTCGCAAATAATGTCTCTCTTTGTTATAGCCTTGAGCCAGCTGTGATGGGATTACTTTTCTGTGGTGACATGAGGTAAAGTAATAGTTCCCAGGGAATTTAGTCCTGTCTGAATGCACCATGTTAGTAAACATAACTGGGTATGTCTGAAATTTACAGTGAATTTTACCTTCTATAAAATGGTCAGCAGAAATGATCCAAGATAATATTAACCCTGTGCGAATACATCCTTAGTAGGCTTGGGTGATAAACTGAAACTTTACCGTTTCCAATATTTACTAAAATAACTGCTGTCATTTTGCCCATGACGGTAAATTTGATATTTTAATAAAAAAGAAAATAAAAAACGTTTTTCATCTATTTTGACTGTGTGTGTTGGTACGATATGTTCATTCCCCTTTAAGACTGTGCGGAGCGTGTGTAATCACATGACTCCACCCATCCAATTTGAACAGAAGGGAAACATACGATGACAGGCCTGGATTAACATGGTCAGGGGCCCCTGGGCTACAGGTTGCTTTAGGGCCCCCCAGTCCTCCACCCGCCATCTTATCCCATTTAGCCTACCTGTAAAGAACTCTTTTTTTCTCTACATTTTAAGTTTTTTTTGTTTGTTTTTTCACTATTGAACAGCAAAAACTATGGGAACTGACTACTTATCACAACTTGGGCAACTCAACAATGGAATGTGCCTGTAGGCCTTTTAGGCAACTGAACCTCTAAAGGACTCTCCATTACTCTGGCGTTGCTCACGGTGAGAGGCGGCGGGCTGGTGTGGGCTTGCTCATAGCCCCCCAGCTCAGCCACCATGTGTTGGAGTTTACTCCGGTGAACGAGAGGGTCGCGTCCCTGCGCCTTCGGGTCGGGGACAGGTGCCTCACTGTGGTTTCGGCCTACGGGCCGAATAGCAGTGCAGAGTACCCGGCCTTCTTGGAGTCCTTGGGAGGGGTGCTGGATGGTGCCCCGACTGGGGACTCCATTGTTCTCCTGGGTGACTTCAATGCCCACGTGGGATACCTGGAGGGGTGTGGTGGGGAGGAACGGCCTCCCTGATCTGAACCCGTCTATAACGAACACCATGTTCGAGCACAAGGATGTCCACAAGTGCACGTGGCACCAGGACACCCTAGGCCAGAGGTCGATGATCGACTTTATTGTCGTGTCATCTGACCTCCGGCCGCGTGTCTCGGACACTCGGGTGAAGAGAGGGGCTGAGCTGTCAACCTACCACCACCTGGTGGTGAGTTGGATCCGCTGGCAGAGGAGGAAGCCGGACAGACCTGGCAGGCCCAAATGTGTTGTGAGGGTCTGTCGGGAACGTCTGGCAGAGCCCGACGTCGGCACGGTCTTCAACTCCCACCTCCGGGAGAGCTTTTCCCAGATTCCGAGGGAGGCTGGAGACATCGAGTCCGAGTGGACCATGTTCTCCACCTCCATTGTTGAAGCAGCTGCTCGGAGCTGTGGGCGCAAGGTCTACGGTGCCTGTCGTGGCGGCAACCTGTTGGAATAATTGTATATAGCATACAATTATTGTGTTTCTTTAATTATCACACATTACTTACTTTGGCTAAAAGAATGTGCTATTGCATAAGAAGCTATGTTTCTAGACCTGAATATTGATTGACTTATCTCTGAATAGGTCGTTTCAGTAAATCCTGTTTAGCAACATACCACAGGTGACAATTTATGAGGAAAAGATAAGTAATTTGAAAGGAGATCATCGATACCCTGTTTCACCCCCCTCCTTTAAAATGACTCCTATTGTGTACCGCAGGTGATAATATATGGAAAACATAAGCAATTGAAAGGAGACAATCAAGCAATTGAAAGGAGACAATCCAAGCTTGTTCACCCCCTCTCCTTTAGGGATTTGTTCTCCTATTGTAACCTAGGGCATCCAAAAACTGAATAAAAGGCAAAGAGAAGGCAGAACGTATTTCAGAAGTGGTTGAGATTGTAACTGAAGCACGTCTCTGTCCATCTCTCCTCGCGAGTAAGAAAATGATTTTGACTCTGTCTTCTCTTCCTTGTGTTGTTTAAAACTTGTTTTAGGTTGTTTGAACCTGACACAACCCCCGAACCCGGTGGTGGACACCGGAAGTAAGGGATTCCGTCAAGCTGAAGAAGGAGTCTTATCGGGCCTTATTGGCTCATAGGACCCCTGAGGCAGCTGACGGGTACCGGCAGGCCAAGCGTGCTTCAGCCCGAGCGGCTGTGGAGGCAAAAACTCGGGTCTGGGAGGAGTTCGGGGAGGCCATGGAGGAGGACTACCAGTCAGCCTCGAGGAAATTCTGGCAAACCGTCCGGCGGCTCAGGAGGGGAAAGCAGTGCCCCACCAACACTGTTTACAGTGGAAGTGGGGAGCTGCTGACCTCAACTGGGGACATCGCCGGGCGGTGGAAGGAATACTTCGAGGATCTCCTCAATCCCACTGTCACGTCTTCCATAGAGGAAGCAGAGGCTGAGGTCTCAGAGGTAGACTCGTTCATCTCCCAAGCTGAGGTCACTGAGGTGGCTGGCAAGCTCCTCGGTGGCAGGGCTCTGGGGGTGGACGAGATTCGCCCTGAGTACCTTAAGTCTCTGGATGTGCAGGGACTGTCTTGGTTGACACGTCTCTGTAACATCGCGTGGCAGTCGGGGACAGTGCCTCTGGAGTGGCAGACCGGGGTGGTGGTCCCCCTTTTTAAGAAGGGGGACTGGAGGGTGTGTTCCAACTACAGGGGGATCACACTCCTCAGCCTCCCCGGGAAAGTCTATTCCAGGGTACTGGAGAGGAGGATTCGGCCGATAGTCGAACCTCGGATTCAGGAGGAACAATGCGGGTTCCGTCCTGGTCGTGGAACACTGGACCAGCTCTATACCCTCCATCGGGTGCTCGAGGCGTCATGGGAGTTCGTCCAACCAGTCCACATGTGTTTTGTGGATTTGGAGAAGGCGTTCGACCGTGTCTCCCGAAATGTCCCGTGGGGGGTGCTTCGGGAGTATGGGGTCCGGGGCCCTTTGCTAAGGGTAGTCCGGTCCCTGTATGACCGAAGCAGGAGCTTGGTTTGCATTGCCGGCAGTAAGTCAGACCTGTTCCGGGTGCACGTTGACCTCTGGCAGGGCTGCCCTTTGTCACCGGTTCTGTTCATAATATTTATGGACAGAATTTCTAGGCGCAGCCAGGGGCTGGATGGGGTCCAGTTTGGGGACCACAGGATCTCATCTCTGATTTTTGCAGATGATGTTGTCCTGTTGGCCTCCTCAAACATGGACCTGCAGCGTGCACTGGGACGGTTTGCACCCGAGTGTGAAGCGAGTGGGATGAGGATCAGCACCTCCAAATCTGAGGCCATGGTTCTCGACCGGAAAAGGGTGGCTTGCCCCCCCCTCCGGGTTGGTGGGGAGTCCGTGCCCCAAGTGGAGGAGTTTAAGTATCTTGGGGTCTTGTTCACGAGTGAGGGAAGGATGGAACGGGAGATCGACAGGCGGATCGGTACAGCGTCTGCAGTGATGCGGACGTTGTATCGGTCCGTCATGGTGAAGAAGGAGCTGAGCCGAGAGGCGAAGCTCTCGATTTACCGGTCAATCTACGTTCCTACCCTCACCTATGGTCATGAGCTTCGGGTCATGACCGAAAGGACAATATCCCGGATACAAGCGGCCGAAATGAGTTTCCTCCGTAGAGTGGCTGGGCGCACCCTTAGGGATAGGGTGAGGAGCTCAGTCACCAGGGAGGAGCTCGGAGTAAGGCCGCTCCTCCTCCACATCGAGAGGGGTCAGCTGAGGTGGCTTGGGCATCTGTTTCAGATGCCTCCTGTAGGGGAGGTGTTCTGGGCATGTCCCATCGGGAGGCAGCCGCGGGGAAGACCCAGGACACGCTGGAGAGACTAGGTCTCTCGGCTGCCCTGGGAACGCCTCGGGGTCCCCCCTGAAGAGCTGGAGGAGGTGTCTGGGGAGAGGGAAGTCTGGGCCTCCCTGCTTAGGCTGCTACCCCCGCGACCTGGCTCCGGATGAAGCGGTTGATAATGAATGAACCTCTAAAGTACACTGACAGTCATTAAAAACTTTGAGGGGAAAAGTTGTGGAACAGTTTTTATTATCTTGCCGCAAGACAAATTTTTTATTAACAGAAAATAACAATGATATATCAGCAACAATAACACTAAAAAACAAGTGTCCAAAATAACTTCTGTCAACAAAGAAAAGCCAAAAACATGGCAACTGCCAAAAAACAGTTTTATACAAATCCGTAGCAGTGTGATCATCGTTAGCATTTATACAGGCAGTGATGCGCTGACACATGCTCCTCACTAGGTGCCGTATTCTGTCCTCGGGGATCTGGAGCCAAACCTCCTGCAGTGCCTGGATCAGTTGTTGTCTATTCTGAAGATGAGAAATCCGATTGGCCACTTGCCTACCAAGTTGATCCCATAGGTTCTCAATTGGGTTCAAATCTGGCAAATATGCAGGCCAGGGTAACCCATTCACTGCCTGAGTCACACATGTGATATGTGGACGGGCGTTATCCTGCGGGAACACCCCCAGGTCTTGGTGATGCTGTAGGACAGGGAGGACATGTGGCTGCAGGATCTGGTCGATGTAGCGCTGTGCAGTGATGTTGTCTTCCTCAACCACCAGATCTGTTTGATGGTTAGCCGAGATTCCTGCCCACACCATCACACTGGCAACTGGATGTGGATTGCACTGGCGGACACAGCACTGAGCATAGTGTTCTCCACGTTGATGCCACACACGTTCCCGACCATCTGGGTGACCAAGACAAAACCGACTCTTATTGGAGAACAGCACACCAGACCAGCATTGATGAGTCCACCGGAGATGTTGTCTAGCCCACTCCAGCCACCACTGGCGCCATTCATGAGTCAGGATATTGGCCCGAAAAGGCCTCCGGTCCTCCAGGTTGTTCTCCCACAATCGGCGACGCACAGTTGGGATGCTGATCCTGGGGGCACGTCTGCCAGGTGTCTCACATGCTGTGTGGCTGGCGGGCTGGAATCGATCAGGTGTGGTGACTCTCTCACTACCTGGGCGTGGTCGGTCATCAACGGTGCCTGTAGTGGTGTGTCGACCCACCAAATGATGTCTTGTCACTTCACTGTACGTCAAGCCCGCCTGCACCATCCCTAAGGCCCTCAGTCTTTCTTCACGTGTGAGCCGTGTCATTTTGACATGTACTGGAAAGAAACAGGTGGCCTTCTGTTCTCCCATATATAGGCTTTCCAGGCCACTCCTTAATTTGTACAGATTCGTTGTGTTTATTGCTCAAGTTGCATGTGCTACACTTTTCTCCAAAAAGCCCCCAGATGTGCAGTCAGCAAAACAACAAATTTACAACAAACAAAACAAATGGAAAGACCCTCTGTCCTATATAGACTCCAAAAATTCAAAACTTGTCCTTCAAAGTTTTTAATGACTGTCAGTATACAAGATGAAGAAGTTATGTTTTTTTAAATGTCACTGATATTTAAAAAATAAAATATAATAAAAAAAGACAACCAGAGAACCAGATGTCCGAATACATGCTGATGTGTGTCCCAGCTCAGTGGATGGTGTTTGTCTGTGTGGCCACTGATGCAATACACATTTCCAAAGACATCTGTTTTTTACTTATTTTGCTAACATGGGTTACATTTTTGGCATTCAAGTGACAGAGATGTAACTGAGAGAATCCGGTAATTTTTCAAAATAAAAGATTGTTCAGACTCAGATAAGAAATACAAGAGAAATAATTGGTTATTTATTTATTAGGAGGCCTGTTACCAATTGATCCATGGACCAGTACCGGTCTGTGGCCCGGGGGTTGGGGACCATTGTGTTATAGGACACTAATGAACAAGTACAGAAAAATGAACAAATACAGGCGGTAACAACTATAAAATTAATGATCGCATCATAATTCAATTTAAACTCAAATGTAAACTGTTCAATAGAAAACTGTCTGCTGTCACTTCTCTTTCTTTTGTCGTCCCCCTTCTTCCATCTGGAATAAACACTGGTTTCTGTTGCCGTTGATCATCAGTTCACCGTGTTTTCTTTTTTTCATGATTTGACCCACGTCTATGATCCGCTTTCTTCCAATATTTTTACTAGTGCCAGTGTTCAGTCACATTTTACTCTTCTGTTAGTGTCTCTTCTTCTCCTGCTCATTCTTCTCCTGTAAATTTTCCACAGTTGGAACAATGCCCCCTCCAGCTGTCATTACACCCAGTGCATGAGCCCAGTCCATTCCTATTTGGACTTTTATCCTCTTTTGGCTCATGTACAGAAATACATGGTGGCACCTGTGAAGTGTACCTACACTATGTTTATTTAGACAGATTTTTATAGGTTAAAAGTGATTGAACAGTGTGATCTTTTGTGTAATTGGGGTCTATTTCATTCCATTTTAATCAGCAATGAGTGATTATTATAAAGAACACTGGAAAATTCTACACACTGTACCTTTAAATATTAATTTTGAGTAAATGAATATGAAGGATTTTGTTTTCATTTGACCAATTGGGGGCCCCCTGTGATATGGGGGCCCCTAGACTGAAGCCTGTGGAGCCTGTGTGGTGATCCAGGCATGGACGATGACGAAATACAGCAGAAGCAGCTGAAACAGACAAAGTAATGTGAGTCCCGTTGTACTTGTTCCAAAAAGAAATTTGACATCTGTCCCATGAAGTTTTTCACTTCTAAGGGAGGGGAGGCACACACTGTACTGCCCTGTTACCACACCTGATGATTAAAAGAAACAAAGTAACCCACAGGTATGGACCATAACATGCAGATGTGCCCGGGTGCATGCAGCTCCCAACCAAACTGTGTGTGTGCATTTATTGTTATGGAGGTAGAACTGGGCAATTTATTATAACATTAATTTCAAGTCATATAGCCCAACCCTACTCCTTCGTCTCATCCAAACATTACCGCATTTTAACTGACATGGTGCATTTAGATGAGACTAAGGATGTATTCGCATACGATTAATGTTACCTTGGGTCATTTCTGAAGAGTGTTTTACAGAAAATAGAATTGTCTGTTGTTATGTATGGAACTAACTTTCATTTGTTGTTTGAGGCACCATCTAACTAGCCTGGCCTCACCCATCCTATTTTGATGCAACACTGAACGGTCTTGCTGCAACTAGTTTGGCCATGCAGACTATCTACATATTTTGAAACTCCTGAGAAATTGGGAACTCCACCCTTTTTGTCAGAAACCAATCAACATTGAGTTGGATCCTAGATTGAAAGACTTCAACCGGAAATTCTGGTTGAAAGTGGAGCAGGCCTGGAGGCATTTATTAAAAAGAAAGACATTTCCGGCTTCAGTAAGAGTTGAATCTACCAGTTACCCCTGCTGGATACATCAGAGTGGTGTGATTGGTTTAAGCTTCAACACCGCCTTTTCTGGCGGCACTCTTGAGGCACGTGAGAGAGTCAACCACGTGCTTTGAGAAACAGTTCACCTTAACATGTTGGCCAGACACAATAGTTTGCAAATCATTGGAAAGTTGTGACAACAAGGCAAGCATCTGATCTCCTTTAGCCTTGTTTTGTGGCATGGCTGACCTGATACAGCGTCAGCTTCTGAACCCTGGCACCTGATGCACCTCTGCAAAAGACACAGCCAAGCCTTTCTTTCTCTCTCTCTGTTTGTCTCTCTCTCTCTCTCTACCTGCAGACATTTATTTTTGTTTTCAGCCAGAACTCTTCTTTGCTATTTATTTATTGTTCATTTATTCAATTTTTCCTGATATACCTTGTGTTGCTTCCCTTGAGTCAGAGCTATAACACTGTAAATTTCACAGACATACTTTCACTGACATGGTACATTCAGATGGGACTAAATTCCATGGTAATTATTACTCTACCCCTTGTCACTCCATAAAACTGTCCCAAGTGATGTATACCCATCAGGTTTTGTATTCAAGTCCAAATGATACTCCACTCTCAAATGTTCCAGTAATGTCCTCTATTTTAAAAATCACTTTTCAAATGAAATATTTCATGAACGTGGTGTGTCCACCCACTGTCACTGATCCACATCACTGAGTTTCACTGGTGAATTAATGTTGTGGAAGAATATCATTTCCACGGTAACTACAGAGCCTCTGAATGTCGACATAGGTCATAACTGATTATTTTAATTAATTATTCATTTGATTAGGAGATGGCACATTAATCGACAAGGTATTGATGTAAATATGCTGGAGTTAGCATAACGGCTAACTCACATACGTTGTCCGAAAGCAGGTCCATTATGTACAAAAAATATACAAGTAAACAAACGGTTAAACACAGTTTTACATAAACTAACAAGAGTTCAGATAGAAAAATAGAAATACAGCACATTAGTGATCAACAGATTGGGATTGCACTGCGGGAAGCCTTCTTTGTGTTGCTTCAGCATATGTGCTGCATAAACGGAGAGCCACCGCTCCTTCTGTCAATCAATCAATCAATCAACTTTATTTATATAGCACATTTAAAAAGATCCACAAGGGAAGCCAAAGTGCTGTACACAAAACATGAGAAAAATAAGTTAAAAACACACATGAAAAAAAAAAACACAGTTTAATGTCAGCACTGTTTTTGCAGATGCCAAACAAGACAGGTTGAAGAGTTAAAAGCCAAAGTGAAATAATGCGTTTTTAACCACAGTTTTAAAATTGGGAGAGAAGAGGCCTGCCTTACACCCAGTGGCAACTCATTCCAACGTTTTGGAGCAATGATGGCAAACACTCTGTCACCTCTGAGCTTCCGCCTCATTCGAGGGACCACCAGAAACAACTGGTCGGTTGATCTTAGGGATCGGGTTGGGTGGTAAGGCTGAAGTAGCTCTGTTAAATATGGTGGTGCAAGGCTATTTAAACATTTAAAAACAAACAATAAAAGTTTAAAATGGATCCTGTAATGCACAGGGAGCCAGTGTAGGGATGCCGGGACAAGGCTAATGTGCTCATGGCTACGGGTCCGGGTAAGCAGGCGAGCAGCAGAGTTCTGTATGAGCTGCAGGTGAGAAAGAGCAGTCTGACTGATGCCCGCGTACAGGGCATTACAGTAATCCAAGTGAGTTAGAATAAAAGCAGATCTAGTTAAAATTTGCTTCACCTTACCTATCCGGCGTAGTTCATAACATCCTGAAAACGCGGCATTTCCACTGGGAATTTCACAGGGAGCTCCACTTTGATGCTTGGTTCCAGCGTTACTTGAGACTGGATAAACGTCAGTCTGATGACCTTTGCTTGTCGCCTGAATCACCCCTTGTCACTAGTGGACATTGAAAATGAATGGCAGCTGGAATGGCAGATCGCCTGTCTCTGCCAGTGTGAATGCACCTAAATGCTCTAACATATCAGTTTTTCTGTCCAAAAATATAGAACTTGAAAATACAAATTGTCTCTGTAACTCTGCTCTTTACACAGATGAATGTACTTCATTTATCCCATACTGGGAAATTCAACGGCAGCAGCAGCATTAGCAAAAACAGTGTGACACACATGCAGTAACAACAGATTATGACAGGAGTGAAAAAGACCAAGAGTAAACACTCCACTAAGTCCATAATAATACATTAGTTTAGCTATAAAAAGATATGGATAATAAGTGTGATGAGCTAAAATAGAATTGGAAGCTACAAAACAGCAGCAACCTGCAAAGTGACATTAATGTAAATATAATGTTAAAGTAAAGGCTGTTTTCCACTGTGTGTGTTGAGGGGGTGTTAACTGTAATTACTGTATGTATTTGCCAGGGCCAGTGCAGTTAAAGCCAGTTTCATGCCTGTAGAGTTCAGATATAGTGTTCGTTCTAAACTCCTGTTCTTTCATATCATATCAGACACACAAATAGAGTATAAATAAAATATACCCTTAAAACAATCATACCGTATTGTACATAAAAGTATAATGTACACAATATATACATTTGAAACTATCATATGATACATGAAAATATAATAAATGGAAAATATGCGTCATTTAAAAGGATTTTTTAAATGATGTACCAGACATAAAAGTATAATATGTATAAAATATACATTTAGAAGGATCATACAAGTATACTATACATAAAATACACATTTAAAAAAATTATTCAATACATAAATGTATAATATACATATATACATATACATAATAATTTAAAAGCATCATACAACTGTAAAAATATAACAAATATACATCATTTAAATACCAGACATACAAGTATTTTACACACCCACACGCATATATATATATATATATATATATATGTATATATATATATATATATATATATATATATATATATATATATATATATATATATATATATATATATATATATATATATATATATATATATATGTAACACAAATTATTTACATGGATTGACAGAATTAGTGGATCAATAGAAATTAAGTGTTTTATATTGGTAAATGAACCACTCTGTGTTTGGATCATTATGGGTTAGATTTGTATTTTATTTATTTTTTTTACGTTTTTTTTTTTTTTTTTGTTAATTCACAACAACTTAAATCCACTGCTGTGTTTCCTACTAACAATCACCATCTGAAATCCGGATTCCGGACACAGATATCCGGACACAGATATTCCTCAGGATTTACTGGAGAATATCTGTGTAATAAGGCTATAGTGTTGGCTTTAAGCTGCTGGTGCATAGCCAATTAACATGGACTAAGTTCCAGAGAAACATCACCCACTGACAAACAAGCATGGAGTGTGTTGTTAGCCTTTTTCAGATGGCAGCCATCTTGAAGTTTTGGGTGGGTAAACATGGAAGATTATAAACACCAGACGAGGCATGTGGGCATGGTTTGACATTTACCTACAGATGTGAACAGACAACTGGACTAAAAAGGAAAAGCACTTTCCACTCTGACCAGCAAACAGAGCAGTCGCATTTTCCTCCTGCTCCCAACCTTGTGCTTATCTTGCAGCTGCTGCTTGGCCTCCCTTGGCTCTGTCTTGTGAATTTTTCTTCCTTCAAGCCCCCGTTGACCTGTCTTTGGCTAAACCATGGTCTCCTAGAGCAGAATGACATGTCTCTGTTTTTGGGCTTCTTGTGTCTTATCCTCATGTGTCCTTGAAATCTCCTGCAATGTGATATGTCTGTGCTCTGTTTTGAAACTTTATCTTTGTTTACACCACTTGTGATCATTTTTATCCTATAAAAAATTCCAGCTCATGAACCTTGAGTGCTGTATTTGTGCTAAATGTGATGCTAAACAGCTAAGTGTGCACTGCCATTTTTTTCCCATTCATTCTTCGTCACGGAAGATTTTACCTACCACCTCCCGGGGGCAGCCTGTTACTGCACCATTTTCTTTGCTGTTGTAACACATGGATTTCTCTGTGTATGGATAAATAAAGGCAATTCAATTAAATTCAAAAGGTTACAGTAACTTCATCCAAGGATAGATTCACCAAAGTAAAGGGAAGGACATAAGAAAAAGCAAATAGCAATTCATGATAACTGATGCTCACTAGTGCTAATGGTTACTCGTATATGCTAGTGCAGAGCCCGTAGAGAATGTCAAATTGTTTGCTACTAATGTGTTGTGCAGGACTCCAAAGTTTTCAAGGCAGCTTGGAGTGAGATTGAGATGGGGCGGAGGCATAAGGGGGTGGGGGCCAACCCCGCCTATTTCAGACCTGTGTTGTGATTGGCTAACTGAATACTGCAGTTTGAGTACACAGTAGTGCAGAGTTTCCCAACCCTGGTCCTCAAGGCACACTATTCAGCATGTTTTATATGTTTCCCTCTTTGAACACACCTGACGGTCATTATCATACTTCTGCAGGGTTGGATTATCATCCAAATGATCATCCTATCGGCTGATCATTTGAATCAGGTGTGGTTGGAGAGAGAAACATCTAAAACATGTATGTGTGCGTCAAGGACCAGGGTTGGGAAACACTGCAGTCAGTGTTGGGTAAGTTCACCTTGATTAGGAACTCGTTCAAAGTTCAGTTCAAATTACTCAATATGAATTAGTTCAGTTCATCGTTCATTCTTTCAAATTATGAACTAGAAGTTCATGGATCCCAAAATGAACTTTTTCGTTCTTTTTTTGTGTTATTATTGTAAAGGTATTATTAACCGTTCCTGACGTTATCCTGTAGTCAGGAAATTAGGGGGAAAAGCCGCCCCTCCAGGGCGGAAGTAAGTACCTTACCCCAGGGTTAACTTCCCTCTGCAGGTTCTTAGAACACAAGGAGCGGTTTCAGTGAGCTTCGTTTTCAATGTTTATTTCCAAGAACGGGCAACACCTGCTCCGGTCGCCGGTCACACTCTTTTTCTCCGGTCCCAAAACTCTGTGCCCCCCCCCCCCCCCCCCCCCCCACACACACACACACACACACACACACTCTCTCTCTCTCTTTCTCTCCCCGCCCAAAACGTTGCCGACATTTGTTCAGAATAATACAAAAATGACATCTATGATAATGTTGTGTTTTGATCCCATTTTATACCTTATAGGACTCAATAATTACAACGTGATGAGAACGAAATGTGAACTACATAAGAGCACAGTTCAATAAATGCCAGAATAACCACGTTCACAACTTCCCGTTCATTTGGCAAAAGTGAACGAAGCGTTCACGTTCGTCAAAAATATGATATCGTTCATGAACGATCGTTCAATGAACTCGTTCAGGCACAACACTGACTGCAGTAGTGTGCCACTGACTTGTTCATAGTAACACAGAAAAGTTAATAATTATCAGTATCAGGGCTACCTCTGGCCAAACTGGGGCCCTAAACAGAATTTTATTTTCAGCCCCCCATTAAAAAATTACTATAGCTGAAAAATACGAAAGAGCTGAAACATGAAGACTACAAGACAAGGACAACAACAACATGTATTACTACAGACCAGTCGATTGACCGTTTGTTATTACAACAAGACAGTCGGTCGACTCTTTGGACAAAAATTAACAGCTCAAAAGGCCTGAGAACTCTATTAGCATCTATGCAAATGTAGCCATTACCTGAAAGAGAGTGTGTGGAGGAGGGAGGCACAGTTTAGGGCTCTGAATTCCTAACTCCGCAGAACAAAACACACTTTTACACAACTTACCTATACACTAGTAAAAGGCAGAGTGTAGTTGTGCACCTAACCCTAACCCTGACCCTAACATCTAGAAATAATGTCATTATCAGTAAATTTGCCTTTATGTAGTTTGGCTATTGGTACATTTTTCTAAATTGGATAATTGTGTAAGGACAACTTAGCTGTAAATATTATTGCTATAAAAGACACACACACACACACACTTTTGCCTAGTAATGTTTAGTTTATAATTGTAAATATGCATGGATTTGGTTTTATTATTTATATTTTTTACTAACTGGAACTGTGCAAAATTTGTATCTGTGATAAACTAATGCAGATTTCACTTGTTTGTGGCTCAATTGGCTGACTTTAGCAAAAAAAGAGATGTGCAAACAGAGATGTCATTGGCAGAATATTGTTCATCCCAAACATTGGAAAAATAGGAAACCCACGGATCATTGGAACTATGTCCCGAAACCGCTTTCAAGATATCATGCATGTATATCATGCTTTGATGATTGGCAAAAAAAAACCTTTGCTGCAATTTCTGATGTGTGGGGATCGTTTGTCACTAACTGCATCACATGCTACAACCCTGGTCAACATATTACCATTGATGAACAGCTTTTCCCGACAAAGACTCGCTGCTGTTTCCTGCAGTACATTGCAACCAAACCTGACAAGTGTGGGATCAAGTTTTGGGTGGCCTGCGACTTGAAGTCCAAGTACATTTTCAATGTCATCCCACATCTTGGAAAGGACCCCAGCCATCCCAATGGGGAGAGGGTATCTGAGAACTTAGTGATGAGGCTGATGGAACCATTCCTGGACTAGATGTTTGATTAGAAGAGCTGGATTCATGGATGTGTGGATTTTGATTTATGACTTATATTTCAGCCTAATGCTACGGCTACAACAAACGTGAAATTCTGCATGTACGCTTGTAACGTGCCACCTGAACACCTGAGTTTGCGAGGAAACTCGCACCCACTCTGAACACAAAACGTTGTACGCTCCAATGTGTAACGCTGGATAACCACAGATAAACAAAATGTGTTCCTCCAGTTCAGTCTGTCAACTATGGCTCACATCATTTGGATTACTGCCCTGTACCTGCTCTGGATGTCCATAGGAGGCCCAGACATAGTTGCTTTTAGGTTTACCTGGTCCTGCAGAAGCACCTGCAGCACAGGGAATTCCACCACCTCCTCCAGGAACTCTGTCTGATTGGTGTCATCTTTCACCGCTATTTCAGGCTCAGTTTTTCTTTCTGTCGTCTTCCGGGTTGGTCAGAGAGTCGTAACTTGTAACTTCCCTTTCCCCCACATACAGTTTCAGGTAATGGCCACATTTGCAATATTCAGCTAATTGAGCCACTAACAACTGTTAGTAATAAATCCAAATCCATGCACATTTACAATTATAAACTATGCATGTGTGTCTTTTATACCAATAATATTTCCAGCTTACATAATTATCTATTGACTAAAGCTTTTTAGAAAAATGTACCCATGGCCAAACTACATCAAGGCAAATTTACTGAAAATGACAGTATTTCTATATATTTTTTAAGTTGTGCACAATCATACTAACTTGTGTAAAATGGAGTTAGGAGCTGACCTAAGCTGTGCCTCCCTCCCCCACACACTTGTCTGTCCAATTTGTCTTGGCTGTTACCACTGTGAGGTGTGGCCTCCTCACCCCACCCAACAGCCTCATTGCCATAACAAAATGACTGATTAATGTATTCATAAAAAGCGAGCAAGTCAATTGACTTCTTCTACGATTGCTAGGTATTTCAGAAAAGTCCAGTATTGCTAGTTAAGAAATATGATATTGTGACTACACTTTACAGCTGTACAACATTAGAAAAAATGGATAGTGCGATTTGTATTTTAACCCTGCAAGAAATAATGTGATATAAAAAAATACTTGTGAGGATATAACTGTGTGGTGCCGACTTAAATCGTCAAGTTTATTAGTTGTTTCTTTTTATTTCAGCAATAGGTGTATAGCTCTATCAACACATTTCAATACCATCCTTCTTGTAGCAAAAATAATCACATGGCTTTTCTTTTTGGCACCAAGTCTTCATTTACAGCGATTTTGTCTCATTTGTTGCTTATATTTCAATATTGTTACCAACAACTCCCTCCGAACTGATTAAAGACAGAGGACAAAAGGATAAGAGGAGGAAAAGAGTAACAAAAGATCAACCAGAGCAGGTCCTGGTCCTGGAGAGTACAGTCCTGGTCCTGGATCCACTGGCCTGCAAGTTTGAAATGTTTCCCTCTTCCAGGAGCTGAGTCTACAGAGTTTGGAAAAAAAGGCTGATGATTTGAATCAGGTGTGTTGGAAGATGGATCCATCTAAAACAGTGGTGTTCAGGGGCTACATTCAGTCTAATATAATATAAAGTGACCTAAACCAGTAAAATAATATAAATAATAGCAGAATAACAACTTGTAAATAAGGGCAGCATGGTGGTGCAGTGGTTAGCACTTAGGCCTCACGGGAAGAAGGACCCTGGTTCAAATCCCACACCAGACCTTTCTGTTTGGAGTCTGCACGGGTTTTCTCCAGGTACTCTGGTTTCCTCCCACCATCTAAAGACATGCACTGATAGGTTAATTGATTAATCGAAAATTGCCCATAAGTGTAAATGTGAGAGTGATTGTTTGTCTATATATATTCAGCCCTGCGATGAACTGGCGACTCATAAAGGGTGTACCATGCCTTCACCCATTGTAGCTGGATTAGGCCACCAGTGACCCCCGTGACCTGAGTGAGGATAAAGTGGGTCCAGATGACGAGACTGAGAGTGAGCGACAACTTGTAAATAATGTTGTCCAAAGTGTTTTGTGTTATTGAGTGAAAAAAGTAAACATCCATAAAGAAAATGCTTCCATCTATGAACTATACTTAAACATAACATGAACAAATATTAACCAACCCTAAAAATCAACAGAAAAATGAATTAAATGTTAATTACATCTTAGTTTATCATTTATACATGTGCATCACAACTTACAGATCACTATGGATCAACAAATACACAAAACATGCAGTAACAGACATAATATGGATAAAATTCCACATACTTAAGGCATTTAGCTATTCACATTGTTGAGAAAGGCTAATCTGTAAATGTTTTTTTTGCATTAAAAATAAGGTAAATTTGTCTTTTTCATTATTTATAGGTTTTCTGACAGTATTTTACTGCTCTGACCCACTTTAGATTGAATTGACCTAAAATAATTTTAACATCCTTGATTGCTAATATCTTCAGTGTAATTTCTGCATTTCACAAATTCATCCCACCAGCTGGACTGGACCCTTTGGTGGGCCAGCTTTGGCCCCCGAGCCGCATGTTTGACAGCTGTGGTCTAAAACATGCAGGATAGTGGCCCTGAAGGACCGGACCTGAACTCCGTTGAACTAAGGACTGAAAACACAGAACAGAGGAAGAACAGGTGAAAGACATGGAAATAAGAATGTGAACCAGGACAAAAAATTGGCCAAGGCATTTTGAACCCAGACCTGCCCACCAGGAATTGAGCAGGGGTGAACTTCAGTTCAGTTCAGTTCCTTTATTGATCTCCAGAGGGAAATTAAGGTGCCCAAAGTAACTTACATAAATACACCTAGTGCGCACAGACGCACACAAGACACAATTAGGCATATAATGCAATTAAAAGTCAGGAGAGATATGTAGTGAAATAAAAGTAAGTAAACTAAAATAGTAGTCATGATAAGGCGTAGGAAAACATTGAGCAAAGATTAGACTGTATAAGTAGACATAAGGCAAACATTTTAAGTGTACAGGTAGAGAAATAAGGCTAAAATTTAAAGTGTACCAGAAAAGGCAAAGTTTTAAAGTGTACAGATAGCGACATAAGGCAAAAAGGCAAAGGCAAAGGCAAATTTATTTGTATAGCACATTTCATGTACAGGACAATTCAAGGTGCTTTGCACAAAAACAGAAACAGAAGAAAATTAAAATGATAAAGATCCATTATAAGACAATTAAAATCGAGACATAAAAACATTTGAAACCAAATAAGAATCTAAGTAAAAGCTCCAGTGAACAATAATGTTTTCAGGCCTGATTTAAATTAACTGACAGTTTGAGCAGACCTCAGGTATCCAGGTAGTTTGTTCCACAGTTGAGTAGCAGAGTAACTGAATGATGCCTCACTTTGTTTTGTTCTGATTTTTGGAACACACAGTAAACCTGTTCCTGATGACCTCAGAGCTCTGGATGCTTCATAGGGAACCAGTAGGTCTAGGATGTATTTGGGTCCAAGGCCGTTTAATGCTTTATAGACCAGGAGTAAGATTTTGAATTCTATCCTTTGACCCACAGGAAGCCAATGTAAGGATTTGAGGATGGGTGTGATGTGGTCCAGTTTCCTGGTATTGGTCAGGACTCTGGCAGCAGCGTTTTGGATCAGCTGTAGCTGCCTGATTGATTTTTTGTTTAGACCAGTGAAGACACCATTACAATAATCTAACTTACTGAAAATGAATGAATGAATGAGTTTTTCTGTGTCTGGTTTGGGCAGAAATTCTAGCGATGTTCTTTAGGTGGTAATAGGCAGATTTGGTAATAGCTTTTAAATGGTTGTTAAATTTCAGGTCTGAGTCAATAATTACACCCAGCTTTCTGGCTTGGTTTGTGGGGTTTAGTGACATGGACTCAAGGTGAGCACTGACCTTTGACCTTTATTTTTTGGGGCCAAAAACAATCACTTCTGTTTTGTCCGCATTAAGCTTGAGAAAGTTCTGGCACATCCACTCAGTGATTTGATGAATGCATTTACTCAGTGTCAGTAAGGGACTGCAGTCGAGTGATGACACGGAAATATAAAGTCGTGTGTCATCAGCGTATGTGTGGTAAGAAATGTTGAAATGCTCTATGATCTGAGCCAGGGGCAGCAGATAGATGTTGAACAGAAGCGGTCCCAAAATTGACCCTTGGGGAACCCCACACATCTTTGTACTCACCGACATGTAATTACCAACTGAGACAAAGTAGTTCATATCTTGTAAATAAGATTTGAACCAGTTTAACACAGTGCCCATAAGCCCCACCCACTTTTCCAGTCTGTCAGTATGTCGTGGTCAACTGTATCAAATGCGGCACTGAGGTCCAATAGTACTAGGACAGAGGTTCTGCATGAATCATTATTCAGATGAATGATATTTAGCAGTGCTGTGGTGTGCTCGGAATCCAGACTGAAAGTCAGTATAAAGACTGTTTTGCACCATGAAGGCATTAATTTTTTTTCCCCCAAAAAATAATGTTCGATATGGGTCTGTAGTTACCTATTACTGAAACATCCAGATTAGGCTTTTTTAGAAGAGGTTTAATTACTGCAGTTTTCAAGGCCTGAGGAAACTGTCCTGACTGAAGAGAACTCTTTACTATCTGCACTATATCTGAAGCTATACAGTTAAAAACATGTTTTAAAAATTTTGTAGGCAGATGGTCAAGGCAGCATGTTGTTGACTTTAACTGTTTAAGAGTTTCCATCAGTAATGTGTAATCTACAAGGACAAAGTGTTCCAGATGACAGGAAGGTACACAAGATAAAACATCTTTCCTGAACTGGAGCTAAAGACTGTCTGTATTATCTTTAATATTTTATCTGTAAAGAAAGCAGCAAAGTCGTTGCATAACTTTTTGGACACCAGGTCAGATGGAATTGAAGCTATTGGATTTGTTAGTCTGTCCACAACACAAAACAATGTGCATGCATTATTACTGTGTCTGTTGATCATCTCAGAGAAAAAGGACTGCCTCGAATGTTTGACTTCCTGGTTATAGGCCTGCAGACTTTCTTTATAAGTGTCATAGTTAACCTGTAGTTTGTTTTTTCGCCACTTGCGTTCTGCCCCTCTGCACAGCCTTTTTTTTTAGCTTCACTGAAGCAGCATGCAACCAGGTTGGCCTCGGTTTTCGTGAAAGGACTTTAGTCTTTATTGGGGCGATGGAATCAATGACTGTTTGAACTTTGGAGCTAAAACTATTTACTAGGTCATCGACAGGAGCTGAAGGCAGTAGTGGTAATGGTATGAATGCTTGGGTGAATAATGTACAGGTGTTGTCATTAATATAATGTTTTCTGATCATCTCACTCTCCTTTTTGTCAGGATTAGCGGGGGCAGTGGCTTTAAACAGGACACAATAGTGATCAGAGAGAGCCACATCAGTCACCATTACCTCAGAGATATTAATACCTTTGGTAACAATTAGATCTAATATGTGCCCTTTGTGTTGGATCATTTACATGCTGAGAAAGCCCAAAATTATCCAGAATATTCAAAAGTTCTTTAGCACTTCCATCATTACAGTTGTCGACATGAATGTTAAAATCACCTGCTAAAACAATACAGTCAAAGTCAATGCATAACATAGACAGACATTTGGCAAACTCATCAAAAAACTTTGCATTGTATTTCATAGGTCTGTAGATGGTTGCAATGGTTGATCTACAGGAAGATTTTAGTTGGAGAGCAACATATTCAAAAGAGTCAAACTGTCCATATGTTACCTTCTTAACTTGGAAGGTATCCTTAAGTAGAATGGCAATGCCCCCTCCTTTCTTGTGTAATCTAGATTCACTAATGAAAGTGAAGTTAGGGGGGGTTGATTCAATAAGAATGCTGCAGTATTATCTTGTCCCAGCCATGTTTCATTTAAAATCATAAGATCAAGGTTATGGTTTTCAATAAAATCATTGATTAGGAAGAATTTACCTATCAAAGATCTAATATTTAAGAGAGCTGAATTTAACATGCTAAAATCCATATTTTTCCCAGGTTGTGGTGTAGACTGTGGCTGACATGGAATGTAAATTAGATTTGTCATTAACCTATTCCTTTCTTTGCGCTGCACATTGTTTTTCCTGATGCTAGTCAAAACAGGAATATCAGGTCTTAAAAATGACTTTGGTTTTTGCTTAGTCACCTTTCCCCTATGTGTAGGTTCCTGGTCTGTACTAGGTAAACAAATAGTGGTGGTGATTTCAGCCCAGGTTGTACACGTGTTAAACGTCCGACTGAGGAGACAAATGGAGGAAAGAGTTCAGGGCTGATTGCCCTATCTCTGGTGGAATTAGTAGTTTGGATTTGGTGTGACCTGAATATTTGCTGGCAGTCTTCGTTTGTAGATGTGAGGAGGAGGGGGAGGGGTGGCCTGAGTGCAGGTTGTGGGCAGGGGTGACCGGGATGCGGGATGATGTAATGAATGGAGATCTTCTCTGACGGAGGCGGCTGGCTGTGGTGTTATCTCACCACAGTGTGGTGTTATCTGTTGTTTTTATCTCTCTTGTCGTCCTTGGTCGAGAGAGCAGTTTGTCTGTTTATGAAATAGAACAAATTTGAGGCGAACAGCTGCATTCCTGATTTGTTCAAAGTCAATCCATTTGCCTTAAAGAAGTGTCTTCTGTCATAAAAATAGTTAAAGTTGTCAATGAAAGTTACTGGGTGTTTGTCACATGTAGCTGACAGCCAGGCATTTAGATTGAACAGTCTGCTGAACCTCTTCACCCCCCAGTGGTGGGAGGGGGCCACTGATGAATATGTCGGCATCCAGACAGCTGATTATGTCCAACAGTTCAGTAAAGTCCGGTTTCAACACCTCGGATTGCTGTTTCACGACATCATTTGACCCCACATGCAATATGAGGTTTTCCACAGTTGGGTGTGCGTTCATAATTTGTATGATTCTGTCTTTCACGTCTGGTATCATAACGGACCTTTGTGCATTTACTATAGATGGCTCTCATATCTCTTACAGCGCTGTCACCGACAATCAGAGTCTAAGGCCCAGTTATTTGCTTTCCTGGTCGCCTTTGATTTTTTCTCTGATCTTACTGTGGTGTCATCCAAGTCGTCAGATGTAGATCCACAGTCCCGCAGTAGTTCTGTAGTTTTATTTGTGGTTGTTGAGGAGGTGTCTTGTTGGTTCTTCTTTTTCTTTTTATAGCTGGCCATGGCTGCTCCTCGCTGCGCAGGGGGGTCGAAGTGTGTGTGTTGAGTCTGGACGGTAAAAGGGGGCCAGCCAGTTGCGTCGCGGATATCAGCCGGCTTCACTCTCCCTGTTAACCGTCCTCCCTTTTCCTTTTGTGGTGATTTATGGTTTGGTCTGGCACCAAGAGTGTTCCAGGGATTCTTCTCAGTGGGAAAATTATTGTTATTCTGTGCGCTGTCATCCCCTGCCTTCTCAGTGATGTCCGTGCTAGTTAGCTGCATATTAGCAGATTCTTGTCTGCTAGGTTTTGTCACTGGAAGAGTTGTGTCATTTACACACAATCCATTCACTTCCACATTTATCTCCAGTCATTGAATCTTCTTTTCCAGGTTGGTGATCTTCTCCAGAAGTTTGTGGTAGTCATTTATGGACAGGGGAGGCATCTTGCTATTGGTAGCAGGCAGCAGATCCAGGAAAAGTAAAAAAAAGTACTCTTAAAAATTGTTAAAAATAACAAGTAACTAAAAATAAGATAATAATAAAAGCAGTAGGATTAAAGTCCCAAGGTTGCAGCAACCGGAAGCGTCTACACTCTACAGAAGCAGGAAGAGTGAAAAAAAAGGCAAAAATGTAAAGTGTACAGGTAAAGACATAGCCAAACAAAAATGTAAAATGTACAAATGGCAGTGCTAAGTCAATGAATTCAAATTCCAATGTAAAATGTAAAATGCATGCACACACATACAAACAAAATCAAGCCTAGAGGTTTCCTATTCTTTGCCATCTCTGGCATCTCACAGTCACATGTTTTAGGCAGTCCAGTCCCCAATGATGATGTCAGTTTTAGTGTCCCTCTGTGTACTTTTGAACAGATGAATTGCTCATGGGACAAAGTCAGTCCTGCATGAGAGGGCACGGAGTCTGTGGCTAAAGACACTCATCTGGTTTGTGAAGGTGGTGTGAAGAGGACATGTCTGATTGTCCATAATAGAGTCAAGTCTGTTCAGGGTTCTGCCCTCGACTGTTGCGGTGAGAGTCTCTAGCTCTGTGCCCATAACAGACCCTGTCTTCCTCACCAGTCTGTCAAGGCGTCCAGCGTCTCTCCTCCTTATGCTCCCACCCCAACATGACACAGCATGAAAGAGTATGCTAGCCATCACAGATTGGTAGAACATCAGCAAGTATCTCTTGCAGACATTGAAGGACCTAAGCCTTCGGAGAAAGTAAAGCCTGCTTTTGCCCTTCTTGTAGAGTGCATCACAGTTTGTAGACCAGTCTAGTTTGTTGTCAAGGTGCACTCCTATGTACTTGTAGGTGGATACTGTCTCCACATTCTCTCCCTCAATAGAGACCAGCACAAGACGAGGGGTGGAGCTCCTGAAGTTGACCACCATTTCTTTGGTTCAGGTGCAGCTGATTGGTCTGACACCATTCCACAAAGTCCTCCTTCAGGCTTCTGTACTCCTCTTCCTGACCACCCTTGATGCATCCAACAATTGCATTGTCATCTGAAAACTTCTGCATGTGGCATGTCCCAGAATTGTAGCTGAAGTCAGTGGTGTAGAGAGTGAAAAGCACTAATAGAGCACCGTTCCTTGTAGTGCTCCTGTGCTGCTGACCACCATTCCAGATGTCAGGCCCAATTCTGAAAAAGCCTACCCTAGATCCTGACATTCGAGCCAATTATAGGCCTAAATGTAATTTGCCCTTCCTGTCAAAGGTTTTAGAACAAGTAATAGTTAAACAGCTGTGCCAATTCCTGCAGGATAATTGTTTATTTGAACAGTTTCAGTCTGGCTTTCGTGCCCATCATAGCACTGAAACGGCGTTAGTTAAAGTTACTAATGACTTATTATTAGCCGCTGACATCGGATTAATATCGGTCCTGGTGTTATTAGCCTTTGAGACCATTGACCACAGTATCTTAGTGCAGAGATTAGAATGTGATAGTGTGATTAGAGGAGGAGCCCTCTGCTGGTTTAAATCATATTTATCTAATCGCTACCAATTTGTTCACATCAACCAACAATCATCGCAGTCCTCCAGAGTTAATTATGGCGTGCCCCAAGGGTCAGTCCTTGGGCCTTTTTTGTTTACACTATATATGCTCCCTTTAGGTAACATCATTAGAAATCATGACATTAATTTTCATTGTTATGTGGATGACACACAGCTATATTTATCGATTACACCTGATCAGACCAGGCAAATAGATAAACTAAGTACTTGTGTCCAAGACATAAAAATTTGGATGAGTGCCAATTATCTTTTATTGAACCCTGAAAAAACTGAAGTCGTTATAATTGGTCCTAAAAATGCGAGAGACTCCCTAACTGACCAGATAGTTACTCTGGACAACTTAAGTGTAACACCCAGTGCCACAGTTAAAAATTTAGGAGTCTTATTTGATCAAGATCTTTCATTCAAAAGCACATTAACCAAACATGCAGAACATCCTACCAATTTAGCCAAAATTAGGAATATTCTGTCTAAAACGACTGCAGAAAAATTAATTCATGCATTTGTTACATCACGATTAGATTATTGTAACTCCTTACTTGTAGCGTGTCCTAAATATTCCCTAAAAAGCTTTCAACTGGTTCAAAATACAGCAGCAAGATTATTAACAGGATCAAATAAAAGAGAACACATCACCCCTGTGCTCCAAACCCTTCACTGGCTACCAGTTGAGTTTAGAATTACATTTAAAATCCTCCTCCTTACATATAAAACCATTAATGGTATGGGCCCCTCTTATCTTAAAGATGATCTGGTTCCGTACCAGCCCAATAGAACCCTTCGTTGCAGGTTTATTGAAAGTTCCTTGGGTTTCTAAAAGTACAGTAGGAGCTAGAGCCTTTAGTTATCAGGCCCCTGTCTTATGGAATCATCTTCCCTTTAATATTAAAGACGCCGAAACAGTCTCTACATTTAAAATTAGGCTGAAAACATTCCTGTTTGAGAAAGCCTATGGTCAGGTTAGTTAAAAATTATGTGACTCATATATCACGGATACATGATGTATGAGTCACAGTTCAGTCTAGGCTGCCCTAGGAGTTAGAATGCTGGGGGAAGTACAGACACTGAGTTCTTCCTTCTCTTTCTCTCCCTCACACCTGTTTCTGTAATTTTTATAACCTATCTTTCATACCAAGTCTGTTCATGACTAGTCACCTGGTGTCCCCTTTCCTCCCTCCCCCCCTGGGGAGAGTGGTGGCTCTCCTGACAGTGTCTGCACGGGAGCCATGGACAACAGGATCTGCAGTGTCTCGCCTGTGCCGACCTGTGACCCCGGACCCCCGCCCCTGCCTGTCTGGACCAGCCCCCCCTCCTTCATTTATAAATGGACGTTCATCTATAGCCTGTTCGTCCATGGGACGTGGTTCTCCTCAAGATTTCTTCTTTTTCCCACTGGGTTTTGAAGTTTTTTCTTGCCGAGAAGGAGGGTCTAAGGACAGGGGATGCTTGGGACTTTTCATGTATCTCTGTAGTTGATTGTGTTTTTGTAAAGCCCTGTGAGACGACTTTGTTGTGATTTAGGGCTTTAAAAAATAAATTTTAATTGAATTGAATAGTCTAACAAACTGGGGCCGCAGGTAGTTGTTGATCCATGTTACCAGGCCATGATCGACACCCATTCCCACCAGTTTGCCTCTCAACAGCAGTGGTCAGATGATGTTAAAGGCACTCGAGAAATCAAAAAACATGATTCTCACAGCACAGCCCCCCTTATCCAAGTGAGAGTGCACCCTGTGTAGAAGATACAGGATAGCATCTTCCACTCCCACATTCTCTTGGTAGGCGAACTGCAGAGGATCGAGTGGATGACGTACCTGGGGTTTGAGGAGGTAGCGCAGCAGCACATGTTCAAATGTTTTCATTAGGTGTGAGGTGAGGGCAAACGGTCTGTAGTCGTTGAGTTCTTTGGGATGTGTTTTCTTTGGGACTGGTACCAGACATGATGTTTATCACAGTGTAGGCACCTTGCCTTCCTGCAGACACCTATTGAAGAGGTGCTGGAGTGGCTCAGCTAATGACTCTGCACATGACTTCACCAGTCTTGCACAAATGCCATCAGGCCCAGCCGTCTGTGGTGGTTGTAGGAGGAGGACCAGCCACCTGAGTGGGAGGTGAGTGTGTGTGTGTGTGTGTGTGGGTTGTTTCCTGTGGCAGAGATGTGGGGGCTGAGTGGTAAGTGGGGGATGGCGAGTCCACTGTGTCCTTAACTGGGGGTGCAGAGGTGGTGTTGTGGTTGCCTGGAGTGGAAGCCAAGGTTTGGCTTGGGGGGTGGGGCGATGCGTCCATGTTGATGAGACTGGGTGTTGTGATGCTACGGGTATGCAACAGTGGGTGAGGGGGAAGGGAGCTGGCTGAGCAGTCAGGCTGAGAGTCGTTGTCAAGTGGCTGCGTTGGGGGTTGGGCTTGCTTCAGGTCAAAATTGGATAAAAAGGGAAATGTCCGTCATCCCTTTTTTCCATTATTCATTTAAACACAAAAATTTAAAATTACATTGGTTTTGGAAACCAATAATGAAGAAACAAGTTGTTTTTTCGTTGTCTTATTTTTGGTTTCATTTCGAAAAACGAATGAACGAATGATACACGGATTGTGCAGGTCACTGTGCTGTTTTGTTTTGTCAGGCCCACCATACCCTGTTTTACCTGCAGCAACCTTGTCTCCTCTTTTTTAGGTCTGACTGGTCTTGTGTTTACACACCAAGTAAGAGGGAGGTAGAGAAAGAATAACATGCGACTTGTTGACTCCTCCAAATTTAAGTCGACTTGTGCTGTGAGAGTCGATATGTTCACTAGTCAATGTTTCTGTTAATGCCCACTTACCATGTTTATTCAACACCTTCAACAGTTTCAACAAAACAACTGTAAACAACTGTTCCATGTAATTGTGTTAAATGTTTTAATCAGATTAATCTGCCTTAATGCATTCATTTTGACAGAACTAATAAAAACTACAACTAATAGAAAAACATTAACTCACTGAAAGTGTATTTCTGTTGCTGGCAAAACAAATGTATCAAAAATCTGGCTAAAATTCTCTTGTTGGTGGGATTATGTGAAATGTTGTCTTTTGTCCCATCAGTTTTGGCTGGAGGTAGTATACGGCACTACACTGTCTGATGCCGCTCATTTACTTTGGTTTAAAGGCATCTTCTGGTCCCGTTCCACCTGCAAAAATGCAGATTCAAGTTTGGGATTTCTGTTAAAATGAAGGCAAGGGTGGTTGAAGGTTCAAAGTCCCTTTATTTATACCTGAGGGTGAATTTGTTTTGCAGTGGATCAAACCCACAGTGAACCTATGAGGCATATATTTGAGACAAAATGTGCTCAGTGTTCCATCATTTATCAGTACAACAGCAGCGTGGATACATAAAAGGAATAAAAAAATAAATTAATAAAAAGTAGGTATCATAAAACTCGGGCTGTCAAATTTGACATATTAACACAAATCAATCCATTATTTATTAATGTGATTAATTATTATTTTATAGGTGAAATATGGTTAATAGGGATATAGGGTTAAATTATTGTATTATTGGCTAAAATTATTCTATTATAATTTTAAAATATTACCCCATCCCCCTGAAGGGGAAAAGGATATTGTCTTTGATTTGGTTTGTCTGTTTTTCTGTCAGTAGCTTTACAAAAAAACTACTGGACCAATTTCCATGAACTTAGCCTACGACCTAGCACCAAGGTGCTAGGTCGTCCAGAGTAGATCCCATTAAATTTTGGTGAATGTAGGTCAAAGGTCACAGTCACCAAAAATGTGCTTTCGCAATGATGACAGAGTAAATCTGGTAAAATGTGTGCCTGGCACCACTTGTTGTATTATAGGTTTAAATTATTCTATTATAGGGTTAAATTATTTTCGCATATTTGAATTCTTCTATTATAAGTTAAAATGATTGTATTATAGGTTTGAATTGTTCTATTATGGGGTATGACTTTAAACTGCATGCGGTGGCAAGCTCAGGCCTGAGTGGAGGGACCTTGGAGCTACCCTCCCTAGTTGCTGTTGCTCCCGGGCCTCCTCTGACCCGGATGAGGAAATACCTGCTAGGTTCCCAGCTATGGCTTAAATAGCACAACCTGCTGCTTTGTAGGTCCTGCCTGTTCAAGTAAAGGCCAAGGGAGTCAACCCTCACAGAAAAGCAATCCGTCGGATGAAGGTCACTCATGGATACCTCAACGGCAGCTCTGCAGTGGTATGTTCTGGGCCAATCACCCGCTCAGGACAGAGTTTAATCCCTCCTGTAAACAACATGATTACGTCAACCACAACAATGCACCAACCCGGTCCATCAGTGGAGGTTAGCAGTCTGAAGCACCAAGGTGTTAGCATGACGGACCTGCAGCCTTGGTGACCACCTTGGCATGTTCACGCCCCTGCAAATCTGCAACCTGGCCAAGGACAGAACAGCATGGCGCAAAGTTGTGGCCGACTGCTCTGCAGCCGAACGATGATGATGATGATCTACTACAAGTTTAAAGTATTCTGTTATAAATTGAAATTATTCTATTCTAACTTAAAATAATTTTGAAGTGAAAATTATTCTATTTTATGTTTAAATTTTGTTTGGGTGCTACAGATCTATCCTCAGTGTTGCAGCTGAAATGAACACAGTGATAAAGATACGAGTTGTGCAGCAGGTCAATTAAATGAACAAAACCATCAATGTCCCCCACCCTGAGGCTGTGAACATTATGACCTGTCCACTTTCCCCGCATACTGAAGCATTTGTTTTCACAGTTCACACTAATTATCCTCTAAGAACATTCTACTTCTGACACATTCGATTAAATCACCTCTGTTTTCTGTTCTTTTGTATTTTGTTGACTAGAAAGTTTTTGATTGTACTTTAATGAGGCCAGTGTTTGGGTCTGTGGGGGGTCTGTACACTCACCTGGTCCACAGTAGAATAGATTTTCAGTGGAAGTGTTGGTATGGAACACAGCAGAGCAGCACTGTTCTGCTGACACAGCAGAGTGGAACACTGTAACCATAGCAACGCTCAGTATCAAATAATGGACATGGATCTTTTTATCTGTGATTTTGGCCCAGCATTTTTTAAAATGCATTTATTATTTGGGCCTACTGGACTGGGTTTTAGGGACAGGTAGGTGAATGGTCATACTGGTGAAGGTGAGCACCACAGACTAAAGACCAGTGGCTTTCGATTGTTCTAACAGCAGGAAACAGATCCTGGTTTTATCAGCAGGTTGTTTTTGGTGGAACAGTATTTCAGTCTGGACTCCCTGGTTCTGCTCATTTTTCTGTTGGATGCGCCGTTCCATTCGGTGGATGGTTTTCTGCATTCATGGGAAATGTAGGAAGTGCCACCAAGGGGATTACAGGCATGTATCACCAGCCAAACTGGCTAGTAGGTCTTTATTAATAATAATAATGACAAATGATCCAGGCACAACAAACCCCGCCCCCCTTGCACACATTTTTGGTGACTGAGACTGTGACCTTTGACCTACATTTTACCAAAATTTTATTGGATCTATTCTGGACCACCTCTCACCTTTCCTGAAAATGTAATACAAATCGGTCCAGTAGTTTTTGCATAAAGCTGTTTACAACCAAACAAACAGACAAACAAATCGACTAAAAAACAATACATTTCTCCCCATTGGGAGGGTGGAGGGGATTTAAATAGTGATTTTCTATGAATGCATACTCAAACCATATACAGTGGATGTAACAGGCTTCGGGGAACCCAAGCGCAAAACAGGAGGCGTGCGTAAAAGTCCAAACAACACTTTATTATAACACAGAATAAAGTCACAGAACAGATGATAGAGGACAAGCCCCCTTCAAAGTCTCTAAGCACAGGACTGTACTTATCCCAGTCGGCCACAGATGTTCTCCACAGCTTCGAAGGGGAAACTGGTCTCGATCCGGATCCGGTCCAAGGTCGGGGCTGGCGGCGGTACTCGTAGTCGGGGTTCGGTCCAAGGTCGGGGCAGGCGGCAGGTATCAGAGTCAGCGTCAATTCCAGGATCAGGGCAGGCGGCAAGAGACTTAACTGGTTCCGGATCAGGTTCAAAAACAGACAGGGATAACAGGCAGAAATCGGAGGTCGGACAGAAACGGGACTGGTACACGGAACACAGGGTAAACAGGATTGCTGGAGAATCAGAGCACTGGTCATGATAATCTGGCACTGAACTGAGTTTTGAGAGCAGACTAAATACTCCTCACCTGATGAGTTCAGCTGCCCTCATCAGGTGAGTTGCATCTCTTAATTGACCAGGCAGACAGAACAGGGTGAAAGGTGACAGACAGAAACACAACACAGAACACAAGACACAGGATATGACAGAACCCCCCCCCCAAGGAACGTCTCCCGACGTTCAACACAATAAACCACAAACAAAAACAAAAACAAGACAAGGGAGGGTGGTGGGGGCTCCAGAGGAGGGTCAGAATTCCTCGGAGACGTCAGAGTTCATCTCGACATTATCCTCCTCGTAGCTCTCCCAGGTCATTTCCTCCGGTTCCGATACATCCCCAGGGAGATGTTCCGGCATCCCCTCCTCGACTTCATCCATAGGTTCTTCAGCCTCCTCCTCCTCCCTTGACGGAGGGTCAGGGATGTCGAGAGAGGGAAATTTCCGGCGTCTGGGGTTGGAGGGTTGACCTGGGTGGGAAGCGTGAAACTGGGTGATTAATCTCTTATCCAATATTTGCCGGGCTGGTACCCACGTCCTCTCCTCGGGACCGTAACCCTCCCAGTCTACCAGATATTGCAGGCCTCTCCCCCACCGCCTGGAACGAAGTAACCTCCGGACAGTGTAGGCTGGAGCACCGTCGATCATCCTAGGGAGAGGTGGAGACTGAGAGGGACCCATTAGCGGACTTTCTGAAACCGGCTTTAACTTTGAAATATGGAAGGAGGGGTGGATCTTCATGGAACGCGGAAGGGATAGTTTGACAGCCACAGGGTTGATTATCTTTTCAATCGTGAAGGGTCCAATAAATCTAGGGGACAGTTTTCTAGACTCGACCCTCAAAGGGAGATCCTTGGTGGACAGCCAAACTCTTTGGCCCACCTTATAAGTAGGTCCTGGTGACCTCTTCTTATTGGCATAACAAGCCTGTCTCTTAATAGACTGCAGCAACGAGGCACGGGCGTTTTTCCAGACCCTTTTACACTTCTTTAAGAAAGACTCTACAGAGGGGGTACTTGAACGGATATCGGTGTTGGGGAACAGAGGAGGCAAGTATCCGTTACCAGCCTCAAACGGGGTCATACCGGTGGAAGAATTGACGAGGGTGTTGTGCGCGTACTCGACCCATACCAACTGTTTGGACCACTGTCCCGGATCCCTCGAAGTCATACATCGGAGTAGTGATTCCAGTTCTTGGTTGGCTCTCTCGGACTGCCCATTGGTCTGAGGGTGAAAACCTGAGGAAAGACTCACAGATGCCCCAATTAATTGGCAAAACTCCCTCCAGAAGGAGGAAGTGAATTGTGGACCCCTATCGGACACAATATCAGTAGGGAGTCCATGTATCCTGAACACATGAGTTAACACTAGAAGTGCTGTTTCCTTGGCAGAAGGAAGCTTGGGCAAGGGAACAAAGTGAGCCATTTTACTGAACCTGTCGACGATAGTCAGGATCACCGTGTTGCCCTCAGAAGGAGGCAGTCCAGTGACGAAGTCCAGGGATATGTGAGACCAGGGACGATGGGGCACAGGTAGGGACCGGAGATGCCCGGCCGACACATTCCGGTTGCTCTTATTCTGTGAACAGACTGGGCAGGCATTAACATATGCGGTGACGTCCTCCTTTAGGGAGGGCCACCAAAACCTCCTCTTGACCACCTCAAGAGTACGGTTAACCCCAGGATGACAGGTCAGATTTGAACCATGGAGCCACTGCAAAAGTTCCCTTCTGAATGAGAAGGGTACGAACAGGTGAGTGACCGGGCAGTTACTGGGTCCGGGTTCATTCTCCACCGCCGTCTTAATTCTTTCCTCCAGTTCCCATCTTATGACCGCGACCCTGGAAGCTTGGGGAAGGATGGGTTCCGGATCTCCTTCCTCCTCGTCAGTGAAGTGGAACTGTCTGGATAAGGCGTCAGGCTTTATGTTTCGGGAACCTGGACGGTAGGAGAGGCAAAAATCAAACCGATTAAAGAATAGTGACCATCGTGCTTGCCTGGAGTTGAGTCGTTTGGCGGTCTTCAGGTATTCCAGGTTCTTGTGGTCCGTCCAAACCACAAATGGTTCCTTCGCGCCCTCCAGCCAGTGTCTCCACTCCTCGAGTGCCAACTTGACAGCCAGTAGTTCTCGGTTCCCAATGTCATAGTTTCGTTCTGCGGGAGATAAACGTTTTGAAAAAAAAGCACAAGGATGCATTTTATTGTCGGAACCATTTCTCTGGGACAGGACCGCCCCTACTCCCACACTGGAAGCGTCTACCTCTACCACAAACTGTCTGGTTGGATCGGGAAACTGGAGGATAGGAGCAGAACTAAACAGAGTCTTTAATTTAAGGAATGCTTGTTCAGCATCTTGGTTCCAATAGAAAGGAACCTTAGAGGAGGTTAAGGCGCTAAGGGGAGCAGCAATAGTACTATAACCTCTGATGAACCTTCGATAGAAGTTTGCAAACCCCAGGAACCGTTGGAGCTGCTTACGAGTTCCGGGAACAGGCCAATCGGTCACTGCTGCTACCTTGGAGGGGTCCATCTGGAGCTTGTTCTGACCCACAATGTAACCAAGGAAGGAGACCGAAGGAACGTGAAACTCGCACTTTTCTGCCTTAACATACAGGGAGTTCTCTAGAAGCCTCTGGAGAACCTGCTGGACATGATGAACGTGTTCCTGTTCAGAGCGGGAAAATATCAGAATGTCATCCAGGTAGACGAACACAAACTGATTTAACATATCTCTTAGAACCTCGTTTATGAGGTTTTGAAAAACTGCGGGAGCGTTGGTCAACCCAAAAGGCATGACTAAATACTCATAGTGTCCTGAGGGTGTGTTGAATGCGGTCTTCCACTCATCTCCCTCCCGTATACGTACCAGATGGTAGGCATTGCGCAGATCCAGTTTAGAGAAAATGGTGGCGCCTTGAAGTAGTTCGAAGGCAGAGGAGATGAGTGGCAACGGATACCTGTTCTTGACCGTGATATCATTCAGCCCTCTGTAGTCGATGCAGGGTCGAAGGGTCTTGTCCTTCTTCTCCACGAAGAAGAAACCGGCTCCCGCCGGAGAGGATGAGGGTCTGATGATTCCTGCAGCTAGAGCATCATTAATGTATGTGTCCATAGCTTTACGTTCTGGAGCGGACAGGGAGTATAATCTACCCTTAGGAGGGGAGGTACCTGGTAGGAGATCTATATTGCAGTCGTAGTCCCGGTGAGGAGGTAACGATGTCGCCCTCACCTTGGAGAAAACCTCCCGGTAATCCAGATAAACGGCGGGAACCATGTTCAGATCCTGTGGTGATGCTGAAGGTGCAGCTCTTGACACGAGCTCCCTCTGTTGGAGACAAATGGATTGACAGCCCTTACCCCAACTTAACACTGATCCGGTCTGCCAATCCACATGCGGGTTATGACGACGAAGCCATGGATATCCTAAAATCACAGGAAGATCAGGTGAGTTCAGAACAAAAAACGAAATAGTCTCCAAATGATTTCCGGCCGTGATCATTGGCACAGACTCAGTCTGATGAGTGATTTTTGCCAATAAGTGGCCATCTAAAGCATGTGCCACTACAGGTTCCTTGAGAGCACTGACAGATAACCCAAGCTGAGTAACCAGTTTCTTGTCCATGAGATTACTGTCGGCTCCAGAATCAATAAATGCGGACAGGGTGATGGATTCTCCTTTGGGTCGGAGTTGAACATGAAACACAGGTCGGGGAGTGGGGGCAGCGGTAGAGGATCGGCTCAGCAAAATGCCCCCCTTTAATGCTGAGCCTGATCTTTTAACGGACAACTTTGAATATAGTGTCCAGCACCCCCACAATAGAGACACAGATTCTCTCTGCGACGTCGTTCTTGTTCTTGCTGAGGTGACTTGGTCCGTCCCATCTGTCTAGACTCCGCCCCTGTTACCTGCGCCCGAAGAGCTGGAGCGGATGATGTCCTGGAGGAATAGCTGGCTTCTCCCCTCTCTCTCCTTCGTTCCCTCAACCGATTGTCCAGCATGATGGTCAGGTGGATTAATCCCTCCAGGGAGGCGGGGTCGTCTCGCAGAGCTAACTCATCCTTTATCTCCGAATTCAGGCTTCTGCGAAACAGCGCTCGTAACGCCTTATCCTCCCATCCAGAATCCGCTGCTGCAATGCGGAAAGTGATGGCGTACTGCGCGACTGGAACGTCCCCCTGTCTTAAAGACAACAACCTGGTCTCTGCCTCTCGGCCTCTGACCGGATGATCGAACACTAGTAACATTTCACTTATCAATCGATCATAATCAGTACGAAGTTCAGGACGCTGAGTAGAAACTGCCAAAGCCCATGCCGCTGCCTGACCAGAGAGTAAACTCATCACAAACGCTGACTTAGACTCACTTGAAGCATAACTGAGCGGCTGCTGACTAAACACCAGAGAGCATTGGTGAAGGAACTGACCGCATAACCCAAGGTCACCGTGATACCTGTCCGGGGTGGGCATGTGGGGTTCCCGGGATAACCTGCCGGCCGCCGGGGTTGTCTCAGGAGAGGGGGCGGAGATGGTGGCGGTGACCATGGTCGGCGCGGTGGTGATCCCTGCTGCTGGTGTCGGCGGAGTGAGTCGTGAATCCAGGGAATGGAGCTGGGTCCGAACCTCCGCTAAGGCTGCTCCAAGCTCCTTCATACCTGTACCCAGAACATTCAGCGCCTCACTGTGCTGAGTGGTCACTTTGCCCTGACCACGTACAGCCTCTAGCAACGCCTCAAGTTCTGCTGGGTTCATTTTGGCCAGATTATTCTGTAACAGGCTTCGGGGAACCCAAGCGCAAAACAGGAGGCGTGCGTAAAAGTCCAAACAACACTTTATTATAACACAGAATAAAGTCACAGAACAGATGATAGAGGACAAGCCCCCTTCAAAGTCTCTAAGCACAGGACTGTACTTATCCCAGTCGGCCACAGATGTTCTCCACAGCTTCGAAGGGGAAACTGGTCTCGATCCGGATCCGGTCCAAGGTCGGGGCTGGCGGCGGTACTCGTAGTCGGGGTTCGGTCCAAGGTCGGGGCAGGCGGCAGGTATCAGAGTCAGCGTCAATTCCAGGATCAGGGCAGGCGGCAAGAGACTTAACTGGTTCCGGATCAGGTTCAAAAACAGACAGGGATAACAGGCAGAAATCGGAGGTCGGACAGAAACGGGACTGGTACACGGAACACAGGGTAAACAGGATTGCTGGAGAATCAGAGCACTGGTCATGATAATCTGGCACTGAACTGAGTTTTGAGAGCAGACTAAATACTCCTCACCTGATGAGTTCAGCTGCCCTCATCAGGTGAGTTGCATCTCTTAATTGACCAGGCAGACAGAACAGGGTGAAAGGTGACAAACAGAAACACAACACAGAACACAAGACACAGGATATGACAGTGGATCCTTTATTCATTCACTCTCACATGCTCCCTCTGGCGGTGGTGAACTACATATGTATCCACAGTTGCCTTGGGGCAGACTGATATAAGCGTGGCACCTCCCACCAACATGAAACATTGAAACGCCAGTGTGAGCAGCAGCACTTGAGACCAGGAGGGTGAAGTGTTTTGCTCAAGGACACAACAGCACATGACTTGGACAGAGTGGGATTCAAACCGCCAACCCTTCAGTTATTGGATGACCTGCTCTACTTCCTGAACCACGGCTGCCTACAATTATTTATTAACACTCACCAACATAAATTTTAACCTGCATTTGGCAGGTTAGTGGGTGTTCCTGATTATTACATTAAAGGCTCCAAAATCCTTTTTTTAAATTATGTTTGTTGGGTAAAACATTCATCCTCAAAATGGTGGAAAGGTGGTGGAAGGTGAAAAGTTTTCCAGTGCTGAGGGCATGTAGGCAACTTCAGTTATGTTGTGTTGTGGCACGTGATATAATATGAGATGCAACTGATGCAATGTTATGATGCGTCCTGTAATGCGCTACATCATCAGGCAAACTAGTGGGTTGACCCTGGTCTGGCATTCCCACTACATACCGATCGGAGCCCATTGAAGTACCTCTTAACCCAGCATGCAATGGTCTAAATCAAAATTGTGCCATTCAAATCACTGCCAGGCAGCTACAGTAACTAGTCATTTCCCTCTTTTACAAAATTTCTAAAAGTGGACATGGTCGACATGTACCATGTGATGCTAAAATAGTGGCTGTGGCTTCAGCTGGGGGTCATTCAGTCTTTAGGAATGAAGAACCTGAAATACGGGCTACAAGGCAAGGTACTGCTGTTTATGATTAAGTCAAACATGCAGCCCAGGGGCCCATCAAAGGGCCTTTCAGTTCAGGTTCAACATTCAGACATATTCAATTCAAACGAAAGATCAGTACAATAATATCATGATAAAATATAAATAATGACAACTGCAAAGTCTTCGCTCTGTAGATGTAAATATTTTCATGTATTACACTAAAAGTATAATTTAGTAAAAAATGTGAATAACCTTAACAAATATAAACAACCTGAAATATCTTAGGAGAAGCAAGTGTAATTAAAACTGCAAGCAGTCTCAAAGGCCTTCGCCGTCCCTTGCGACCACCTTCCCGTTTGATCGCCGATGACAGCCAACAATGAGATGACATCGTACTATTTTAGTAAAGGCCAATTTGTAGGAGGTGTTATAGAGCAAAATCTAAATTTTTATGGACAAGCAGGTGTACGACTGGGAGATAGATGTCTGAGTCAAATTTCAGTCAGATCAGTGTATGTCTGATCTAATGTCGTTTTACTAACATGTATTTGGTGAATCTACAGGGGGCGCTATAGTACAAAAAAATAGTTTCATATGACAGACAGGTGGATATAGACGCCTGAGTCAAATTTCAGCCAAATCGGTGTTCGTATGCCACGTCTTCAAAACATACAAAGCCACTGCAATAAGCAGTGCTGGGAATAACATTAGAGTATAACAGCATTACTAGTGCAGCAACATTTTGAGTAATGGAATAATTACTTAATTCGTTTATAAATAACTGTATCGCCGTTACCGTTACTTGGGAAATAATGTGACGCGTTACAGGCATGTTTCCACTATTGGAACTTCCGGGACTCTTTTGGGGGAACTACTTTTGACCGGGCCATGAGTTAAAAGCTAATTTTAAACTGTTACACATAGAGAAAATATTCAATATTCCAGTAAATTGTGCTGCCAAATATGGTGTAAAAAAAAAACCTTACCGATTGCCACCAGTCTGCAGTACTGCATAAACTCCTTTGACTGTAATCCACCCGTCATGTCATTTTAAGTAGGTCTGTCAGATGGATAAGTCATCCGCCGCACTTTTGGGTTTCATGGTGACAACTTACTCTTCCAGTCTCTAGCTTCTAATTTTGTGTTTTGTTTACGTTTTGAGCAAACGTTCTAAAATAGTGCGAGGCGTACTACATAGATAAATAAAGGAAGCAACTTAAATCACATCCAAAGTAACATCACAGAACGAGCATTGATACCCTCTTTACCTGTTTGTTTGACGTTTTTAAGCAAAAAAAAAAGGAATGCAAAAATTATTTTCCTGGTAACTAATTACTTTGCTGTTGGAGTAACACAGTTAGTAAGGCAATTACTTTTTTGGGGAAGTAACTAGTAATTGTAATTAATTACTTATTTGAAGTAACTTCAGCCAGCGCTGATAATAAGCCATGCCCATATTGGTCAAACACACCCACCTAGCTACCCACCAAGTTTCTTAAAAACCTGTCTAGCCATTTGAGAGTTATACATTTTCAGTGTATAACTCTGTCCAAAATTCCCCAAACTCAAGACGTACCTTCAAAAATATATGCCAATATTGGATCTTAAATTTGTTGTTGATAGCCTTTACTTTGACTGATATTTCACTTTTAGCATTTAGTTTAGCCAGTTACAAAAATTATTCGTCCATAAATGTTGCATGTATTATCATATAATGTTGAATTTTGAAAAACGTTTAATAACTTTCAGTGTGTGAGCCAAATTTCACGTAGTTTGGATGAAAACCCTAGGCAGCAGCCCCAGCAGAGAAGCCCAGACTTCCGTCACCCCAGCTACCTCAGCCAGTTCCTCTAGGGGAATCCCTGGGCACTCTCAGACCAGCCGAGAGATATAATCCCTTCAGCATGTCCTGGGTCGGCCCTGAGGTCTCCTCATGGATGGACCTGCCCGGAACACCTCTCTCGGGAGGGATCATCATGAGGTGCCCGAGCCACCTCAACTGGCTCCTCCCGACATGGAGGAGCAGCAGCTCTACTCCGAGCCCCTCCTGGATGTCCGAGCTTCTTACCCTATCTCTCAGGCTGAGCCTGGCCACCCTGTGAAGGAAACTCATTTCGGCCGCTTGTACCGGTGATCTCATTCTTTCGGTCATGACCTAAATCTTATGATCTCGTGAGGGATGGAATGTAAATTGACCCGTAAATCTCCCTCTTCTCCACAACGGATCGGTTCAGCACCCACATTACTGTGGATGTCGCTCCAAACCGCCTGTCGACCTCCCACTCCATCCTTCCGTCACTCGTGAATAAGATCCCGAGGAACTTAAATTACTCCACCTGAGGCAGGACCTTCCCCCCAACCCGGAGAAGGCACGCTACCCTTTTCCAACTGAGAACCATGGCTTCAGACTTGGAGGTGTTGATTTTCATCCCAGCCGCTTCACACTCAGTTGTGAACCGCTCCAGTGAGAGCTGGAGGTCACTGCTCGATGGAGCCAAGAGTACCACATCATCTGCAAAAAGCAGAGACGAGATCCTCCCGCCACCAAAGTCTACCCCTCCCCCACCCGGCTGCGCATAGAAATTCTGTCAATAGAAGTTATGAACAGAAATGGTGACAAAGGGGAGCCTTGTCGGAGTCCAACCCTCACCAACTTACTACTGGCTTCACAGACCAAGCTCTTGCTCCCTCGGTACAGGGACTGAATGGTCCCCCGTAGGAGACATCCACCCCATACTCCTGGAGCACCCTCCACAGGATACCTCTGGGGACACGTTCGTAAGCCTTTTCCAAATCCACAAAACACATGTGGACTGGTTGGGCAAACACCCATGCCCCCTCCAGCACCCCTGCGTGGGTAAAGAGCTGGTCCACTGTTCCACATCCCAGACAAAAACCGCATTGCTCCTCTACAATCTGAGATTTGACCACCGATCGTACCCTTCTTTCCAGCACCCTGGAGTCGACCTTACTGGGGAGGCTGAGAAGTGTGATCTCACGATAGTTAGAACACACCCTGTGGTACCCTTTCTTAAAGATGGGAACCACCACCCTGGTCTGCCACTCCAGAGGCACTGCCCCTGATGTCCATGACCATGATGATGTTGCAGAGACGTGTCAACCAAGACAGCTCTACAACATCCAGAGCTTTAAAATACCTAGGGTAGATTGCATCGATCCCCGGGGCTCCACCCCTGCGGAGTGACTTCACTGCCTAAGGGACTTCTGCCCCAGAGATTGACCAACCTTGCCCCAGTCTCCCGGCTCTGCTTCCATTCAAGAATGCATGTTGGTGGGATTGAGGAGCCCCACAAAGTATTCCTTCCACCATCAATTTAACTATTCAAGGGGACACTGTAGACACATTTACCAACTTTTTCTAAACTATATATACTCACAATTTTTCACACTTCTGAAGTATGTGCAAAATTAGATGAATTTTGTGCATGTTCAGGGGGTCAAATTTGAGGCCATAGGGATGTGTCAGAAAGAAACTGGAAAGGAAAAATAATTTTTCTGACTGAAGGAACTGTAGGGGCAATGTGGTGGGAGGTCGAGGGAGTGTGTGGTAGGCAGGCAGAGTCTCGGTCAGAAGACAGATGGATGGATGGAGAGAGGACACAGAGAGCAGGGTTCGATACAATGCCAGAGGCCTTTATTTGTTGCCTTTAAACAATGTATCTTGCGTTGATGTAGGTATATAGGTATGTGTGTGCTGTATAAAGGACATAAAGAGAACAAAGGATATAACATTAGTAGAGTGTCAAAATAAACCAGAATCATCAACACTTAAATAAATAATAAGTTATGATAAATCATTACTATCATCATCATCATAATCAATTAACTATCGACTGGAATGTGCTACCAAACAGAGAGCCAGTTCTCAATATCAGAAAATACAGGACTAATACATCCAATTCAATTCAATTCGATTCAATTCAAACAAACAATTCACCACATGGCATGGCCAAACAAAGGAAACAAAACATAGACATCAAATAGCAAAATGGTCTTCGTAGTTAATCTGAATAACAAAAAGTATTCAAACAGATAAATCAGAGAACATGAAAAGAAACTCAGAACTCGCGTTAACTCGAAGACGCACACTCAAATTGGCCGTCATGTGGAGAAGATGCAAAAGGGTGCACATGGGTGCAGAGCTTAAACATATAGCCTTGCGCCCCTGCTTCAGGGCCACAGGGTTTCCCAGCAGGTAGACAGGTTCAGCCCTGCCCACCAAAGTGCCAGGTGAACACACTACCTCCCTCTGCCCCACGAGAGAGCCATGTGTGGGAAATGTTGTGTTAGTCAGGGAGTCTTTTCACTGACCCCCCCCCCAAACCTGACCTCATATGAAATACTTTGACCTCCCCAGGTGTGTGTAAGTGGTGCGAGTCATCCCTGGTGACCACGTCCCTGACATATTTCATCCTTTTGCATATTCCGTGCCCTTGTGATCACAGTGGACTCAATTGGCCTTGCGCCGGACGTGGTCCACGGCGAAGGCCTAATTATAACATCCAGCTTGATGAAATGTTTTGTCTATATGTAGTCCCAAAGTAATCTGTCTATTATAATGTACATGTGGAAATGATAAACAAAGGTATAATATTGTTAAAATGACACACACACATATATATATATTTTCATTTTGTTCATGTTACTCATATTGTTTGAAAAGATTGTTTGTAGATGTAAATTCTTTGTTATTGTAATGTAATGTTACTAGGTAATTACACTCAAAAATATAAATGCAACACTTTTGTTTTTGCTCCCATTTTTCACGAGATGGACTTAAAGATCTAAAATTCATTCCAGATACACAATATTACCATTTCTTTCAAACGTTGTTGACAAATCTGTCTAAATGTGTGATAGTGAGCACTTGTGCTTTGCTGAGATAATCCATCCCACCTCACAGGTGTGCCACATCAAGATGCTGATCTGACATCATGATTAGTGCACAGGTGTGCCTTATACTGCCCACAATAAAAGGCCACTCTGAAATGTGCAGTTTTGTCTCACAGCAAAATGCCACAGATATCACAAGCATTGAGGGAGCTTGCAATTGGGATGCTGACAGCAGGAATGTCAACCAGATCTGTTGCTCGTGCATTGAATGTTCATTTCTCCACCATAAGCCGTCTCCAAAGGCGTTTCAGGGAATATGGCAGTACATGCAACCGGCCTCACAACCGCAGACCACGTGTGACCACACCAGCCCAGGACCTCCACATCCAGCAGGTTCACCTCCAAGATCGTCTGAGACCAGCCACTCAGACAGCTGCTGAAACAATTGGTTTGCGTAACCAAACAATTTCTGCACAAACTGTCAGAAACCGTCTCAGGGAAGCTCAACTGCATGCTCGTCGTCCTCATCGGGGTCTTAACCTGACTCCAGATCGTTGCCGTAACAGACTTGAGTGGGCAAATGCTCACATTCAGTGGCGTCTGGCACGTTGGAGAGGTGTTCTCTTCACGGATGAAACTCGGTTTACATTGTTCAGGGCAGATGGCAGACAGCGTGTGTGGCGTCGTGTGGGTGAGCGCTTTGCTGATGTCAATGTTGTGGATCGAGTGGCCCATGGTGGTGGTGGGGTTATGGTATGGGCAGGCATCTGTTATGGACGAAGAACACAGGTGCATTTTATCGATGGCATTTTGAATGCACAGAGATACCGTGATGAGATCCTGAGGCCCATTGTTGTGCCATACATACATGAACATCACCTCATGTTTCAGCAAGATAACGCATGGCCCCATGTTGCAAGGATCTGTACACAATTCTTGGAAGCTGAAAATGTCCCAGTTCTTGCATGGCCAGCATACTCACCGGACATGTCACCTATTGAGCATGTTTGGAATGTGCTTATTCGACAGCGTGTACCAGTTCCCACTAATATCCAGCAACTTTGCACAGCCATTGAAGAGGAGTGGACCAACATTTCACAGGACACAATTGACAATCTGATAAACTCTATGCGAAGAAGATGTGTTGCACTGCATGAGGCAAATGGTGGTCACACCAGATACTGACTGGTTCTGAGTCCCCAGACCCCCAATAAAGCAAAAAAAAAAATGCACATTTCAGGGTGGCCTTTTATTGTGGGCATTATAAGGCACACCTGTGCACTAATCATGATGTCAGATCAGCATCTTGATGTGGCACACCTGTGAGGTGGGATGGATTATCTCAGCAAAGCAGAAGTGCTCACTATCACATATTTAGACAGATTTGTGAACAAAGTTTGAGAGAAATGGTAATATTGTGTATCTGGAATTAATTTTAGATCTTTGAGTCCATCTCATGAAAAATGGGAGCAAAAACAAAAGTGTTGCGTTAATATTTTTGTTGAGTGTATTTAACTGGTCCGGCCCACTTCAGATAAAATTTTAGTTAATGTGGTCCCTGAACTAAAATGAGTTTGACACCTCTGTCACGAAGGGTTAAATTCAATTATTTAGTTTTGTCTTCATTCCTTCAAACTGTGTTAATGTGATAAATTATTGGTTTGTCACAGGCACAAAGTTATTAAAATACACATTAGCACATCAATTAGTTAATTACATTATGTTGCCCTGCTATTTATGCTAATGTAGCTGCAATGAAGAGATGCTTACCCTTCCAGTAGCAACAACACTTCTTATAGCTGAAGCTAAACATTCATCATGACTCCAGATTGTGTCCATTTGTACTGTTCCGGCCCTCGTTGACTCTCCCAGAGGACGACGACAGAAAGGCGATCCAGTAATTATGTATGTGTGGATCCTGCAGGTATGGGGGGACAGTGTGGGTCCATCTGTCTCAGTACTTGTGAAAATCACACCAAGGTCTGTGATCTGTCTGTCCAGTTTTGCTTTGTATTGTTCAATTTCTGTAGTTTTAAAGTCTGCAGTGAACTCCTATTGCTATTCATTCTCACACAGGCTTTAACTGCCAATATGGCAGAGTAAATAAACTGAGTCACATGACGGCCAGGGCTCAACTGAAGGACATTTTAACTCATTGAAGGACATTTTAATTTGTTGAATGACATTTTAATTTGTTGAAAAAGATTTTAACCCATTGAAGGACATGTTAACTCATTGAAGAACAGTTTAATTCGTTGAAGGACATTTTAATTCGTTGACGGACATTTTAACCCATTGAAGGGCTTGTTAACCTATTGACGGACATGTTAACCCAATGTTAACCCATTGAAGGACATTTTAACACGTTGAAGGACATTTTGACCCATTGAAGGGCATGTTCACCCATTGACAGGACATGTTAACCCAGGCATGTGCAAACTATTCCACAAACGGCCGGTGTGGCTGCAGGTTTGTGTTCCAACCAACCAAGAGTTCACAGTTTGACCAATCTGAAAACTGAGATCAATTGATTAATTTAATCCAGTCTGGTGTGCTACTGCTGCTTGGTTGGAACAAAAACCTGCAGCCATACCGGCCCTTTGGGAATGGTTTTCCCATGCCTGTGTTAACCTATCGAAGGACATGTTAACCCTTTGAAGGACATGTTAACCCTTTGAAGGACATGTTAACCCATTGAAGGTCATGTTAACCGGTTGAAGGACATTTTAACCCATTGAAGTAGGGAATGCTTTGGGACATTTTATCTAATTCTGTAGTTGATTGTGTTTTTGTAAAGCCCTGTAAAACGACTTTGTTGTAATTTGGGGCTTTAAAATAAATTTGAATTGACGGGCATGTTAACACATTGAAGGACATTTTAACCCATTTAATGACATTTTAACCTGTTGAAGGACATTTTAGCCTGTTGAAGGACATTTTAACCCATTTAATGACATTTTAACCTATTGAAGGACATTTTAGCCTGTTGAAGGTCATTTTAACCCATTAAGACATGTTGACTCATTTAAGGACATGTTAAACCCACGTTGCTGCTGAGTCATTTCATGCAGCTCAGTGCATCTTTCCCACTGCCATCAAAAGTCAATTGTTAGTGGTTTTAAACAGGTGTTTTGGCCAGTGGTGAAGGAGTATTAGTGTAATTTTCTGTTTTATATTGTCATCTTAGCTCAACTGGTCTGCAGCTTCTTTTGTGAAATCGTCTGAATCAGCACTTCCTGCTCGCTTTGATAAAAGAAGTGTCGTGTTTGTCATTAGCATGTGTAAAGGATTTAAGTGTCCCATGAGGAGAATGATGAGAACTGCTGTAATCCAGCACAGGGAGTTAGTGACAGCAGTGTGTTGTGGGTAAACTCCAGCTGTGACCCCGGATGTTCCGCCTACACATGAATATTCACTCCCATACAGTGGTCCATCAACACTTAGCAGGGGACAGGACTGTGTTCAATTTGTCCTTCAGCTTCAAGTTTATCTGAAGGGAAAGACCAGGAGGAGGAGGTGTGTTTTGTGTTTTGCAAAAACAATGCATTTTATAATAAACATCTAAAACGGGAATCACATTTTAGCAGACACCGGTCCAGATCCAGACTGGGAGATGATTCTGTCTGGATCCGTGGCCAATAGCAAAATATTAGTGTAATTTCCATGAAGCAGTTTTGAACTTCCATGGAAATTAGCAGCAGGTGCTGCTACCATAGTTGATATGACAAACTTGTGCTGATAGTCAAGGCCACCGCTTGGAAACCTAAGTTTGTTGATGGTAACAGAGCCACATGCAACTAAAATACAGTGCAAATTCTCTGTGCTAAATCACATCCCCAGAATTCAATGCTCCCCACCCCCCAAACTACACCTCCATAATTCCCAGCAACCCAAAATACACACAAACTGAACTACTCTGTAGGAAAGTGCCTATGTGATGCTAACATCTTCCACAGTGATGTACTATTTAAGCATTAAATTTAACAATCACACAAGGAATTAGAAGACAGCACTACTATAAACTAAAATAGAGAATGAGGTGGCCACAGCACTTATGTTCTGTATCGTTGGAATGTTAATTCTGATCAAATACAACGCCTAAGGCGGCACAGTGGCTGAGTGGTTAGCATTCTTATGAAAGCGGCTTATAAAAGCCTTACTGCATGGGACTACTTTTATTTATGATAAAATAGATTGAATATGTTGTCTAATTTCTTGCATTTGAAGTTAAAACTTAAACTATTAGTTACTTTGTAAAAGTGTGGACTTGCGGGACTTTTGCACAGACCTTCTACTTGAGGAAAATGTAATAATCAGACCTTGGGGTTTTTTGATTGAATACCCCTGGTCTAAAATGTATTTACTTTAGTATTTCATTCTGTAATAAAGCTGTATTTCATAATAAACTACCCCAACATTTGCATTATGTAATAAGTTATTCATATTTTGAGAAGATTATTACAAAATGCACTCGTAATTTCTTTTTTTTTCTGTTTAATGTAATTACATGGTGCAGTATGTAATGAAACCTACCATTGTTGTTCATTAAACAATGAATTTATACCGCAATGACTTCTGTTACCCCAACCCCGAAGTCAGTTTGTTTGTAAGCAGGTTTATGCAAAAACTATTGGAGCAATGTCTATGAAATTTTCATAAAAGTGTCAGGATCGGGGTGAGGTGAAGGAGGACTCCATTGCACAGTACTGAAGGGAAAAATAATTTAATAACAAAACTAAGAAACATAAAGACAAGACAGAGAAAACCTGGGAACAAACGACCAGAGTCCGTGGTGATGATGAATGTCCGGGTTATGGTGATTGAGGCGATGGTGAAAGTTGTCCGGGTTATGGAGGTGACAATACTGAATGGTCCCGCACTGGCAACTGCAAGCCTTACTGCTTTTATAGCCACAGATGAGGAACGGCTTGCAGCTGCGCAGTGCGGGACCAGGTGAGTGTGGAAATGACTGGGGGAAAGGTCACCGGAGCGGAGGTCATGACAAAAAGGTGCAAGGTGGTCCAGAATATATTCCATTAAATTTTGGTGAATGTATGTCAAAGGTCACAATCACCAAAAATATGTTTTCTCAATGATAAGAGATAGGTAAAAAGTATGCAAGGGGGCAGGGTTTTTTGTGCCTGGCATGGTGCCAGGTGTTATGATATAATTTAAATAAGGTTCATGTAATTGTCCTTAGAGCTTTGTATAATAATAAATCTACAGATGACAGAATACTACAAATATAACCTTAGTGTACTATTTGAAGTTTGGAATTACATGTATAGACCAATCACTTGTCAAAATTTACAGGTTTTTGCAGCGTCTTCTACCCAGCCAAGGGAAATCTGGAATTTCCAGTCTATTCTGTTTTAATACAACTTTTGATAGTGTAGTGATAGTAATCACCAAGTATTGCTTCTAGGCTAATATAGTGAGACTAAAAATAGGACTAGCTTTGTACAAATACTGGAAAGTCCAATAAAATACAATAAATTATTGTTTAGAATTTTTCTCACGTAATGCACCATATTACTACAGTTTCAAGAAAAAAATGCAAGTGCATTTTGTAATAATCTCAAAATGTAATACCTTATTACATAATGTGGCTAAATTTGTTACAAAATTAATTGGAACAGTTTATTACAAATGAAATCAAACATTTATTACATTTTGGACATTTATTACAAAATGCAGGTCAACATGGCATTTACACCAATGGAGCCTTCAGGTGAACACCATGAGCACATTTTTTTACCCTTAAATTTAGACTTAGTATTGTTTAGAAATGAATCTTATAACACCTGTGTGAAAATGACCATGCTGATTTTACACGAAATGGAATTATTATTATTAATTTCCTGCTGAGGATACGTCATGTAATGTAACACAAGGTAAAGCTGAATTCTACGTGGGTACATGAGTAGAATTTGAAGGATTTGCAAGCGAGATATAGCGACAACATTGTAAGAGTCAAGATGGTGAATTATTGTGTTTGTGCTCATTGTACAAACTCTAGCCTCTCAAGACATTGTGTCCATCATTTTCCTAGTAGGAAAAGTAAGAGCTTTTGGGCTTGGGTGCGCTTTGTGCAGATGAAGAGAGCCAACTTCACAGCTGCACCTGTCACGATTCACTTGGTCATTTGTGGATGTCATTTTACTCCAGAGTGTTGTCATCCTGGGGATTTGATGGAGTACAAGATGCTGTGATGTAGACTACTAGCATTGGGTAAGACATTTACCATGTTTTCTTTTCGCTGTCATGACTGCCGTGACAGCCTGTCACAATAGTAATAGAGCAGCTAACTATGTTCAAAGTATCTGAGGGTTGCATAGTATGAGCAATATAGACCAAGCTATTGAGCGTATGAAGACATTAACCATGTTTCATTGTGTAAATTGTACACAAATTGTAAGTTGTGTAAAAATTAGATATTACTCAATAGAAGAAAACAAGAATAACCCTTGATTCCTGTTCACAGAGCTGTGGCTGTTTGTCAGTCTGACGAACAATAGTGACTTATTCATAAACATGACCTAATTAGTGTATTATTTCTCTGTGTGTGTCATATGCTGTAAAACATTTTCCTGCATGTAACGGCACATGACAGGAAACACACCACATCCTGGTCTCACTGCGACAGCCCCTGCGTGCGCAGACACGACACCTCCGTGTTGGCCTGCTTTTCTTGGTGGTGGGCATCAGATTTTCCAGTCTGTGCCTCGCCATGTTGCCATCCAGCCTACTTTCAGGGTCCATGTTGTACGGTGCTCTGGGATTGTGGACCTTGTATGCCTGGTCCCACTCCTCCTCCAGCACCCCACGCTGCTTTCCTGATCACATCCTCACAACCCTTTTTTTTTTTTTTTTTTTTTTTATTTATATAGCACCCTTCACAGTACAGGTACACAGAGTGCTTTACAAGCCAGATAATAAAAACAGCATACACAAATATAAAATAGAAAGAAATAGAGGAGAGAGGATAACAATTAAAGACTAGTTTAAAAAAGTAAGTTTTAAGTTGAGTCTTAAAAATATCTGTTGTTGGAGCCGTTCTCAGACTTAGGGGGAGTTCATTCCACAGCTTTGGGGCTGTCGCCTCAAATGATCTGTCCCCCTTTGTTTTTAACCGGGTCCGGGGTACTGAGAGGAGAGCGAGGTCGGAGGATCTTAGGGCGCGGCGCGGGTTGTGTTGGTGAATGAGGTCCTGGATGTAACTGGGGGCTTGGCCATGAACAGCTTTGTATGTGAACAACAGTGTCTTGTATTGGGTTCCAAATTTGATAGAAAGCCAGTGCAGTGTGGCGAGTATGGGTGTGATGTGGCAGGATTTTTTTGTCCTTGTGAAAAGTCTGGCGGCTGCGTTTTTAACCAGTTGAAGGTGGTCGATGGAAGACTAATTGAGACATGTGAATAGTGAATTGCAGTAATCCAGCCGGGATGAGAGGAATGCATGAATAGACATTTCGAGTTCTGAGCAGGAGACTATGGAACGGAGTTTGGCAATGTTTCTCAAGTGGAAAAAACTGTTTTGGCTCAGTGATTTGACGTGTGATTCAAGCTGCATCGACTGGTCAAACTGCACACCGAGATTCCTGATGTTTGAGTAGATGTTGTTTTTTAGGGGCCCCAGATGTTCTTGAATCCTGCCCGAGAGACTGTCGGACGCAATGATGAGGACCTCTGTTTTAGCCGCGTTTAGTTGCAGGAGGTTTTCTGCCATCCAGCCTTCAATGGCTGCCAGGCATTGGAGGAGGATGCTGAGACTCTGTAGGTCATCTGGTTTGAAGGAGAAATGGAGCTGAATGTCATCTGCGTAACAATGGTGCCAGGGAACCTGCTGATGATATGACTGAGGGGTAACATGTACAGAGCAAACAGGAGAGGAGCCAGAACCGAACCTTGAGGAACGCCATAGTGAAGGGGAGTGGAGTCTGACCTAAAAGGGACACAGAGAAACACCTGTCACTGAGGTAGGATGTTAACCAGGCGAGGGCAGACCCAGCCACCCCCACCCAGTCCCTAAGCCTGTCTAGCAGGATGGAGTGGTCGATGATGTCAAACGCCGCACTCAAATCTAGTAGAACTAGACTCAAGCATTTGCCTGCATCTGAGGACATCATGATGTCATTTACAACTCGTAAGAGGGCTGTTTCGGTGGAGTGGTTTTTCCAAAAACCAGACTGAAATTTGTCTCTGATGTTATGTGCTGTCAGATGGGTGGTGAGTTGATTGGCCACCACTTTCTCTAACAGCTTGGAGATAAACAGGAGTTTAGAGATGGGACGACGGTAGTTTTGAGGAGCGGAGGGGTCCAGGTTCGGTTATTTGAGGAGGGGTTGAACGGCGGCCCGCTTAAAGTATGATGGGACAATACCACTGGCCAGGGATCTGTTAATGATGGTGACTAGACTGGGTGCAATGGCATTAATGTTTGCTTTGAGCATTGAGGTTGGGAAGATGTCCAGTGAGTAGGAGGAAGGCTTCATCGAGCTGACCACCTCAAGCAAATCACCGAGGGAGACAGGTGAAAAGGTGCTCCAAGAGGGAGGATGACTGGGGGGGAGGGGTCAGGCTGCTACAGGAGAAATGCTTGCTCTTACATTTGTTTTCCAGAATGCCACAATCAAATAACCCTTTCTGGATTCTTGACAGAACAAAAGTCAGAAAATAAACAAGAACACTATTAATAAAATAAATAACCAAATAACCATTTCTGGATTCTTGACAGAACAAAAGTCAGAAAATGTATAAGAACACTATTAATAAAATAAATAATAACCAAATAACCCTTTCTGGATTCTTCACAGACAAAAGTCCTTGGAACATAAACTTTCTGTTGTGCTGTGCACAGTCTTAACAGGTTCAAGTTCAGCTTAGTTGTCAGAGTAGAATCTCTTACTTAAATGACTCATATGAGCCGTCTCTCAAAGTTCTTGTGTTTCTTCCTTATAATCCTTTTGTAGGTTCCAGTAAATTTGTAGACGTCGCTGTTTGCTGCTCTCTCTCTGTCTCTCTCTCTCTCTCATCAACTTACCTGTGAAAACCACAAAGCAAGCATGCTGAGAAACTGAACTAAGTGATACAGCACCTACACAGCACAACCAGTACCACTACCAGTATGGTTGTGGAGATGGATTTTATCCCAGTAGATTTTATTATGATTATATTTGTTTACACTCAGAATGACTCATTCAAGTCAGAAAAGTTAGTTTACCTTTGTATGTTCGTCAGTGTAAACTCTGGCCCTGCATCTGGCTGGTGAGAAGTTTAACATCAGGTTCCATTCTAGTCACTGCCAGTTTCAAACACTGATGCAGATGTTCATCTATCAATCTTGATCTCATTGGAGTTTTCAGCAGTTTCATGCGTGAAAAGGTTTGCTCGCAGATATATGTGCTGCCAAAATGTGGTGACATTTTCATTGAGTGTTTTCTGATGTTAGGCTATGTGTCATTTGAGAGGGCAGCATGAGACTGTTAGGCTTGAATGTGTCTTTCAGAACAGCACAGTTCTGTAACTCGGCCAACTCAAACTGATAAGAAGGCTGGGCTTCATCAATGTCGGCAACAAATGGGTTCTGGAAAAGATGGATTTCTTTTGCATTAACATGTAGTTCACAGAATCGCACACCAAATTCCGCCTTCAGTATTTCCAGTGCTTCCACACACTTTTCAGCTGGAAACGGGACCGCCGGGTTCTCTGAAGAGAGGTTTTGTGTAGCAGGGAGATGGATGAAGCTGTGCTTTTTCTCAAAAGTCTCAAAAACAAGTCTCAAAAGCAGCTCTAGTTTGGGCTGTTGATCCTGGGGGCGTGTCTGCCAGGTGTCTCGCGTGCTGTGCAGCTGGTGGGCCAGAATCGATCCCTCAGGTGCTGCAGACAGATATGCTGATCTTGGTCAGGTGTGGTGACTCTCTCATGACCTGGGCATGGTCGGTCGTCAACGGTGCTTGTAGTGGTGTGACGACCCACCAAATTACGGGTTGTGGGTTGACTGCAGCCCATACGTGTCGCCACTTCACTGTATGTCAAGCCCGCCTGCACCATCCCTAAGTTGTGGCATTTTGACATGTACTGGAATGAAACAAGTGGCCTTCTGTTCTCTGTTATTACTCTGGTTCAGGAGCAACAACAAAGAGGGGAGATCACTCAAGGCACAAACAGGTTAACAAAGATTTATTAAATAAAAATAACATGTACGTGTAAGTCAGTAGTGAAACAGTGATGTTGGTGCGTGTAATGTGTGGCAGTGTGGAATAAATCAACTAAACTAAACGAAGACAGCCCATGGTCAGGTCAGGTCAGGAGTGGAGCAGAGCAGAGCTGGAGCTGAAGGAAAGCTGGAGGAGAGCTGGCAGAGAGCATTTTATGGGCTTCAACCAGGTGAAGCAGATGAGGGCCTGATTAGGACAACACCTCCAGCTTCCTGGACAGACAGAACAAAAATGAAGAGCAGCAAGGGCTTCACCATAATGGCCACCTGCTGGCCGTCACACTCCCTCCAGAAGAACAGGGCTCCACCCTGTGAAGTCAAATGTATACAGATGCTGAACTCAAGGGCGATGTCTGGCCCAGAGGACTCAGTCCCAGTCTTCCCACTTGCCATCCCCCAGCCTCAGCAACCTTGGTGCCTAGGAGCAAATTAAGAGGAGAGGACAGACTAGAAAGATGGGAGAGCGGCACAAATTACAGAGGAGCCCTAGATAAAGCATCAGCCAGCACATTGTCTTTACCCTTAATGTGCTTAATATCTAAATGGTAAGGCTGTAAAAACAAAGACCAACGCATTCATCTCTGATTCGGATTTGGGATAGAATTTAGAAATGGTTATGATCCGAATATACAGTAAGAGAAGTTCCAGATTCAATATACATGTTGCAATGCCAAAATAAGAGCAAGGGCTTCTTTTTCTATTACTGAATAGTTCAGTTGAAATTAGTTGAATTTCTTTGAGAAAAAGCTAACAGGGCGATCGATTCCCTGGTCATCTGCCTGCAACCTGTACCTGCCCCAACATGGCCAGCATCAACATTGCGACAAAAATAACTGTAATAACCCACAAGCCCCAAGAACCTCATAAGCTCCTTTTTAGTTGTGGGAACAGGAAACTGAGACTTGACCCTGCCCAACTACTTTACCTAAATAAGTCACAGTAGCTTTAGCAAAGTCACATTTTGCCAGATTTAGAGTTAAATTACCCTGAGCCAAATGGTCAAACAATGATCAAATTTGGTCAAGATGGTCATCCCATGTATTACTGTAGACAACCACATCATCCAAATAAACAGCACAGCTTTTCAAACCATTTACAAGCTGGTTCACTAAACGTTGAAAGGCTGCAGGAGCATTCCTTAATCCAAATCCCATTACTGTATATGAAAACAGATCAGATGGAGTTATAAAAACAGAGATTTCCTGCGCTCTCTGGGTTAAAGGAACTTGCCAATACCCTTTGAGAAGGTCAAGTTTACTCACAAACTTAGCACTTCCCACTTGGTCAACACAGTCTTCGACATGGGGCAGCGGAAACGAGTCGGGTTTTGTTACCACATTAACTTTGCGAAAATCTGTGCACATTTGAGGAGACTTGTTGGACTTCTGCACAATCAGACATGGGGACGCCCAACTAGAACAAGAACGAACAGCAAGATTATTGTCCAACATGTATTTTACTTCCTTATCAATGACCTTCTGCTTCTCCTCTGAGACACGGAAAAATCTCTGACGTTTGGGTTTAGCATCCCCCACATCTATATCATGTTCTATTAAATTTGTCCTTGTAGGTGTGTCTCCAAACAAAGAAGGATAACTCCTAATCAAAGAAGCCAACTGTACAGCTTCTTCACTTGACAAATGGGAAAGTAAACATATCCAATTTCTCTAAGGTTTCTGAATTTTTCAACCGACCACAAAGTACAGCCTCATCTGGCATTGCCACTTCCTCCCCCCCCAGGAAGAGTTGACTGCTGCAATTCACAGGCAGTCAAAGCAGTACCATCCATAGGGGTCTCAGCAGCACACTGTAAAGTCTCACAAACAAAGTAAGGTTTTAAAAGGTTAATATGACAAAGCTGGTGTCTCTTCCTTCTATCAGGAGTTGCAATTAAATAGTTAAGTTCTGAAAGCAGTTTTACCACAGTGTATGGGCCATGAAATTTTGCCTGAAATGGGGAACCCACTATTGGTAATAAAGCCAAAATCTGATCCCCTTCAGTGAACTGTCTCGCTTCAGAATGTTGATCGTCCAAAGTTATCATTCTGGTCTGGGCTTTTGCCAATTTTTGTTTACCTAATTGTCTTGCTGTAAAGAGACGATGACGAAACCCACTGACATAATCTAACAGATTTTTAGGAGGTTCCTTGTAGCCCAAGTATCATGAAGTACTGCTAAAGGACCCCGGAATTTATGGCCAAAGACTAGGTCATTTGGGCTAAAACCAGTGCTCTCTTTGCAAACCTTTCTGGCTGCTAAAAGCAACCATGGTAGACCCTCTTCCCAGTCTTTATTGAACTGTGTACAGTAGGAACGCAACAATGATTTATTGGCTCTGTGCATGATAAGCGGAAGCCTGATTATGTTTAATGTTAAATTGTTTTAAGACTTGAGCAAAGAAATGGTATAAGAAATTTGACCCTTGGTCACTTTAAATGATCTTAGGTATACCAAATATTGTTATAAATTGAGTCAATGCTTTAACAATGGACTTAACACTTATAGTGCGAAGTGCATATGCAGCTGGATAATGAGTAACCTAGAACATGAATGTCAACGAATACTGCAAACCCAACTTGGACTTGGGCAAAGGACCCACGCAGTCAATAATCAAATGTTCAAAAGGATTTTCAATAGCAGGTATTGGACAAAGCGGTGCTGTTTTTATAGACTGGTTTGGTTTGCCTATAATTTGACATGTATGGCAGGTCTTGATATAAGCTGCAACGTCACGCGTCAAGCGAGGCCAAAAGAAGTAAAGAAGAATATGATTGTAGGTCTTTTTAACCCCTAAATGGCCCGTTTGATCATGAGAGCAAGATAACACTTTCTATCTAAATGTGATAGGCACCACTATATGGAAAAATGGATTTCCCAAAAGGTCAGTACCTTGGGGAACCCACTTCCTAACCAATACCTCATCCTGTAGGAAATACCCCGATGCTGAACTCTGAACCTCTGAACCAGGTCGTACTTGGTCAAAAAGCTCACTCAAGGATGTATCTGCTCTTCGTTCAGTGACCAGTTCCTGCTGGGTGATAGAAAAAGACTTGAGTAAATGAAAGACAACTTTGAAATCATTTCCATTTTCTTCTGTAGAATAATCAGACTCAGCCTTCATCGTGGCCCTGGTGACAGCATAGGCTGTGAACACATCTGGGAAGTTCGGCTCACAGTCATCTGGTCCTTTTGTTTGAGCTGAAACTTTAATGGGACACCCAGTAGCCCAAACCCGAGTCCCAGCCAAATCATTACCCAATATTACGTCAGTGCCCTCTATTGGTAGAGCTGGTGTAACTGCAATGTTTAACCTCTCCTTCTACAAGACCGCAGGACAGAAAAACTTTATGCAAAGGAGCACTCAGTGGAACTAAACTGACACCACTAACTATCACACAGTCACCAGTATCAGTCTCCTTTGAAAATGGCAACGCTGAAGCTCGAATAAATGAATATGTTGCACCTGTATCTCTCTGAATTTTTAGAGGCACTTTCCTACCAGTGCTACTAAAAGACACAAATCCATCAGAAACAAAAGTTCTCCCTGGCTGGCACTATAAAGGCAGCAGGTTTGCCATTTCTAGCATTAAAACAACCACCTTTCTTTCTCAACACAGGACATTCTGACTTGCAATGACCTCTTTCATGACAGTAGTGACACAATTGATCAGAACCTGTAGACTTAGAAAAACAACTAGGCCTTGGAGACTCACACCTGTGGAACCTAGCAGTGTGATTTACAGGTCCAACATTAACAAAATCAGAGGGACAACTTCTCCTATGTTTTCCATTATGTGCCAAAACAAACTCATCTGCTATGGTAGCTGCATCAGAAACAGTATCTAATATCTCAGTGATATGAGTAGCAACTTCAGGTGGAACACAGTCTTTAAACTGTTCAAGCACCATCAGATCACAGAGGGCCTCATAAGTTGTTACATCCAAGGCAGAACACCACCTTTGGAAATGTTTACATAGATCCTTCGCAAACCCCACATGTGACTGCTTTTAGACTTAGACTTAGACTTCCTTTATTGTCATTGCACAAGAATACACACAACAGTAGGATTTTTGGCAATGAGACGTCGTTGCTTGGCTTCCGGAGCACACATACTAAAATAAATAAGCAATAAAAAAACAAACAAAAAAAAACAGCTAAGGAACAGAATAAAACAGAATGAATAGTGCAAAAACAGAGTAATTAGTAATTTTCAGCCTTCCTCCATGACCTGAACTGCTGTCTGTAGGCCTCTGGAACTAACTCATAAGCCTTCAAAACAGCCAGTTTAACAGTTTTGTAAACCTGGCTGTCACATTCACTTAGGTTCAGTTGGTAGAGTGGGTCGCCCAATGACAGAGAGGTTGGCGGTTCGCGTCCCGGCTCTGGCTGTCCACATGTCGAAGTGTCCTTGGGCAAGACACTGAACCCTGACTTAGGCCCCCAGTAGGACTTACCATAGACCTTAGAAACCTACTGGTGTATGAATGGGTGAATGAGAGGCTAATGTAAAGTGCTTTGAGCACCATGAAGGTGGAAAAGCGCTATATAAATGCAGTCCATTTAGGGCAGAATATGCTGCTTGGGGCTTCCCTGTAAAGACTGACTGCAACATTGCAACCCGTTCTGAATCAGACCAACCTCTTGCATTAGCTACCCGCTCAAAAAGTGAAAAAAATTATCTGGATCACCCTCTTCAAACTTAGGAACAAGACGCAAATTAGAAACTAAATCAAACTCTTTCTGAGCAAGATTAACAGAAGAAAACTTCAATTTATCTTGTGCAAACTGAAATCTCTCCCTCTCAACCATAAGCCTCAACTGTTCCATGGGCATCTTTTCCTTTTCCATTTCTAAATAAAGTAATTCCCTTTATTGTTCAAATGTTAAAGTATCAGGATTACTTTCATTTAAATCAGTTATTACATCACTTTTCCCCAGCAAAACCCCACTATGTACCAAAACAGACCTTAAAGACAACTTAATTAAATCTTTCAACTTTCTGTCTCCAATATCAACGCCATAATATTCAACTAACTGTAAAAGTTGGTCCTTAATACAACTAATAATAATAATAAAATAATAATACAACAGCTCTTCTGATGGTGACTGAAATTATTTTTCCACTGAAGCCATTCTGATTTCCAAAAAAAACAGCACTATGAACTGGAGCTCCCCCGCTACCTATTTAAACCACATCTAACTTAACTCACCCCTAGTCTTCATGCAGCATACTAACAGTGGGTTTTTATGCACTGGAAACAGACAAACCACACACAAAAAAAACACCGAATCCCATAAGGGGAAATGCTCCTGCAGCCTACAAGAGAAAGCCCCAGTCCCGACCAGTGCTTAAATTTTAATCAAAAACAAAAATTACAGGCTTAAAAAAAACAAACCCTGAGGTCTATCACAAAGTCTGCTCCAAACCATGCCTACCTTACCCTGCTCCAAAACACTACCAAACCCTACAACCAGTCACACCTGCACTAAATTGACCCAAAACCTATTGTGAACCTGTGTGATCTCCCCCTCAAAACTATGGTTACATGTGATATTACCAAGAAAATCTAACAAATTTATACATACAGTATTAACAAACTTACCCCAAAACCAGGTATTCGTCATGGCACGAGCCCCCACTTGTTAGTATTCTGGCTCAGGAGCAGCAACAAAGAAGGGAGACCACTCAAGGCACATCTCCCATATATAGGCTTTCCAGGCCACTCCTTAATTTGTACAGATTCATTGTGTTTATTGCTCAAGTTGCATGTGCTACACTTTTCTCCAATAAGCACCCAGATCTGCAGTCAGTCGTGACCGGGACACAACTCATCAATATCAAGCATACTCACACAAACCACAAACAAACAAAACAAATGGAAAAATCCTCTGTCCTATATAGACTCCAAAAATTCAGAACATGTCCCTCAAAGTTTTTAATGACTGTCAGGATACATTTTGTGCAGGGCATTTGGAACCCTGGAACCACATAGAACAAAGGGTCCAAAAGGCCGGGCTTTTACCTGCCCAGAAGGCCATGTTCTCGGGCAGAGTAGTGGGGCATTTGGACCCCTGGAACCACATAGAACCAGGAGTCAAAAAGGCCAGGCTTTTACCTGCCCAGGAAGCCATGTTCTGGGACAGAGTAGTGGGGCATTTGGAACCCTGGAACCATATAGAACCAGGGGTTAAAAAGACCAGGCTTTAGACCCACCCATAACGCTCTGTTCTGGTGCACCGTAGCGGGGCATTTGGACCCCTGGAACCACGTAGAACCAGGGGTCAAAAGGCCGGGCTTTGGATCCACCCATAAGGCTCTGTTCTCGGGTAGTAAAATCACAGTAAAATTATACAAAATAACAGAAATAATCAGGTTGTTTTGCCTCAGAGTTCTTTGATTTTGAGTGATCAGCTGATACTGATTCCTGATCTGATCATTCTATAATACATTAAAAACATGTAGAGCAACCAAACAGAATCCAGGATTTGCCTTTAATTTATTACGCCACCCCTTGAAGGGGAGAGGAGTTTTGTTTTTGGTTTGTGTGTTTGTTTGTTTATTTGTCAGCATCTTTACACAAAAACTAATGGACCAATTTACATGACATTTTTGGAAAAGGTGTGAGGTGGTCCAGAATAGATCCCATTAAATTTTAGTGAATGTAGGTCAGAGATTAAGGTCACAGTCACCAAAAATGTGTTCATTCAGGCAAATCACATCAAATGTGTACAAGGGGGCAGGGTTTGTTGTACTGTGCATCACTTGTTGACCTTATCTGATGTGAGCGTCACAGCTGTGGTTTCAACACCAGCTCATCAGACTAACTGAACCCCAATGAACTAGGGCTGTTGCACTGAAACCACGGTCTGTGATGTTCAATACCCATCCCACTTTGATTCTCTCTGATTTTGTGAAGCTCATCTTCTTTTCTGACATACTCTGTTGCAGACTGAGCTGAACCAACTTTTACAGTTTCATTTGTTTTTCCTCCTTTTCTCTCTTTCTACCACTTCAACCTACTGATCCTGTTACTGATTCATTATAATATATATTATATGGTGTAGATCAGGGGCCAGTAATCCTGGTCCTAGAGAGCCACTGTCCCACATGTTTTAGATGTTTCTCTCTTCTAACACACCCGAGAGCCATGATTAATCTTCTGGAGAGCTACATGACAGGCTGATCATGTGAATCATTTGTGTTAGAAGAGGTAAACATCTAAAACATGCAGGACAGTGGCTCTCTAGGACCAGGGTTACTGACGCCTTATATACATCAATTACTATTATTTGTATATTGTTCATTGGTTAATGACATTCTATGATCACAAACCTAATCTTCACAGATGAGCTCCACCACATCACCCCTCCACCCCTCCAATTAAAAAACATGATTGTTGTCAATCACACTAGTGAGATAAATATATATTATTAATGATAGAGTCTGCAATCACGTGATCAGCCCTGATTTCCGATTCTTGAGTGACCAGTAGAGCAAAGTGAAACACAGCTACAAACTCCAATTTGACCAATTTATCTCAAACAGTTGAATACCGGCACATGTTGGCAGACCTCCCTGTTATTAGAGCCAATTTAATCAGTGATCAGAAGGATGATCAGACTTAAAAGGCTCCTGTAAACTCCCAGATTCATTTCCATTTCATTTGTGCATTGCAGGGAATGTTGTGTTGAGACGCTCAGAGGATGTTAAACATCTGACTCCTGCTAAAGATTTGATATAGCAGACAGATCCAGATCAGATCTGATACAGCAGACATGTTCGGATCAGATCTGCATGTGTCTGCAGCAGAACCAGATAATTTCAGCAGATGGTAAAAATAAAACTGATGAAAATGAAGTGTTTACAGCCATAATGACACTTAACACTAAAAAGCATGGACACGTTGCATACAGGGAATATTTTTTATCCATTCATTTATTTATTTTTTAATTACAAGGCTATGTACAGCAGACATATTCATCTAGGATCTGAAAATACACACTTAACATTGATACTGTTTTCAATATTTGATTAAAATGTCTCAAATGTCTCCTGTCTCAAACTAAAGGCTTGGTGAAGTACATTACTTGTTTTGTTTTCTTTCTTTCTTTTTTTTTTTACTTTTTCAAAACATATTTTATTGTGATGGACTGATTTAAAGCTATATGGACAGAATCAGAACATGTAGAGGAAAAAAAATACCAGCAAAAAAAAAGCTTAATTTTTTTTTTTTTTTTTAATTAAAATGAAAATTATATAAAACTGGAGCTGTCAAACAATTAATATATTTAATCAGATTAATGACAGGGTGGCTTTGGAGTAAGTTCAATTAATTAATCATAATTAATTGTAATCATGATTACATGCAATGTGGTTAATTGTAATCATGATTAATGTAATTAATTATGATTATTATTTTATTATTATTTCTTTGTGTTCATGTAAGGGCATTAACTAAAATGTCAACTTTGTAGCACAAGTCGACTTAAATTTGGAGGAGTCGCCAAGTCGCATGTTATTCTTTCTCTCCCTGCTGCCCTCTCGCTGGCTCGCGCACGTAAACACAGTCCAGGTGTAAACAAGACACCTGCAGGTAAGACAGTTGTGGTGGGCTAACAAAACAAGAGTGACACACACATCGCATGTGTGGAAATACTTCACTTTAGATAAAAATTATGACACGGCATCTGAAGAGGTATCAGCTAATGTGAATGATACCAGCAGCATTAGCTAGCTAAACTGAGTGATAAGCAGCGCAGACAACACCCTCTTTTTTCTTCCAAACACATGATATGGGCAGTGTTGTGTTCCTCTTGTTGGCCTTAAACTTATTACACGTAATATAAAAAGTGAGGATGTCTGACAGGCGCGTGGACAGTCCAGTTTTAGAGCTGTGGGTCCAGACCAAATGCAGACATATGTTCACCTACTGATGTTGTTCAGTTAAATTTAACAGAAAACTCTTTGCTAATGTTAGCCTTTGTTTTGTTGCAGTTAAAGTACTGTTTGTGTCTTGTCAGTGGACACTGTTACGTTGCAGTGAACTTTAATACAAGTTGCTCATTACTGGACAGACATGTTTCTGTGTTTTTTGTTTTGTTTTTTTAGCCATGTGTCTGTCGTTTCTCCGCTGACAATGTGATAATGTCATCATGACGAGTTGACGCGACGCAACTTTATTGACAGATAAGTCGACTTGAAAAAAACTGAAGTTGTTAATGCCCTAGTTTGTGTAGGCAATCAGCTGATCAGAAGCTAACCTTTTTGTTTGTGTTAACCTAGACGACCCAATTGAGATTTAGTAGTTTTAGTCTTGTTGGGTTTTCTTTTGTATTGTTTTGTCTATAATTCTACATATGTGGATAAAATCTATCGAAATTATGGAAAAATAAAAAACACAACTGAAATTAGAAAAAAAAGATCATCATGAGATAAAAAAACACAATAAAAATTCTCGAGATAAATAGTCTTAAATTGCGAGACAAAAGTCATCATTCTAATGTATAAAGTAATAGTAGTGATGTATAAATCACTGGAGGAGTTTCTTTCCTCCAGTGATTTTCCTCTGAAGTTACTTATCAGTTTAGTTTGAAAAAGTAACAAGTCTATTCTGAGAACGTAAAGAGTATAAAGTACATATATTTATATAAATGTAAGGAGTATAAAGTACAGATATTTATAAACAAATTTAAGGAGGACAAATCAAAAGTTAACAGAAAAATATATACACCAGTAAAATACAGATACCTAAAAACCTACCTAAGTACAATAACAAAGTACTTAGGCCCTGTCCACACAGCAGAGGTGGGTCTTCAACATTTGTTCCAGGTCCATCAACCAATTCATTGAACCAGCCCATTTTGATGAGCACAAAGCCTCATCCAAGTAAATGGATAAATAGTGGAATCACCTGTGTTCAGTGAGCAAGTGTGAACCAATACATGGCAGGACTTTGACTTGATGAGTTAATGGACTTGATGATTATGCAATTACCCACCTTTGCCACACAGTAACACAACAAGATTTTGCTTTGTACTGGATAGAAAAAATACCATGTCCACACTGGGAACAGATCAGTAAAATGTCATGTAAACATGGCAATGAAAGGTGTGCTGAAAACGATGCAATACACATGCCACATGTGTAGGCATCTCTGCTGCTCATCTTGTTGGTTAAAATGTGTAATTTCATCGTCATTCCATTAATATTGCTGTGTTCACTATTGTTATTGATTGCATTGTGAATTGGTTCTGTTTAAAATCATACATATTCATGACTTGGTAATGAGGCGTCTCTGGCTCAGAGTGTCAGGATCGGGGTGAGGTGAAGGAGGACTCCATTGCACAGTGCTGAAGGGCAAAATAATTTAATAACAAAACTAAGAAACATAAAGACAAGACAGAGACAAAACCAAACCAAAACCTGGGAACAAATGGCCAGAGTCCGTGGTGATGATGAAGGTCCGGGTTATGGTGACTGAGGAGATGGTGAAACTGCAACTGCAAGCCTCACTGCTTATATAGCCACAGATGAGGAACGGCTTGCAGCTGCGCAGTGCGGGGCCAGGTGAGTGGGGAGAGTACAGGGGGAAAGGTCACTGGAGCAGAGGTCATGACAGTACACCCCCCCCTCCCCTACCCTCCTGACACCCCTAAAAAACAAAAAACAAAGACCCCTCCCCCATTGTCCGGAGCTCAAAAAATGGTGATGTGTCTGCAGGCAGGGCAACATGGAAACCCCCTGGTCGGAGTACCCTCTGGGCAGAGCGTTGTGGAATCCCTCTGGGTAGGGCGGCGTGGAAGCCCCCTGGGCGGAGTACCCTCTGGGCAGAGCGGTGTGGAATCCTTCTGGGCAGGGCGGCGTGGAAACCCCCTAGGCGGAGTACCCTCTGGGCAGAGCGGTGTGGAATCCTTCTGGGCAGGGCGGCGTGGAAACCCCCTAGGCGGAGTACCCTCTGGGCAGAGCGGTGTGGAATCCTTCTGGGCAGGGCGGCGTGGAAACCCCCTGGGCGGAGTACCGTCTGGGCAGAGCGGTGTGGAATCCCTCTGGGTAGGGCGGCTTGGAAGCCCCCTGGGCAGAGTACCATCTGGTCAGAGCGGTGTCGTAACCCTCTGGGTGGAAGACCCTCTGGGCGGACTGGAATGAGTGGTCTGGGGTGGTAGCAGGAGCAAAACTGATTGGGTGGGGTCACCACGGACTCTGGCAGGGAGCGACAAAATGGAACAGAGACAAGGCACTAAACAAAGACAGGGCAAAACGAGGAAACAAAAGGACCAGGCCGACACGGGGGGAACAAGGGAACAGGTCTGGGGCGATACCGGGTCGAACATGGGGAAAAGGTCCGGGGCAAGACCCGGCCAACACGACAAAAATGTCCTGGGCGAGACCCGGCCAACACGGCAAAAAGGTAACAGGCAGCCATAAACGGGCAACAGGCAGGGACAGAAGCCATCAACGGGCAACAGGCAGGGACAGGGGACAGAAGCCATCAACGGGCAACAGGCAGGGACAGGGGACAGGGGACAGAAGCCATCAACGGGCAACAGGCAGGGTCAGGGAACAGAAGCCATCAACGGGCAACAGGCAGGGACAGGGAACAGAAGCCAACAACGGGCAACAGGCAGGGACAGGGGACAGAAGCCAGCAATGGGCAACAGATAAAGACAGCCACAGACAAAAAGGACCAAAGACTGACAAAACAGACGAAAGACTGACAAAACAGACCAAAGACTGACAAGACAGACCAAAAACTGACAAGACAGACCAAAGACTGACAAGACCGACCAAAGACTGACAAGACCGACCAAGACAGACAAGACTGACCAAGACAGAAAAGACCAAGACAGAAAAAAGACCAAGACAGAAAAAAGAACAAGACAGAAAAGACCAAACTAAGACAGAAAAGACAGAAAAGACCAAAGTAAGACAGAAAAGACAGAAAAACCAAACGAAGACAGAAAAGACAGAAAAACCAAACTAAGACAGAAAAGACAGACAAACCAAACTAAGACAGAAAAGACAGAAAAACCAAACTAGACAGAAAACACAGAAAAACCAAACTAGACAGAAAACACAGAGAAACCCGGAACGCTAACCAGAAACTCGGAACGCTAGCCAGATACACGGAATGCTAGCCAAATACACGGAACACTAGCCAAATACACGGAACGCTAGCCAAATACACGGAACGCTAGCAAAATACAAGGAATGCTAGCCAAATACACGGAACGCGAGCCAAATACACGGAACACTAGCCAAAGAGCTGCAACAGTAGTCTACTGCAACAGCAGTAAGTCACAGAAAATGTATGCACATTGGTCAAACCTGTAGTTTGTGAGGCTCCTCTTTTTTACTTTGCACTGGGTAGTATCTAGCCCTCACAAATACTTGCCTGTTTACTACATTTGATATTATGACAAACAAACACCAGCATAAAAACACACTGCCAGAGAAAAATGTGAATGGATTGTCATAGCTTTCGGCTAACGTTAACAGTATGCTAACGAGACGTTGACTTGAACCATACACAGAATAAATTGAAAATAGTGAAATAGTACATGTCCTCTATACTATCCATACATAACCCTACAACCCTAATCCTAGGTATAAGTGGATATAGCAATGATTTGTGGACGTAGTTATTAGTTCAGTAACACTGATCTCTCCCAGTGATCTCTCCTTACATTGATACATTCTGCTCATGGAAAAAATGTAGCCTTTATCAAGTTTTTTATGGTTAGTGAATTTTCCTCCATGATTCTTCCAACATCTGCAATTGTTAGAAGTGGCATATTTCTTCAGGAACTTGAAAAGACTCTCTCAATAGTACCAGCTTTCTACTATCTTGACATTGGGCAAGAAGTTTGGTTACGCTTATTGTGAAAAAGATCCATACTAATGCTACTTCAGATTTGCTGCAATGAGGGATGGGTTGGAGAGAGTGTCACCTGCATTCTGTGGGTGGACTTGACCCCACTTGGGTGATGCCAATGTCCACATGATGTGATGCAGACAGGCTTTTTCTGAGTTGCTCATTTCTCTGTGTTGTTTTTTATGAATGGGAAATACAGCCGGTGGAGGTGACACACCACTTTCAAATGCAATATGTGTTGGTAACTTGGGTGACCCATCATATTCCAAAAGGAGTGGATGAAAGTGGTTTTCAGCAGAATGACACCTTTAACATCAGTAGATTTTCCTTCAATAATACCAGTAAACTGCAGCTCTGACTGCAGCTCTGCTACTAGCACTACTCCACCACCATGATGGTCACAGTCTTGTTTACGAATGAATGTTGCACGTGAAGCTGCTATTTGTTCTAGTCATGTGGTTGTGACGTAGCTGCTAGGATTTTTACTCTGTTCAACCCATCCACACAGCAACCCATCCACACAGCAACACAACGAGACCATTGTCTAAGCTTTCCACTCTGCAACCCGTTCTAAAAAGATATTGTTTTGGAACACCCCAAAAGGACAACAACATTGGATTCACTCGAAAATGTTGCTGTGTGGACGGGGTCTCAGTTACTTCTCATGTCTGGAACCTGCCTTTATAACACTGACACACACACAACACACATACACATACACCTCTAGCTTTAGTTCCTCATTCCTTACTTTTCTTCTCTCTTGGTTCCAGTTGGTCTTTTCCTCTGTGATTCTAACACACCCACACACAACACAATACAACATACATGACTGGGTGGTGTAAATGGAAAAGGTTCAGTGAAGAGTCACCTGACCTGCACTGTTCTAATTAGAGGCTGTTGTTGTTCTCTTCTGGACCTAGTAGGGTAGTGATGACTAGTAGTGTAATGATGTGGTGTGTTTCCAGATCACATGTATTTCATGATATTTTCTAGTTTTAATTTTAACACAATTAAATGAAACAGTTTACAGTTGTTTTGTTGAAACTGTTGAAGGTGTTGGGTTTTTCATTACTTTTTTGTGTTTTTTTTGTGAATTTTAGTGTGTGTGTCTGCATTTTTTATGTTTCTTAGTGTATTTTCAGTATTTTGTTGTCATTTTTTTGCCCACCGCCACCCTTCTTTGGAACTTTATTGTATTATATAACTTTTGTTTAAGTAATAATCTCTGACTTACTTGTACATACATGTACATATGTATACACAGAGAAAAGCGCACACGGACAGAATGAGACCAGACAGTGAGAGAAACAAACCGAATGGTTTAATGTGTGTGTGTGTGTGTGTGTGTAAAAACAGTCTCAGTGGAACAGGGTTTATCATGTCCTCTGTCTTGTCGCCATGGCAGCATCATCGTCAGTCCTGTGGATGCAGGATGTGTTTTCTGAGTGTGTGCATCAAAGTTTCCATAGTGAAAGTTTCCACAGCATCACAGAACAAACACTCACAGGTTCTGATCAGGGTGTGTGTGTGTTGCACATTATTCAGGGTTGAATTGACACCTGAAGAAAAATAGCTGCTGGTCTAATCAATCTGAATGTGCCCCCATGAGACCCCCTCCCACCACACACACACACACACACACATACACACAGATACACAATAGAGTGTGTGTGTGTGTGTATGTGCATATGTGTGTGTTTGTCAGATGAGCATCAGCAGCATTTCAGTCCAGTCAGCAGTGATTGTGCCAATGTCCACCTCATGAATACAGTTCTGTGTGTGTGGGTGTGTGTGTGTGCATGGGTGTGTTTCCAGTTCAGTGGTCAGTGTCAGAGGTGACTCCACATAACACACTTCAGCTCCAGAACAAACTCAAAACGTGAATTCAGCCTCTGTTTTTACATGGTGAACACACAACAACTGAAAACAGCAGATGGGATCAGATGGGAGTTCAATTAAATAATAATAATAATAATAATAATAATAATAATAATTAGAGGTGAATCTATTTTTGGAGGAATGTAAATAATTCCAGTATAAAAATGTTGGGGGCAGATTAATTTCCTCATAGTTTGGTTTAATTCATGTCATAGTTCCTCTGGTTTCTATCAGATCACTCTGCTCCTCCACTATCATTATTTCACACTGTTTGAACTGTCATACTGTACATTTCACAGATGTTCAGCAGTGTGAGCTGCTTCAGACAACAGTGTGTGCACTGCAGCATTAGCATTAGCCTACCACTGCAGGTTGTCTGAAACCGTTACAATCAACCACTCAAGCTGTTCCAAATCATGGTCCAAATATGCCACCATTCTTTTTGTTGGATGTTGACTATGGTTGTCCCACCTCCTCCTTGCTTCTGATTGATTAGTAAAAGAATTGTTTCATTGACGAGCGCAGCGCTATTTTAAAAGTTGAACTATTTCCAACTCGCAGCTCTCGGACATTTTCGTCTTGTTTTTATTTTTGTTTACAAACACGCACATTGGCACGGTTATTATCAGTATTGTTAGAACAGCTGTGTTGTCTCGTCATTGTCCTGTCTTTGTCATGGAATAAAGGGTCGTTTCGTCTCATCTGACGAAATTAACACTGATGAATAAGTCTAATGATTCAGTGATAATGGTTTTATATGACATCATATCAAACATGCTGCCATCAGTGCTGTGTTGTACAGCACTGTACTGTAAACTAATCACAGACAGTTTGTTTCCTAAAAGTTTGATGAATCCCAGTTAAAGTGAAAACAAACACAAATGTTCCAGACGTTCAGATCATATGAATCCCTTTTGGCACAAACAAGACTTTCAGTATTTCCTCTCCTCTTCTGTTTCCTTGAAAAGCTTGAAATGCAAATTAATTCAACGACACAAAGGAACGCTCCCGTCACCTGCCAGAATCATTCTGGGAAAGGATGTTTTCAACTCCAAATAAAAACATTCAATTAGTCTGAACCCTTCAAAGGCTATGGGTTTTTTCCCCAGTGTACACAGATACTTCAAGGTTTATATATATATTTTTTTTGCAGTGTATACAGATAGTTTGGTTGTATTTTATTTGCCCTCCCCTTTGTCCAGGTAAATTAAATCTTTGACACACATCTGAACACAGAATCTTAAAGACAAACCAGATCCTTCTTAAATCTGATATGTCTTTTAACACAGCATCATTGTCTGCATATGAGTTGATTTTTACCTCGGATTCTCCAACTTGCTCATCCCCCCCAGAGGAATTACAGAGCGGCAGAAGACACAGGAAAGTTATGACGGCTGCTTTCTTCCACCATCTGTTGCCTGTTCTCATCTTCCTTCATGTTTTTACTCCTTTAACTCAAAGCTTTGGTCTTATGACGAGCAGTACTGCACTTAGCTAAGCAATGACTACCTGGAAGACAACGGATGACTAGTTGTCAGCTGAGGACGAGCAGCAGAGAAGTCCACAAAAAACAAGTTCCAACAGCTGACGACAACCCTTTATTAAACCAGGAAACGACTTTGGACACGAACAATATACTCAGTTGTCATCAGCTCTGATCATTTCTTTATTAACCATCTGGCATCCAGGTGTGCTGTTTACACACACTTTGCACTTTGTGTTAAAAAACTTCATATTATTTTTCTGAATTGAAATAAGGTCAGAATTTCAAAGTTTTCATTTTTACATGATCTTTCAACTTAAATTTGTCACATCATAAACAAAAAAGAATGACCAGACATAATCTATCTACCAAGTGTGCCAAGAACACACTATTACTTCCACTATAACCTCTGTGTTTGATCCATAAGACAATAAGACATTAATGTAAAAAGACCCAAACATCCAAAACAACTTCAACCATTGAAGACCTGGTGATCCACTAATCCTATCAATACATATACATGGAAATAACTGGTGTAAACTGAGGTAAATTTCAGATTATTTTTGGTTTGTTTGATGGAAATATTCAATGTGTTGGGACAGTTTATTATTAAATTAAATAAGGTTACTACATTTTAGATGTTTATTACAAAATGCAAGCATAATACGATTTGTTGGATGTTTTTAACTATTCTTGATCTGGTTTTGGTTCCAATAAATAAAAGGGGAAAATGTCCATCAAACAAAACAAAAATATGTGTAATGTCCAGTGTTAATCTAACCTTTGATTAGTGATAGTATCACTGTATTAACCAAGTAGCAGTAATTACTAATAATAGCACTACCTTTGTACAGTACTGGAAAGTCCAATAAAGTACAATTAACAAATAAGTAAACTATGCTCTAGGATTTTTATTATATAATGCACCATGTTCCATGTCCCTAAAGCCAGCTTCCATAACCGAGGATCGGACCGCCAAGGCCCCCATCTACTGCCCAATCCACAAAGTACCGGACCCTTCTGCCTCCCCTTGCGCGTGGTGAGCCCACACGATGACCCCATGTCCCTATTCGTGCTGGGCCCAGCTGGGCCCCATGGGCAAAGGCCCGACCACCAGGTGCTCGCCAACAGGCCCCATCCCCAGGCCTGGGTTGGGTACACAAGGTCTTGCTCTTGTTGTTCATAAAGGGTCTTCGAACCACACTTAGTCTGGCCCTTCACCTAGGGCCAATCCGCCATGGGAGACTCCCCCATGACAACATCACCCCCAGGATCATTAGGGCCCTCAAACCCCTCCACCACAATAAGGTGGCGGTTCAAGGAGGGGCTCGGAGTAGAGCCACTGCTCCTCCATGTCGAGAGGAGCCAGTTGAGGTGGCTCGGGCAACTCGTGAGGATGCCTCTTGGCCTAGGGAGGTGTTCCGGGCATGTCCTTCCGGGAGGAGACCTTGGGACTGACCCAGGACACACTGGAGGGATTATATCTCTCGGTTGGCCTGGGAACACCTCGGGATTCCTCTGGAGGAGCTGGCTGAGGTAGCTAAGGTGAGGGAAACCTGGGATGCTCCCCCCTGTGACCCGGACCCGGATAAGTAGGAGACGACAATGACAATGACAATGACGAAGATGAAGGCACCATGTTACTACATTTTCAAGAAAATAAAAAATTGTAAGTGCATTTTATAATAATCTCAAAATTGGATAAAATATTACAAGGGTTGTTGAATTATTTAAAGTTGTAATCACAGTGTTGCTTTGGATTAATTAAGATTGATCATGATCTGTTGACTGTTTTGTTTAAAATTCATGTAGCATGTTCAGTGATGTATAATATGTGTAATTATATTAATGATAATGGGCTAAATCAGAAAATCTGGTTTGGCTCAGAGGAAAATGTTGTGTTCAATGAAACACGGACATGGTATTTTGAATAATCAGTGCTGATATATTTTATAGTGATCAGTCATTCAACATTTATAATATGTACAAAGTGCAATTTAGATTGTTAATAAATGTACAAATAGGTCATATTGTCGAATCCAAAAGACTGTGTGTACTTGTATTTCTATCTTTACACTTTACACATTCCCAATTATTATGCAAATGATGTTTTTGTTTGATTTTCCAAAATACTTGATGCAAATGACGATCAGCATACTTTTCAAGTCATTAGCGGTCGAATTTTATTTCAAATGTTATTGAACAAACCTAATGAAAACAGTATTTAAAAAATAAATAACAAACTTAAGATGCACTGTTCCAAATTATTATGCACAACATAGTTTCAAGACATGTTCTAGTTTGCAAAGAACTGAAAATACTAATTTGTTGAATTTACAGCAATATAAGGTCATGTTTACTAAAATAAAAAACTATTACAATCCAAAACATCTTAACAGGTCAAGTTACATGTTAACATAGGACCCCTTGTTTGATAGCAGCTTCACAATTCTTGCATCCATAGAACTTGTGAGTTTATGGACAGTTTCTGCTTGAATGTCTTGGCAGGATGTCAGAACAGCCTCCCAGAGTTGCTGTTCTGCTCAAAGATGTTTTGCTTGAGGATGCTACAGAGATTCTCAATAGGATTGAGGTCAGGGGAGGATGGGGGCCACACCATGAAGCAGAGGTATTCCTTGCAGCATGAGATGGTGCATTGCCATGCATGAAGATGATTTTGTTTCGGAAAGCACGATTTTTCCTTTTGTACCATGGAAGAAAGTGGTCAGTCAGAAACTCAACATACTTTGCAGAAGTAATTTTCACACCTTCAGGGACCCTAAAGGGGCTGACCAGATCTTTCCCTAGGATTCCAGCCCAAAACATGACTCCGCCACCTCCTTGCTGACATCGCAGCCTTGTTGGGACATGGTGGCCATGCACCAACCATCCACTACTCCATCCATCTGGACCATCCAGAGTTGCACAGCACTCATCAGTGAACAAGACTGTTTGAATCTTGGTCTTCATGTATCTCCGGGCCCACTGCAGCCGTTTCTGCTTGTGAGCATTGTTTAGGGGTGGTCGAATAGAAGGTTTATGCATAACTGCAACCCTCTGGAGGATTCTACACCTTGATGTTTGTGGGACTCCAGGGACACCAGCAGCTTCAAATACCTGTTTGCTGCTTTGTAATGGCATTTTAGCAGCTGCTCTCTTAATCCGGCGTGTTTGTCTAGCAGAAATCTACCTTATTTTGCCTTTATCTGCATGAACCAGTGTGTGCTCTGAATCAGCCACAAATCTCTTAATGGTACGATGATCACGCTTAAGTTTTCATGAAGTATCTAAGGTTTTCATACCTTGTCCAAGGCATTCAACTATTTCATGCTTTTCAGCAGCAATATGGCTTTCCCATATTGCTTGAAAATGGTGGTCTGCTTAATAATGTGGAACAATTTTCTTAAGTAGTTTTTCCTTTACTTGGGCTCACCTGGCCAACTAATTATCACAGGTGTATGTGATTGATTTCAGTGAACCACAGCGCCCTGAGACACAATACCATCCATGAGTTTAACTGAAAAACACAGTATTTAATCTTTATGACACTTACAAATATTTTGCATAATAATTTAGAACGCAGTGTATGAAGACATTGAGATGTTTACACAGTAACACCATGGGAACCTCTGACACTATGGGGACCAAAATTCAGGTCCCCACGATGACTAAATATAAATAAAGGTCCCTAGTAGTAAAATATAAATGATATCGCTCTATAAATACATTAATGTGGAGTCTGCCTCGGTCTGCACTCCCAGAGTCCTTTTCTAATTTTTATTTTTTTTTATTCTAAAATTTACACTCACTAGACAATGTCTACTGGATTAAAACTTGGTCCTCATGACACATGGAAACCAGTGTGTGTGTGTGTGTGTGTGTGTGCCCATGTGTGTGTTTGTCTGAGAAGAATGGAGAACTGTTAACACATGCTGTTAGTTTTCTGGTGTCGTCACATCACTACAACAGCAGTAGGCCCCAGTGAGCTCAGTGTGGGTGGGTTCTATGTGTCAATCACAGCAGAGAAACAGTGATGGCAGAAAAAATGGAGGTGTGTTAGAAGTGACTGTTCAGAGCAAAGTGGATACAAAGTGAAGCAAGTTGAGGCGAACTTTAAGATGATCGTGTTTAATGCTGCAGAAGACTTGCTGGAGGTCTGCACTCTACAGAACAGGTGAATCTCATATAAACTGTTCCTGTACTTTTTAAAATGTAGTTAATTAATAGTAGAATTTTGGGACCATTTTACACTGTGTAAGGCAGACAACAGTGTGCCCACGTCAAAATAGCATGAACATTAGCCTAGCCCTGCTTTATTTGCTATAACATCTGAACCGAACACATCCACACTCCAATAGCAGTTTGTCACAGCAGACTCAGAGATTCTATGTTTTGCTAACTGGTGAGCAATAGTATCTGTTAGCATGTAGCCACACATGTTGAAATTATTTTTAGCAAATGTACCGAGGTATTGTAATTATTAGGCTACATCCGCCTCCACATATCCAGTCGTATACATCTGCACACACAATTCAAAACAACTCAGCCTTCTTCGATCCCCATTTATTGATTGATCTAGTTTAACACTTTAACTGCTTCATTCTTTCAGGTAAATGTACTCCTGTGAATTTCTGCTAAAAGCTGCTGTGGAGGAGGAAAATCACAACAAAAGTGGAAACCATAGTAAAACAAACAAATCCCAAACTATTTATTTTTGGTCTTGCTCACTGCTTTGTTTTGCTGCATTGTATGTTCAGAATTATGAATATTTAGAATAACTCATACATGTAGAATCAGAAGATGCATCAGAAGTTAAATGGTTTTTTAAAAAATAGAATTCATCCGATTACTCGATTAATTGCTGAAAAAAAATTGACAGAATAATCATTTACAAAAATATTTGATAGTTGTGGCCCAAGATGCAACTATCAAATAGTTACATCTAAGACTGCAACTATCCATACCTAGATGAAAGGTATGGACATTTAAAATTCCTTCTGTGATCGGCAGTGATTGGGAATCAGCAGTTGTTAATAAGTTGTTGCAGATGTCTTACAGTTTGTGTGTTTGTCAGATAGACTGGTTCAGTTAGTCATCTGTTAAAATGTTCATGTGAGTCTTTGGTTCTCATTTTTTTAGTTTCAGTATCAAATGAAAACCTTTCGGTACCCAACCTTAGCTGGGAACACAGCATGAATGGGAGGAGCCAGTAGGTGAAAGAAAAAACATTCAAACCATGCTAAAATTCACAAAAAATTAAACTACCACAAAGAAGTGATGAAAAATTCAAAACATGTAAAAAAAAAAGTCTAAAATACAGAAAAGGCACCAAAAATGTGATAAAATATCCAAAAGATATGGAAAAATATGAATATATGTGACCCACCACCACGAAACCAGGCATAAGTGTCTGGAAATCAAAACTGAGTTATCTGTGTAGATTGGTAGAGTGGAAACTAAGGTTTAAGATGGTGAAAAAATTACGTTTCTATCATAGGTAGAACCAAAGTTATGGTCATTTTAATATCCACAGTTGGACCTATTATGCAATTTGCATATTTTTAGATATTGTCCGTTAAAGTTTTGGACTGTTTTGGGGTAGGAAGTCCTTAGCAATGCATAATAATTCGTATCCGATTGACAAAAATTATTCACAGATGTTAAAGGACACTCTGATGGACATGTCACAGAAGTTCTATATATTGTAATAATAGGACAGAATTGCAACATATTATAATCATTTGGCTTACGCCATTAGACAAGAGCATTCAATATAGGCTTTTACCTCGTACCGAACACTTGGATGTTTACGCACGAAACGGAGACCGGTTTGTTCGGCGAAAAGAGGTGGAAGTCGCCTTTGTCTTTGCTCAGCAATCCTTAAACTTTTGTCACCGCTTAAATAATTGACCCAATAAACACATTTATTGATTGGATTTCAATGTAATGACCACAGGAACTGAACATAGAGGTGTTACGGTACCGTTTTTTGATAAGGTGTAAACACAAATAAGAAATCACCTTCCAGCCTAAATTTGGCTGTGGCTCTGAACGGCTCAGCGCGACTTATGCCTGGTTTCGTGGTGGCGGGTCACATATATGCAATTAACATGTTTATTAAATGCTTTCAACAACTTGAAAAATAACAAATGTTCCATGTATTTGTGTTAACATTTTTAATCCGATTAATCATGATGATGGATTAATCTGTAGTAATGCATTCTTTTTGACAGACTTCAGATGCTTATTACAAAATTAAAGTAAAGTTCTTATATATAGTGGATGTTTCTTATAAAATATATCTGAACAAACCCTGATGAAATCCTGGTTCATATGTGTTGTTTGTCTTATGTCAGAGTGTCATAAATTAATGTATCTGGAGTTCCACAGTTTTCAATCTATAACAGACTCTGACAGGACACCGTTTTTTTGTTTTTACTTTTTTTTTTTTACCTATAGAGCATCTTTCATGGGTTATTTTTAGTTCAAACCACTTCCCTCTGATCAGGAACTGCTTGTCATGTTTGTGTTTGTGTTTCTTCTCTGACTCTGACACATCACATGGTTTTTCTGTTTGATTTGACTTCAACTATTTATATCCTGAACACACTTTCAGGGAATATTATGGTTTTGCTCTGACCACTGTCAAATATCCTTCATGTTGATGCGATAAGTTTAAAAATATTAGGTTTAAAAATTTTCCGTATTGGTGAATATCATGGAGAAGAAGAACATTTTGGACAATTTACCATTTGTACATTTGCCACAGAAGTGTATGGAGGACTGAACCTGCCATAATTAAAAATATATAAATAATAGTGGTGTAAAGATAAACCGATTCAAATCAGTAATTGTTATGTGTCGTATGAGATCCAAGTGAATCCACAGAGACTTGAATCTGTAAAACTGACTACCAATGGTCTGATGTCCCAGATTTATAGCTGTGAATCGGTTTGCTGAGGTCCAACCACCAATCTGTAATTTTGTTCTTTATATCTGTGACCAAGTAGCTTAAGAGTGACAGCATTTATTTTCAGAAATGTATACACGTTAACTTTTCCAACCAGAGGTTTATCTGCTGATTTTTTTAGGTATGGATAGAAAGCAAATGTGGGTAGCGGACAAGAAGTGACAAAATAAAAGCATATTTATGGATGAAACCATAAACCAAATTGGGGGATATTGTTTCAGTGATATTAGTGTTCTTAGACAAGATTATGTTTATCAGTTGATTTTCCTCAAAAGGAGTAAAAAAACTGTATTTTATGTTTAACCTCAGCATTATGCGCAGTGTATTCTCACATTTTCAGGAATAATTACACTTTTTTATCTTTTATTTTGTCTCTTGAGGGAAAGTGAGTTTTGCATTTTAAATACGAGCAGAGTTTTGCAAACCTGTTAAATTTGTCGCCCCAGATTATCAGTTTTGCATTTCACTAATATCAGTTATCTACAGGTAGTGCCTATATTGTAAAGAAATTTTTAAATTGTATTTGCATTTGTAAATCGGCCCACTATCAATGAGGCGAGGGAAGGGAGGAGGTGGAGTTGGAGGAACCAATGGGCTTTCATGTACTGGTTTGATCCTTGAAACATGGAAGGTGGGATGCACCTTCATGGACCTCGGCAACTGGAGCCGCACTGCAGTGGGACTGTTGACCCTCTGGACTGGGAAAGGACCAAGGAAACGCGGAGCCAGCTTGCGGGAGTCTACTCACAGTGGCAGGTCTTTGGTGGACAACCACACTTTTGGCCAATCTGGTAAGTGGGTGCCAGTATCCTCCGACGGTTCGCCCTGGTGGCATAGCTGGTGATTGACCTGAGAAGGGTCGCACGGGCTTGTGCCCAGGTTCGGGGGCACCGTCGAGCACAGGCAAGTGCAGACGGACAGGAAATCTCTGCTTCCTGGCTGGGAAACAGTGGAGGCTGGTAGCCATACACACACTGGAACGGCGACATTCCGGTAGCTGAGCAGGTGAGGGAGTTATGGGCATATTCCACCCACGTCAATTGCTGTGCCCAAGACTGAGGTTTACCAGAAGCCATGCACCGAAGGGCCTTTTCTAGCTCCTGGTTAGCCCGCTCAGACTGGCCATTGGACTGGGGATGGGAACCAGAGGAGAGACTGACAGTGGCCCCCAATGGTCCCCAAGAGGTTGGAGAATTCCCTCCAAAAAGTGGAAGCGAACTGTGGCCCTCTGTCAGAGACGATGTCCTTAGGTAGCCCGTGTAAACGGAACACATTATCCAGGACAACCTGGGCAGTCTCCCTTGCAGATGGCAGTTTCGGGAGAGGGATAAAATGTGCCATTTTACTAAAACGGTCAACTACTGTAAGAACGACCGTCATACCCTCAGAGGGCGGCAGGCCTGTGACAAAGTCTAAGGGGGGATTTGTTCTGGTTGCAGGTGGGACAGGCTCTGATGAACTACTTGACATCTTTTCCCAGTGACGACCACCAGAAGCGCTGGGCAATGAGATGACAGGTGCGACGGACGCCAGGGTGGCAGGCAAGGTGGGAGTTGTGTGCCCACTGTATGACCTGAGATCTCAAGTTGTCTGGGACAAAGAGACAGCCGTCCGGGCATGCACTGGGACCGGGTTGGTCATGGAGGGCCTCTTGCACCTGTCTCTCAACATCCCAGGTCAGGGCAGCCACAATAAGGGGATTAGGGAGGATGGGTACAGGTTACTGGGTGGGGTCATCGCTTTTCTGGAACTGGCGGGACAGAGCGTCTGGCTTGATGTTACGGGAACCTGGGCGGTATGATAGAGTGAAGTTGAATCTGGTAAAAAACAAGGCCCAACATGATTGTCTGGGGTTCAGACGCTTGGCAGTTCAGATATATTCCAGGTTTTTATGATCAGTCCAGACCAGGAGTGGACCCCTCCAGCCAGTGACGCCACTCCTCCAGGGCTAGCTTGACAGCCAACAGTTCCCGGTTTCCAACGTCATAGCTGCACTCTGCAGGTGAAAGTCGGCGGGAGAAAAATGCGCAGGGATGCAACTTGTTATTCTCTGCCATGCGTTGCGAGAGAACGGCTCCAACCCCAACATCTGAAGCATCCACCTCAACTACAAACTGCCGATTTACATCTGGCATTTGGAGGATGGGGGCTGAAGTGAACCGGGCTTTGAGGAAATTAAAAGCTTTCTCAGCATCCGGGGTCCATGCGAAGGGGCGTTTGGTACTGGTCAGGGCCATGAGTGGAGCAGCAACAGTGCTGTAGTTTCGGATGAATCTCCGATAGAAATTGGCGAAGCCAAGGAACTGCTGCAATTTCTTTCTGTTCACCGGAACTGGCCAGGAGGTGACTGCGGAAACTTTTGCAGGGTCCATCTGGATATTCCCTTCGGCCACAATATAGCCCAAGAAAGACACGGATGAAGCATGGAACTCACACTTCTCGGCTTTCACATAAAGGGAGTTCTCTAGGAGACGACTGAGGACCAGCTGAACATGACGAGTGTGTTCTGACAGGGTTCTGGAGAATATTAATATGTCATCCAGGTAGACGAAGACGAATTGGTTCAGCATATCTCGGAGTACATCGTTCACCAGAGCCTGGAAAACTGCCGGGGCGTTAGTAAGACCAAATGGCATTACCAGGTACTCATAGTGCCCGGTGTGAGTGTTGAAAGCCGTCTTCCACTCATCGCCCTCCCGGATACGCACTAGATGGTAGGCGTTCTTCAAGTCCAACTTGGTAAAGATCGTGGCTCCTTGGAGTAACTCAAAAGCAGAGCTGAGTAGAGGCAGAGGGTACCGGTTCTTCACTGTGATATTGTTCAGACCACGATAATCAATACAGGGACGGAGGGAGCCGTCTTTCTTTCCCACGAAGAAGAACCCGGCACCGGCAGGAGAGGAAGATGGGCGGATGATTCCAGCTGCCAGAGAGTCTCTGATATAATCCTCCATGGCTTTTCTCTCAGGCGGAGACAGTGAGTAAAGGTGACCCTTGGGCGGTGTAGTTCCCGAGAGGAGGTCAATAGCACAATCATACGGATGCTGTGGAGGCAGAGAGGTGGCTCTAGTCTTGTTGAACACTCGACGGAGGCTATGGTAGCATTCTGGGACATTAATAAGGTCAGGGGCAGCGCTGGGGGGCATAGAGATAGGAGGCAATGAGGCAGCACGCAGACATGACAGGTGGCAGTTATCTCCCCACTCTTTGATGGTTCCGGAGGCCCAGTCGAGATGAGGGTTATGGATGTGGAGCCAGGGATAACCCAGGATTAATGGCTGACCTGGAGAGTGGAGAAGGTGGAAACGAATCTCCTCTTGGTGGTTACCAGACACTTTCATGGAGACGGCGCCTGTGGTATGTGTGACTGTACCAAGAATGTGACCATCTAGGGCCCGGGCTGGAACAGGAGAGGATAAACGGTGGCTCTCTAAACCTAGCTGATGAGCTAATTCCGTGTCCATGATGTTAGCTTCGGCACCAGAATCTACCAGGGCTGCCAGAGTGTGGGTTGTGTCAGACAGGTGAAGACAGATCTTGATCAGGGGTTTGTGATTAGTGGAGGGCCGAACGTTCATTGAGCTCATCCAGATCCCTCCTACATCTGGTGAGCCTCGGCTTTTGCCGGACAGGTGGCGACTCGATGACCATCCCCACCACAGTACAGGCACAAGTTTGACGAGATGCGTCGTTGACGCTCTGCGGGAGAGATGGAGGCATGGCCAATCTCCATAGGTTCAGACGGGTCCAGCTGGCTTGATGGAGTGACAGAGGTGGGCAAGATGGGAGCTGGATTGTGCTTTGGGCTTGTGGTTGGCGCCCTCTTTCTCTACAGCGAGTCTGAATTCTCCGATCGATGTGGATAGCTAGGGCGATAGCTTCGTCGAGGGTGGTGGGTGGGTCATGGGACACCAGCTGGTCTTTGATGTAGTCTGCCAGGCTGTGGTAGAAGACACTCACCAATGCCTCCATATTCCAGGAGGTCCTCATTGCTCGGGTCCTGAAGTGGATTGAATGATCCGCGACTGTTCTTCTGCCTTGGCGAATGTTCAAGAGACCCTGTGACTTCTCTGCTGGGGTGGACTCCAAGTCAAAAACCTTTAAAATCTCCTTGGCGAACAGGTCAAAGGATGAACATGCCAGAGTTTGGCGTTCGAATTCTGCCGTTCCCCACAGCCGAGCTCGGCCCGTCAGGTGAGTGATAGCGTGGGCAACCTTTGCTCCCTCCGTAGAAAAGGTTCGAGGCTGTAGGGAAAACTGGAGGCGACAACTGGTCACAAATGCCTGGGCCTCTGGGTCGGATCGCCATCAAAGCGCTCAGGGTTGCCGATCCTTGGCTCTGGGGTATTAGTATCTGGCCCGGAAACTGGAGCTGGACCTGGGGCTGGGGTTGGAGCTGGGCCAGACGGGGGGATCAGGTAAGTGAACAGCTGCAAGGTCTGGTCAGGATGTCGTTGTTGCTCTTGAACCTCTCGTTGCTGCTGCTGAAACAGCTCTTGTTGTTGGTGGAAGAGTTGGATCATGGACGAGATGTCCCCAGCCATCTTATGCATTTCTCCCTCTGCATTTTGCAAGCGCTGCATTGTGGTTGGTGGTTCTGGGTTGGTGGTGTCCATGCTGGATGTGTCGTGCGCTGGGTCCATGCTGGTCAGAACGTACTGTCAGGAACCAGACAGAATTCAGACCACAAAAGCTTCAAGATTTAACACAGTTTATTGAAGGTTTTGGTTGTGGCAGTCAAAGAGGATTTGGTGATCACGTGTGGAGGGGTCTCCCATCCGGATACTGACCGGGCCCGACCCTGCTTAGCTTCAGTGATTAGCCGAGGTCGGGGGTGTTGGTGTCACGGGTCGTGGGTGTGTGCGTGTTCCCCGGTGGCCGAGTGGCGTCTGGTCCAGCTGGTGTCTGGAGTAGGTAGATGAAGCTCACTCGCCACGATTCTGGAAGTCCTGGGACACACACACACACACAACAGCAGGAAGGGTGAAAGCCAGGCAGCAGTACCGTCAAGGGATAGGCAAAAATCTTAGTCAGAGAACAGAAAGGCAGGTTGAGTTTACCGGGACTGGAGATCAGAGGCGTAGTCAAACAGGTTCAGGATTTTCGGGTTGGAGTCAGAGACGTGAAGGTTCAGACAGGTAACAGGCGTTGGTTTGCTGACGTTCTGACAAGGGTGGACTGGAAGACTGGGGTTTATATACAGAGGTTGATTAGGAGAGAATGCATTGCAGCTGGCAGGTGTGGAAAATTAGACAGGACAGAGAGCAGGGAACAGAGAGAGAGTCCACGACAAGAAAGGCCCGCATGGTCCAGGAATCAAACTCAGGTCTTTGTGTTGTGAGGCAAGAGCGCTAACTTCTCAGAACATATAATAATATAAAATCATGCCAAATCGTATCAAATCATACTGACTTGCATCAAATCGTACAGAATCGAACATTTTTATGAATCGCCCTGAATCAGATCGTAGCCTGTGAATTGAGATTCAAATCAGATTGTTGTGTGAGTGAAAGATTCACACCCCTAATCAATAAATACATAGAAAAATAGTTTGATATATCCATTTAGTTATCTCTTATTTATATTTTTCCTTCTTTCATTTTTGTCTCTGCCTTTATTTCTGGATTGCTTTCTATTTACATTTTCTTCAGTACAGGGGCAGATCAAGTCATTCTGAGGCCCTAGGCAAAATATAGACATGGGCCCCTCATTCTGTAAACACACACCAAGTAAAAGTGATGGCTCTCTCTCTTTGACAGACAGAGAGAGATATTGAGAGACAGAGAGAGAGACATTGAGAGAGAGAGATTGACAGAGGGAGAGAGAGACATTGAGAGAGAGAGAGAGAAAGACATTAAGTTTGCAGAAGTTAAGTCCCCAATATTCAAATGTCCATATTCCACTAGTCCAGTGTCCGACAACAGATGGGGGTTATGTGGGATGGGACAAATATTTAGACATTAATTCAGTTTAATTCTGATACTTAACTTTTTAAGGTCCTGTGCAACTGTTTGACTATATATTCTTGAATAATAAATTTTATTTAACTGAACTTGAATGAGACATCTCTCCCACTTGGTTTAGTTGTGCTACACTTAAAGCAAACTTCTACATGGTGCTGTATCTTTGAACAGTGTGCTTTCTTGGGCTTCCTTCAAGCAGGAAGTGATGTTGAGAACATTAATTGAGGCAGGGACAGAAGGCATGATAGGGTGAGGTTAGTGATTTTGTTGCTAAAAGTTGCCAAAATCGCCTATTTCAGACCTGTGTTCTGATTGGCTAACTCAATACTGCTGTATGAGCACACAGTAGTGTGCCACTGAGTTCTTCATAAAAACACAGAAAAGTTAATTATTATCAGCATCAGGGCCACCCCTGGCCAAACTGGGGCCCGAAACAGAATTTGTTTCAGAGCCCACCCATTAAAAATGACTATTGCTGAAAAAAACTAAAGAGCTGAAACATGAAGACTGCAGGTCAAAGATAAAAAAAAGGATGAGAGGAGAAAAAGAGTGAAAAAAGATCAACGAGAGCAGCAGGGTTCCAGCCCTGGTCCTGGAGAGTCCAGTCCAGGTCCTGGATGTTTGAAATGTTTCCCTCTTCTAGGAGCTGAAGGTCATTATCAGGTTCAACAGTGTTTGGTGGACTGCTGATGATTTGAATCAGGTGTGTTGGAAAATGGATCCATCTCAACCAGTGGTGTCAACTCACTTTAGTTCAGGGGCCACATTCAGTCTAATATGATATAAAGTGACCTAAACTAGTAAAATAATATAAATAATAACAGAATAACAACTTGTAAATAATGTCAACTCCAAAGTGTTCTGTGTTTTTGAGTGAAAAAAGTAATATATCCAGTATAAGGACGAGGTCGAAAGGAAATTAACACCTGGTAATGCAAGAGAGGCATGGCGGGGCTTGAACACCACGATGGGCAGAGGAATCCAGACTCCGCCAGGTTACCAGGTTGTTCCAGAACCTGTTGGAATCAGGCATTGTACCCCACCAATGGAAGGAGTCGGCCATCATACTCATCCCCCAAAAAATAAACATAGACCTGAAGGACTACAGACCAGTGACTCTGACATCCATCCTCTGCAAGTGGATGTAGAGTGTGGTCTGTCGTCAACTGTTGGGGGAACTGGAAGGCAAACTAGAATGGGTCCTACAGGGCAAAAAGAGGAACTGATGATGCCAGTCTCATCCTTTTAGGTACAGTCACCAAACAAATGGACTCCACACATCCACACACAAGGATTTTATTCATGGGCTCCTCATCAGCTTTTAATACAGTAAACAATGACACCCTCTTTCATTGCCTTTCTCACCTTCAGGTTCACCCCACACTGATTTTATGGATAAAGGACTTTTAACAGACAGGCCACAGCATGTGCTTTTAAAGGGTTTTAAGTCCAGCACAATGGTTTTAAAAACGGGGCTTCCCCAGGGCTGTGTTTTATCACTACTACTGTTCTCTGCATACACAAACAACATCACCAGCAAAAGAGAAGGACTGAAACTTTTTAAATATGCAGATCACATGGCCTTGGTGGCACACATTACAGACACGCAAGCCCTGGCCCAGTACCAGCAGGAGGTCCACACCCTGGTCCACAAATTTTAGGAGAGCTCACTGGATAATAATAAAAACTAAAGAACTATGCTGTGGATGTTCTGGGAAATCCCCAGACCTGTTTGAACCCCTGCAGATCCATGGTCTGGGTGTGGAGCAGGTGTTGTCTTTTAAATATCTGGGGGTTCAGATGGACACCACTTTGTCCTTTGGGCCACATGTGGACTCAATTAATGAAAAAGCCCAGCAGTGCCTCCACCTGCTCAGAAAGCTGAGGTCTTTTAACGTCAACAAGGACATTTATAAGTCACTCATTGAATCTATCCTCACCTGCAATATCTCCACCTGGTACAGGATCCTCACAATCAAACATAAAACAAAACTCTCCCGAATAATAAATCAGGCCAGTAAAATCACCCAAACAACCCAATCCCGTCTGTCTGAACTGTACAGTCGCTCACTGAGGACCCCTCCCATCCCCTCCATCACTCCTTCATGCTGCTGTCATCAGGCAGACGCGACAGAACCCCCCTGGCCAGGAAGAACATTTACAAGAAATCATTCATCCCCTCTGTAATAGCTGCTCTCAATAATACAAACATGTCTGCACTGTGTTTTTAATTATTTTATGTGATTTTCATTTTTATTCATGTGTATTAAATTGTGGCTGTGTTTTTAGGGTTTTTAATTATTTTATGTGTGTCTATTAATTGTGGTAATGTGTTTTGGTGGGGAGGGTGTTTTGAGAAGCCGTGACAAAGACGAATTTCTGTATTTTATGTGGAATTATTATATCTATCTATCTATAGATATAATACATAGATGTTTCCATCTATGCACTGTACTTGAACATAACATATTTACAGAGAAAAACGCCTAAAAAAACACACCCAAAGTAAATGAAGAATTGCTCCACAATCCTCAGGTTTATATGGATGTTCTTTGTATCTATGGGTATCTACAGACTTCACAGAATATATTCCCATTGTCTAAAATAGTGTAGCTATTATTATGACTGAGTAAACTGGAATAATCTAAAAGTTAAAATAGATTTTTTTGGTCTCGCCTGTATTTGTTATTTTTTTGACCAAGGAAAACACCCTGCTACTGAATGAACACCATGAATGTAGACACTATTGATCACCTTCAGTAACTCCTTGACAACATATGTACAAAAGTTGATAGAATTAGAGCAAAGGACAAAGCCTCCAGAAAGGTGTAAGTCAAAATAACACCAGGCGGACAGTGCATTTGGCACAGTTTGGCACACTTTTGTGCCAAACTGTTAAAAGCTTTCATTTTCTTGGAAGTTGGAGTCTCTTCTTCTGTCTCTTCAGTGCGCCTTGTCCTCTTCGAAAAGAAACTTTCTAAAGACATCTGTTTTTTACTTATTTTGCTAACGTGGGTTACATTTTTGGCATTCAAGTGACAGATGTAACCAAGAGAATCCGGTCATTTTTCAAAATAAATGATCATTCAGACTCGGATAATGAGGTAACACTTTACAATAAGGGTACATGAATCATGTTGGAATCATGTTGGAATCATGGTCTGATTCATGATGAATTAACATATGACTCATGTATGTACTAATGATTAATATATCATGAGTCATGAAAGGATTCCTGTTGGAATCATGATGACTCATGATGAGTCACTATTAATATATCATGAATTAACACTGCTGTTAATTCATGTTGTTAATATCATGAGTCATGAAAGGATTCCTGTTGGAATCATGATGACTCATGATGAGTCACTATTAATATATCATGAATTAACACTGCTGTTAATTCATGTTGTTAATATATCATGAATTGTTAATTCATGTTGTTAATATATCATGAATTAACACTGCTGTTAATTCATGTTGTTAATATATCATGAATTAACACTGCTGTTAATTCATGTTGTTAATATATCATGAATTGTTAATTCATGTTGTTAATATATCATGAATTAACACTGCTGTTAATTCATGTTGTTAATATATCATGAATTGTTAATTCATGTTGTTAATATATCATGTATTAGCACTGCTGATAGCTATCAATCAAATTATATATGAATCAGACTTTAGTGAAGGGTGCATGAGTAATGATGGAGTAATATCTGATTTACGGTGAATTAAAACTAGGACGGGGGCTTCCAACCTTCATATCCGTCACCTGCTGGCCGTGGTCTACTTACCCCTCTGGTGGACTCAGCCCCTGGCCTACTGTTTTCCATAAGTCATATTCATGATGAATTAACTTATTACTTAGCAAAATCTTTTGAGTCACTATATGAGTCATGATATATTAATGATTAACATATGATGAATTAATGTATGAACAAGCATATTCATGATGAATTAATGTATGAACAAGCATATTCATGATGAATTAATGTATTACTTAGCAAAATCTTTTGAGTCACTATAGGAGTCATGATATATTAATGATTAACATATCATGAATTAATGTATGAACAAGAGATATTCCTACTGTGTTAATACATACTCTGAAAATAATTCATGTCTGACTCATGATAGGTTGCCCCTTATTCTGCAGTCATGACATTATCATGATTACTACACCGTGAGTTAATGTATGAACAAGCATATTCATGATGAGTTAATGTATGAACAAGCATATTCATGATGAATTAATGTATTACTTAGCAAAATCTTTTGAGTCACTATAGGAGTCATGATATATTAATGATTAACATATGATGAATTAATGTATGAACAAGCATATTCATGATGAATTAATGTATGAACAAGCATATTCATGATGAATTAATGTATTACTTAGCAAAATCTTTTGAGTCACTATAGGAGTCATGATATATTAATGATTAACATATCATGAATTAATGTATGAACAAGAGATATTCCTACTGTGTTAATACATACTCTGAAAATAATTCATGTCTGACTCATGATAAGTTGCCCCTTATTCTGCAGTCATGACATTATAATGATTACTACACCATGAGTTAATGTATGAACAAGAGATATTCATGATGAATTAATGTATGAACAAGAGATATTCATGATGAATTAACATATTACTTAGCAAAATCTTTTGAGTCACCATATGAGTCATGGTATATTAATGATTAACATACCATTAATTAATGTATAAAGATGTGATATTCAGAATGTGTTAATATATACTTAGAGAAGAAATTATGATTAAAGTTTTCTTTGCCTCTTATTGTAAAGTCATGACATCACAATCATAACTATACTATTAACCAGTGTGTAATATACTATTACAATACAAATGATTTATATAAACCAAGTGAAATCACAGCATTGTGTATTTTCCGAATGTCATCAATACAACCAAAATACCAGATTGGGTACAACAACATTTTAATAACCAAAAATATCCAAAGGCAGATCACAGAGAGAGAGAGAGAGAGAGAGAGAGAAAGAGAGAGAGAGAGAGAGAAAGAGAGAGAGAAAGAAAGAGAGAGAGAGAGAGAGAGAAATGAAAAGTCATTCTCCACAGTACACGGATGCATTGTCCTGCATGAAAAAAGTTAAAAAGTGCCCAAAAGTCAAGTCAAAATCTGCCTTGTTCAGAGAGACAACCAGAAGGAGGTTTTCCTGCCGCCTTCTCCGCAACCAGCCGTTTCTGGCGATCACGCACTCCTAATATGCCGAATACCCACTTTTTCTGTCGGCATGCTTGCTGCAGCCCTTCCGCGGTGATACTGTAAAACACAAAAAGCAAAAATGGCAGACTCATGGTGAGGACAAGGGGGAGTTTGTTAAAAAAAAAAAAAAAAAGTTTGAGAACTACCACGTTAGTGTATGTGACCTTTTCTTTTTTGCAGCATATCATCAAATTAGTGTCCACCATGCCAAACAACGCCAAAGCGATCACATGGAACAAGCTCCAGCAGCACCTACTGTCCCATGCCCACACTAAACTAAATATGTGGATTAGAGATGGTCTCCACAGCCACCTTTTGCACCACAAGAACAAAACCTTCACTGACAGGACACTGTGTATAATAATAATAATAAAAATAGACTTGTCTTTTTATGTCACCAATGCTGACCTCATTTAAAATAATATAAGTGCTGGTGAAATTTGCCTTTGAGTAGTAAACAAGTGCATGCAAAATTTTTGCTGTTTTGTAAAAATAATAATAAAAAAAGACAAAGTTTAGCCCTTGATTTCATCCCAGATTAAAATTTTGCCCCACTGTGAATTTCAGTTTGACACCCCTGCCCTATCCCACCAAAATACTGCCTCTGGTTCAGTTTCATCATGCAAATATTCCACTATTTTAGCCACCTTGGGTTCCATGAAAGGCACCATATAAAACTAAGTTATTATTTTCACATTTCTGTAAGAACAACAGTGTTTCGGGGAAATAGTCAGAGGTGGAAAAACTACTGAAAAAATATAGTTGAATAAAATTATCTTTACTTTGTTTAAATTCTACTCAGAGTAAAAGTACACATCTAAAAATATACAAAATTAATTTATTTAAAATATAACGAGTACAAATTACTTCATTAAAAGTTTCAACCTGCGCAGAGATCAACCACGCATCTATGAGGGGTCAGATAATCAACAAATGACATGATACGTTCCATACATGATATCTAGCAACTGGAGAACATCAGGCAAATGATATGTCTACAGCCGTTTTTTTTACGTTCAGAACTAATAAATTATGAGAGATTACCAATTACAAAGCGGGAGGGTCTGAAATGCGGGAGAGTCCTGGGAAAAACGGGAATGTTAGCAGTTCAGTGCAAACATTTTTCAGTCCCATTGTACAGCCCACAACATGAGAATAAAGAAATTTAAACAACAATTAAAACTATTCAAACACACAAAATGCACGCAACACAAAGTGTTGAACTACGACTATCATCCCATTCCCTCGTCTACTTCCCTTGATCAGGGTAAAAATAATATAACGGCACGGCACGTTGTGCTTACATTGTGCCCCGTTGTTATACGGGGTGTTTAACACAAACAATAAATTATCCGTTTGTGATGTGATGACTTACCACCACATGCTTTCGCTAATTTTGACGTAGAATTCTTCTCTGAATCCTCCTCCATGATATCTTCAGTATCAGAAAGGTTGCTAGCAAGACAAGGTCACGCAACTGACGTTCACTTCCTGGGTCAAAATGTTCCGCCCAAATGTATTTTCCCCCACTATCAATATTGTACTCAGTAATGTGAGGGGTTTAAAATATAGCGAAGTAAAATACTTGCATCAAAATGTAATTGAGTAAAATTAAAATTGCACATTTAACAAACCACTCTAAAAATTACAAGTTAAAACAACCGTGACCCCGGAAGAGAACGTCAGTTGCGTGACCTTGTCTTGCTAGCAACCTTTCTGAAGTTGAAGATATCATGGACGAGGATTCCGAGAAGAATTCTACGTCAAATTAGCGAAAGCATGTGGCGGTAAGTTAACACACGTGCCTTGTCCCTCACATTACAAACGGGTAATTTATTGTTTGTTTTAAACACCCCGCATAACAACCTTCCCATGTAAGCACAACGTGCCGTCATATTATTTTTACTCTGATCAAGGGAAGTAGACGAGAGGAATGGGATGATAGTCGTAGTTCAAAAGAATGTATTTTAAACAGTTGGACCCAATGTGGACATTTTTAATTTTAGGATCCTGTGGGCACTTTGTGTTGCGTGCATTTTGTGTTTTTGAATAGTTTTAATTGTCGTTTAAATTTCTTTATTCTCATGTTATGGGACTGAAAAATGTTTGCACTGAACTGCTAACATTCCCGTTTTTCTCAGGACTCTCCCGTATTTCAGATCCATCTCCCGCCCCCTCCCGCTTTGTAATTTGTGCCGGTAATCTCTCATAATTTATTAGTTCTGAACGTCAAAAACAAACTCCGTGGACATATCATTTGGCTGATGTTCTCCAGTTGCTAGAATTATGGGACATAATTTGTTGACTATCTGACCTCATAGATGCGTGGTTGAGCTCTGAGCAGGTTGAAACTTTTAATGAAGTAACCTGTACTCAAGTTATATTTTAAATGAAGTAATTTTGTATATTTTTAGATGTGTACTTTTACTCTGAGTAGAATTTAAACAAAGTAAAGATAATTTTATTCAACTATATTTTTTCAGTACTTTTTCCACCTCTGACAATTTCCCCCGAAACACTGTTGTTCTTACAGCGATGTGAAAATAATAACTTAGTTTTATATGGTGCCTTTCATGGAACCCAAGGTGGCTAAAATAGTGAATATTTGCATGATGAAACTGAACCAGAGGCAGTATTTTGGTGGGATAGGGCAGGGGTGTCAAACTGAAATTCACAGTGGGGCAAAATTTTAATCTGGGCTAAAATCAAGCTAAAATTTTGCATGCACTTGTTTACTACTCAAAAGCAAATTTCACAAGCACTTATATTATTTTAAATGAGGTCAGCATTGGTGACATAAAAAGACAAGTCTATTATTATTATTATTATTATTATTATTATACACAGTGTCCTGTCAGTGAAGGTTTTGTTCTTGTGGTGCAAAAGGTGGCTGTGGAGACCATCTCTAATCCACATATTTAGTTTAGTGTGGGCATGGGACAGTAGGTGCTGCTGGAGCTTGTTCCATGTGATCGCTTTGGCGTTGTTTGGCATGGTGGACACTAATTTGATGATATGCTGCAAAAAAGAAAAGGTCACATACACTAACGTGGCAGTTCTCAAACTTTTTTTTTTTTTTTTAACAAACTCCCCCTTGTCCTCACCATGAGTCTGCCATTTTTGCTTTTTGTGTTTTACAGTATCACCGCGGAAGGGCTGCAGCAAGCATGCCGACAGAAAAAGTGGGTATTCGGCATATTAGGAGTGCGTGATCGCCAGAAACGGCTGGTTGCGGAGAAGGCGGCAGGAAAACCTCCTTCTGGTTGTCTCTCTGAACAAGGCAGATTTTGACTTGACTTTTGGGCACTTTTTAACTTTTTTCATGCAGGACAATGCATCCGTGTACTGTGGAGAATGACTTTTTATTTCTCTCTCTCTCTCTCTCTCTTTCTTTCTCTCTCTCTTTCTCTCTCTCTCTCTCTCTCTTTCTCTCTCTCTCTCTCTCTCTCTCTGTGATCTGCCTTTGGATATTTTTGGTTATTAAAATGTTGTTGTACCCAATCTGGTATTTTGGTTGTATTGATGACATTCGGAAAATACACAATGCTGTGATTTCACTTGGTTTATATAAATCATTTGTATTGTAATAGTATATTACACACTGGTTAATAGTATAGTTATGATTGTGATGTCATGACTTTACAATAAGAGGCAAAGAAAACTTTAATCATAATTTCTTCTCTAAGTATATATTAACACATTCTGAATATCACATCTTTATACATTAATTAATGGTATGTTAATCATTAATATACCATGACTCATATGGTGACTCAAAAGATTTTGCTAAGTAATATGTTAATTCATCATGAATATCTCTTGTTCATACATTAATTCATCATGAATATCTCTTGTTCATACATTAACTCATGGTGTAGTAATCATTATAATGTCATGACTGCAGAATAAGGGGCAACTTATCATGAGTCAGACATGAATTATTTTCAGAGTATGTATTAACACAGTAGGAATATCTCTTGTTCATACATTAATTCATGATATGTTAATCATTAATATATCATGACTCCTATAGTGACTCAAAAGATTTTGCTAAGTAATACATTAATTCATCATGAATATGCTTGTTCATACATTAATTCATCATGAATATGCTTGTTCATACATTAATTCATCATATGTTAATCATTAATATATCATGACTCCTATAGTGACTCAAAAGATTTTGCTAAGTAATACATTAATTCATCATGAATATGCTTGTTCATACATTAACTCATCATGAATATGCTTGTTCATACATTAACTCACGGTGTAGTAATCATGATAATGTCATGACTGCAGAATAAGGGGCAACCTATCATGAGTCAGACATGAATTATTTTCAGAGTATGTATTAACACAGTAGGAATATCTCTTGTTCATACATTAATTCATGATATGTTAATCATTAATATATCATGACTCCTATAGTGACTCAAAAGATTTTGCTAAGTAATACATTAATTCATCATGAATATGCTTGTTCATACATTAATTCATCATGAATATGCTTGTTCATACATTAATTCATCATATGTTAATCATTAATATATCATGACTCCTATAGTGACTCAAAAGATTTTGCTAAGTAATACATTAATTCATCATGAATATGCTTGTTCATACATTAACTCATCATGAATATGCTTGTTCATACATTAACTCACGGTGTAGTAATCATGATAATGTCATGACTGCAGAATAAGGGGCAACTTATCATGAGTCAGACATGAATTATTTTCAGAGTATGTATTAACACAGTAGGAATATCTCTTGTTCATACATTAATTCATGATATGTTAATCATTAATATATCATGACTCATATAGTGACTCAAAAGATTTTGCTAAGTAATAAGTTAATTCATCATGAATATGACTTATGGAAAACAGTAGGCCAGGGGCTGAGTCCACCAGAGGGGTAAGTAGACCACGGCCAGCAGGTGACGGATATGAAGGTTGGAAGCCCCCGTCCTAGTTTTAATTCACCATAAATCAGATATTACTCCATCATTACTCATGCACCCTTCACTAAAGTCTGATTCATATATAATTTGATTGATAGCTATCAGCAGTGCTAATACATGATATATTAACAACATGAATTAACAATTCATGATATATTAACAACATGAATTAACAGCAGTGTTAATTCATGATATATTAACAACATGAATTAACAATTCATGATATATTAACAACATGAATTAACAGCAGTGTTAATTCATGATATATTAACAACATGAATTAACAGCAGTGTTAATTCATGATATATTAACAACATGAATTAACAATTCATGATATATTAACAACATGAATTAACAGCAGTGTTAATTCATGATATATTAATAGTGACTCATCATGAGTCATCATGATTCCAACAGGAATCCTTTCATGACTCATGATATATTAATCATTAGTACATACATGAGTCATATGTTAATTCATCATGAATCAGACCATGATTCCAACATGATTCATGTACCCTTATTGTAAAGTGTTACCGATAATGAATACAAGAGAATTAATAATTCGGGCTTTAAAGGCGTGTCCTAGGCACAGCTCTTTTCCTATTGGTTAATTTCTCTTAGGCAGAGCTGTGCTGTCAGTGCTCAGGACAAGTGCTGTGTTCCAGTAAGCATACTGCCATGAGTACACTTACACACAGTAAACCTTCCATACTTACTAAGCGCTGTTACAATTCCAATACCAGATCTCTTTCTGCCTGCTGCACTTAACGGGATATGGCATCAGAAACGGCAGTATGTTTTTCTTACCAAAATAGATGTTATTGTGCAATGTATTTTGCACACAACTTTCAATACTAACACATCTATCTGGTGTTTGCATCTGATATATGGACAGAAACTAGTGTTACATAGACTGAGGTATGTCACTGTTTAATGTGGATATAATAACCCACAGACTGTTTGGGCTGGGTTCATTTCATGGACTGACCCCCTGCACCCATCTGACCCAGATGCGGTCAGGGGAACCTTGTGGTTCACATTAGATAAGTGATATTAAGGGGTTCATATCATTCATTAATCCACTGAACAGTGAGTTTAAACCTGACTTAATGTTACAGGTTTGAATAAAAACATCCTCATCAGCTGATTGAGGTCATTTCAACAATAGAATGTGTCCATCAGACTCTTAAATGTAGTTCCTGCACCGCCTTAGAACAGGTCAACCTGAGGGGGAGGGTGTTCCCACAGGAGTCTCATGCTGACATGTTGACAGGAGAACAAACCCCTCCTCACCCTCCTGACTAATATTTTATTGAGTTAAGGTGGTCTTCGGCAGTTTGACAGGCCCAGATGGAAAATGTCAGGATTAAAGGAGGAGGGAGAGTAGAAGACTAACACTGTTTCTGATGAGGAAGACCAAGACTGTTTCTGATGAGGAAGACGAAGACCAATGATGGGGTGAGATGCAGGGAAGGACTCAGATGCACAATGCTGAAGGGAAAAATAATTTAATTATAAACAAAGCAATATCATGACACAGATGGAGATAAAACCAAAACAGGACCAAACAAAACCTGGGGAGGTGGATCAGCCAGAGTCCGTGGTGTGAAAATTGTCCAGGTTATGGTGGCAAGAGAAATGGTAGAGTGTCCGGGTTATGGAGGCGACAAAGCTGAATGGTCTCACACCAGCAACTGCCAACTTCACTGCTTAAATAATGCAGATCAGCAACGACTTGCAGCTGCACGGTGTGGGACCAAGTGTATCTGGAGATCACTGGGGGAAAGGTCACTGGAGGAGAGGTTGTGACAACCAAGACTGTTTCTGATGAGGAAGAGGAAGACCAAGACTGTTTCTGATGAGGAAGAGGAAAACCAAGGCTGAATCTCATTTCACCGCTTAGCCCTACTGCTTACCCCTTCCCCTCCGTTTTGCGCATCCACGTGTAGGGGTAGGGGTGTCTTAATTCACGTTAAGACAGAGGCAAAATCTCCTTCAAATGGAGATTTTCCAGAGGCAGACTCATCATCATTATTACAAAAACAACAGTTGAAGCTGACATCAGTTTGTTCATTTTTGGTTACGTAACAACTGGCGGAGCAAACCAATGATGTAGTTGAGTGTTGAAGGGGTGTCCCAATTCATAGGGGTTACTTTTCAAGCTCTACGCCTTATACCTACATTTGAAGGGGTAAGGGGTAGGGGTAGGTCGAAGCGCTGAAATGATATTCAGCCCAAGACTGTTTCTGATGAGGAAGAGGAAGACCAAGACTGTTTCTGATGACTTAGGAAGAGGAAGACTGTTTCTGACAAGGAAGAGGAAGACCAAGACTGTTTCTGAAAAATGAGGAAGAGTCAGGGGCCATTTAACAAACAAACATGAAACAAACAACACATATTTTATCAGAAGTGCCTTTAGTTTACAGGATAATTAAATTTTTACAGGTTGAAAACACAAAAAAACACACATTCCAGAGTGAAAATCTTGAAAACTATCCGCTGTTGTATTTCCATTTCATGGTCAAAAATTCAGAAATCTTGCTGTTCCCCATGTGCATTGACAGGGCAATGTTCTATCACTGCACCATCTACAACTTGACACGAATATCTAATCCACTTCCTCACACTCTGGTGTACTCGTCTGCACAGACATTTCTGAATGACAAGACTCATCTTAATGTACTTTACATGTAAAACTAAGAAGAATCTTTCATGTGTAAATGCAGATATAAAGGTTTAGACCAGACCCCAGTTTTGCATCTTCTCTTGCGATCAAAGCCTGAAAAAGAGCTGGAGACTCTCAAGAGAGAAGAACCAGGGTTTGGTTTCTGTTATTTTTCCATTTGTTGAACTCACAGAAATACACATACAGAAATATACAAACAACACACACAAAAGTGTATATCAAATCAAAACTAGAAAAGCACTCAGAACCTAACCCTGATGTATTTTTTTTGTTTTTCTCCCCATATTTTCCTAACTTTCTCTTCTTTTTGTGTTCTTGTTTCCCTTTTTTTTTCTCAGTTTTTCAGTTTTTCCGTCTATTTTCCCCATTTTTTTCCTCTTCTTTTTTCACATTCTTTTTCCACTTTTTTCCCTCCTCTGTTCTTCTGTGTGTCAGTAGATGATGTCAGTTCTCAGGTCATTTCCAGCGTGTCAGTGCTGTAGCAGTGTAACAGTGGATGCTCAGATTAGAGCAGTGATCCGTCTGCAGTGTTTCAGCTGAGCAGCAGTTGATCATTGTTTCAGACACAGCTCTGCTTCTGCTCCCATAGGAAACACACTATTTAATATTTCATACTGCAGACCTTTTCTCCTATCTTCTGATTTTTTTCTTTTTTTTACTAAACCTATTGATTTCAGTGTACGTTGTTCACAGCCTGAAGATAATTGGCTTCACTCATCTCCATCCAGTTTTAATGAAGACCTGAGAAGGAAGAACAGTTGTAGATGCTGATAGAACCAGAGAGCAAGGAATGTGACCAGAAATGGGACAGAGAAGCTTTTTTTCCTCCTAAAGGTTTTAGATTATTTGCTGAAACATTTTTAACTCATCTTGTCTCGTCATCTGAATACACTTTATCCTCACTAGGGTCACGGGGGTCACTGGGGGCCTAATCCAGCTACAATGGGTGAAGGCAGGGTACACCCTGTATGAGTTGCTGAACATATATATATATACCTCTCGATGAGCGATATGATAAATAGAGTCGCCCGGGACAACAAGGTCCGCGCCTGAAGTTGAGGAACCAGGACACCCTGATGTTGAATTGGCTACTGGAACAAGACATTCATGGAGCAGGGCAGAGAACATGGTACTGATGGAGTGTTACTACGGGAGTAACCCCAGTGAGAGGGGTACATGCAGAAGATGTGGGAGAAATGGTTGCTTCGAAACCCCACACCTTACTGACTAAGAAACAGCTCCTAGCTCAGTGTTCAAATATCCGTAAAAAGAGGTTGCTATCACAGCTAGAGATTGATGAGGTACAGCGTTGTACTTCATCCACGGTATAAAGATGCTACGGCAAGGGGGAGCCAGGACGACAGGTCAGCTTGGGGGTGGTTTCACCATCACCCCCAAATATCGAGATTGGGTACCAAGCCCCAGAAAGACTAAACACAAGGGCAGCTGACGTGAGAATCATGAAATCCTGGGGGAACACAACTACCTGCTTGTCAAGTACCAGACCAGTCTCTACTGGAGGACCTGAACACTGCACTGCAAACTGGCCCTACCACTACCATCACTGAGACCAATCAGCTGATGTACGCAGCAGCAACAGTAATCCTAGAGATGCTTGGCTACAAGATGAACAGCCAGAGCAGCCAGAAGGTTGCCCCATGGAGGAGAAGGCTAGAGGCAAAGATCATGGCAGCACAGAGAGAAGTCAGTGTTCTCGCAGAACTAAGCAGAGGTGTGAATCTGAGGAAAGGACTGCCTAAGAAATACAACAAACTGTCCACAGTGGAGGCACTGGAGACTTATAAGCAAAGGCTCACAGCACTAGCTACCCGCCTAAAGAGATACACAAGAGAGGTAGAGGCCAGGAGAATAAACCAGTTTTTCTCCACCAAGGTCTACTCTCAATGGCAGGGAGACAAGGTGACAACGGACCCACCTAGGTCTGAGACTTAGCAATACTGGAAGGAGGCAACACATAACACCAATGCCCAGTGGCTGACAGATTTACAGGCAGACCACAGCCAACTCCCAGAACAAGACCCAATAGTCATCACACTAGCAGACATCCAAACCAGAGTGTCCAAAATGAAGAGCTGGACAGCACCAGGTCCCGACATGATCCATGCCTACTGGCTTAAGAAACTGACAGCACTCCATGAACGCTTAGCAGCACAGATGAACCAGCTGCTGATATCGGGAAACCACCCAGAGTGGCTCACCCAGGGCCAGACAGTTCTCATAATGAAGGACCCCAGAAGGGAACAATACCATCTAACTACTGGCCAATACCCTGCCTCAGCACCACATGGAAGCTCCTATCAGGCATCATAGCGACTAAGATGAGTAGGCACATGGAGCAATACATGAACAGAGCACAGAAAAAATAGGCAACAACACCAGGGGAGCCAAACACCAGCTACTGGTTGACAGGGCAATTGCCCAAGATTGCAAGATGAGGAACACCAACCTGTGCACTGCCTGGATTGACTAGAAGAAAGCCTATGACTCAATGCCACATACATGGATACTGGAATGCTTAAAACTGTATAACATCAACAGGACACTAAAAGAGTTCATCCAGAACTCAATGAGGCTGTGGAAGATGACTCTGGAGGCCAACTCAAAGCCAATTGCACAGGTGAGCATCAGATGCGGCATTTACCAAGGAGATGCTCTGTCCCCCCTGCTGTTCTGCATAGGCCTAAACCCCCTCAGCCAGATCATCCCAAAGAGTGGCTTTGGATACCAGTCCCGAAGTGGAACATCCATCAACCACCTCCTCTACATGGATGATATCAAGCTGTATGCTAAGAATGAGCGTGACATTGATTCCCTTATTCACCTCACCCGGATCTACAGCAAAGACATTGGGATGTCATTCAGACTAGATAAATGTGGGCAGATGATATCTAGAAGTGGAAAGGTGATCACAACTGAAGGGCTTGACCTACCTGAAGGGAATATCACAGATGTGCAGGAAAGTTACAAATACCTGGGGATCCCACAGACAAATGGTAATCATGAGGAGGCAGCTCGGAAGTCAGCCACAGCCAAATACCTACAGAGGGTAAGGCAGGTCCTGAAAAGTCAGCTGAATGGCAAAAATAAAATCCAGGCCATTAACACCTATGCCCTGCCAGTGATCAGATATCCAGCTGGGATAATATCCTGGCCACTGGAAGACAAGGAAGCTCCTTACCATGCATGGAGGGTTTCACTCCAGGACCAGTGTCCTGAGGCTGAACACTAAGCGAAAGGAAGGGGCCCGAGGACTACTAAGTGTCAGAACTACTATCCAGGAGGAAACAGCAAACCTCCAGGGGAATACATCACGAAAATGGCCCCCAATGACCAACTGCTAAGTGAATGCCTCAGGCAACAAAAGCCCAGTAAAGTCGAGGAACCAGAGGGGCTATCATGGAAGGACAAACCCTTGCATGGCGTGTACCATCGACAAATTGAGGAAGTGGCTGATATGGAAAAGACAATACCAGTGTCTGGAAAAGGCTGGACTAAAGGACAGCACAGAGGCACTACTCATGGCTGCACAAGAACAAGCCCTGAACACCAGAGCAATAGAGGCCGGAGTCTACCACATCAGACAGGACCCCAGGTGTAGGCTGTGTAGAGAAGCCCCTGAGGCAGTCCAACACATCACAGCAGGGTGTAAGATGCTGGCAGGCAAGGCATACATGGAGAGGCATAACCAGGTAGCGGGCATACTGTACAGGAACTTCTGTAAAGAGTATGGACTGGAGGTCCCAGGGTCAAGATGGGAGACCCCCCCAAAGGTGACAGAGAACAAACAGGCCAAGATCCTGTGGGACTTCCAGATCCAGACTGACAAGATGGTGATGGCCAATCAGCCTGACATAGTGGTGGTGGATAAACATGGGAAGACAGTGGTGGTGATAGATGTAGCAGAAAGAAAGAACATGAGAATCTTGAGAAATACCAAGGGCTGAAAGAGGAGTTAAAGAAAATGTGGAGTGTGAAGGCAACAGTGGTACCAGTAGTGATCGGAGCACTAGGGGCAGTGACCCCCAAGCTGGGAGAATGGATCCAGCAGATACCAGGAACAACATCAGAGATCTCTGTACAAAAGCGTGCATTGCTAGGAACAACTAAGATCCTGCGCAGAACCCTCAGGCTCCCAGGCCTCTGGTAGAGAACCCGAGTTTGACGGAGACACCGCCCAGGTGGGGCAAGAGGAAGATTTTAGCCAAACAAACGCCCTCACATTCACACCTGGGCAATTTAGATTAACCAATTAGTGCATGTCTTTGGATGGCAAGAGGAAACTGAAGCAACCGGAGAAAACCCACACAGACACGGGGAGAACATGCAAACTCCACACAAAAAGGTCTGGTGTGGGAATCAAACCAGGGTCCTTGCTGTGAGGCAGGAGTGCTAACCACTGTGCCACCCCATTTTTAACTCAAAAGTCAAAACCTGTTTGTCTTGTTGTCAGAAACTACTGTACTAATTTCCATGACATTTTCAGGAAAAGTGTGAGGTGGTCCAGAATGGATCCCATTAAATTTTGGTGAATGTAGGTCAAAAGGTCACCAAAAATATCTTTTCACAATGATCAGATGCTGTGTTCGAAACCACATTCTTCCATACTCATACTATCCATTAAGGGTCGACCGTAACATAGGCTGGCCGATATATCGGGCTGATTTTTTTGTTTTTTAAGTGTATTGGCATCGGCTGATTCGCATGTGGTTCTGCTGATTCACCTCCCCGGGCGTCATTTACAGACAGGCACACAGGGTCAGGTTTGTGTTTCCCCTCCCCCACTGATGTTTGAAACTTTCATAGCCTCTAACGGGTTCGAAACCACACAATTTTAGTTTGGAAACATGAATGCCATGTCATGTCCATGTAATACATGCCTGTAAGTTTATAAGTTAAATTATTAAGTGGGTCGGAAAAAAACAGAATGCCAAGTGTTGTCACTGCTGTTGCGCTGACAGCTGTCTGGAAGTTGGAATGCTTAGGCTATTTAGTTAAAACCTGAAATGCCATTCCTTAATAAATATAGTCATGCCATACACAGTTAGAAAGCTGATATCCCAAATCATTTAAGACCAGTCACGAATCAAATAGTTGCTGACAGACAAAACCATAACAGCTGTTAGGTCAGTTAGCCTCTCAGCTAACGTAGTAACATGTCAACATTACATTCAAAATCTTCCCGTTTTCCTCCAACACCATCTGATGACTCTGGACTTTTTTGTACAGCTTACCAAGTATCCATGGTTATGTCATCTTCTAAACTGCATGTTGATGTACATTTCCAAACACTCAACATATTATAGGGAATAACAGAACCGGTAACTGCTCCGGTCGCCCATACATATTTTTTTAAACATTGTTATTGCATTGTTGTTTACACTTTTTCATATTTTAGGGGAGAAATTTTTACTTAAATAAGCATTGTGCAGTCTGCACAATATGCTACTTCTTTGCAACTTTAATTGTTTTAAATATTTATTTTATGTTATACAGGTTGTTTGAAAGCACCAAGACACTTTTTATTTTTGCAAAAAATACAAAGATATCTTTATTTTGGACATTACTTGATTATTAGAGTGGGTCAAAGCACAATTCTTATTTTTTTTAGTTTATATCTCTTTCTTGTTTTGTATTGCTGCTTGCACAATGCTGAATTTCAAACAAAAATACCTCTCCTAAAATATAGAAATTAACAGTGTTAATTGTTTTAAATATTATATAAATATTATTTTATGTTATACAGGTTGTTTAAATGTTACAAGTTCTACCTCAACTTGTTTTAAATTGTTTTATTTGTTACTGTTAAATGTTTATTTTAAACTTGGGACCTGAAATATTTGTCATTTTTTAATTTTTTCTTTTTTTTACACATATCAGCCCCAAATATTGGCTTAAGGAAATTGGCAGTCTAAATCAGCCATTGGTCAAGGATGATGGGAAAAAATCAGTATCAGCATTGGCCATTAAAAAACCTGTATCGGTCGATCCTTATTATCCCTACTCCATACTGCTGACTCAGCAGTCGTACAATATGCAAAGTGTTTACATTGTACTGTACTACAGGATAACCCACAATGCATTGTGGTCCAATCCAAGCAAAAATCAACAGGGTGAAGCTGATTTCACTTGAGCTCTAAACTCTTTAAATACATCAGTTTATTGATTAGATTTTTTTTTTTTAAACAGGCGAGACAGTGCCTCAATAGTTGCCGAATGTGGCATTGTCTAATCGCCATCTATTTAAAATTTTGTTTGGAGGAATTCAGCGAAACACTCGCTAGCCATAGTGAGCAACTCACGTCCAGTTATTTTCACAAAATTTGGCAGATCATGTGACGATCGGAAACCACATCATGTTGCATCTTGGGCAATATCAATGTGAATAGGAAGCTCATGATGCATACTCAATATTTCTGTCAAATCTAGTATGCATCTGGGAACTTCTCGTATACTCAAAATGTCATACTGCCAGTGTAAACACACTGCATACTACTGCATATGCGGTTTCGAACACCGCCAGAGATAGGGCAAATGAGGAACTTCCTTTTCATTCCTGTACACTCAGTTTTGCATACAGCTTCTTTTTGCTCTCACTGTCAGAACCTTGAAGGAAAAATTTGAAGACTCTAGGTCAGGGTTCCCCAATGGCCCTGTGGGCCATTTCCAGCCCACGAGAGGACACAGACTGGCCCACACCACCTTGTAAACAAAAATGATCTTTTTCTGAAATATTGTGCGACATTAGCATGCCGTCATCTCTGCTGTTTTTGTTTTTTCTCGTCTTTTTTTTTCTTTCTCTCGTCTTTTTTTTTGAGTGTGTGAAGCGCGGCTGTCCCGTGACATATGTTTAAACTGGACATTGTCATCTGGACCTTGCTTCACTACTCAGCCATTTCCCCGTGTGGTGGGTGTCTGGAGGTGCGCACAGACACACGTGCACACACACACACATCTGCTGCAGAACCGGACCACTGTTATATACTTAAAATTTATGTGCTTCATAGAACACAAACCATTGAATACAGGACACAGACATTCATTCATTGTTTTGGGGTTTTTCTTCTGTTTGTGTTATGTATGGAGTATAACTGGTGCCCAGTGTTGTGCCTGAACGAGTTCATTGAACAATCGTTCATGAACGATATCATATTATATGATTTCAGTTTTATGTATGTTCTATGTAAATATTGTAGATTGTGTGTTAATTAAATTAATGTGGTAATTGGTATGCTCATGGGTGGGGCTTAGGAATATATAAAGGGGAGCATTTTCCCAGTAGTGTGGGAGTGTGCAGCTGAGTTCTGCAGGTTTAGAGAGATTTGAATTTGAAGTTGAAGTAAGAGTGTGGCTGAAATCAGTTTTTTTTTTCTTTACTGCTGAATGGTAAAAGATACCAACTTTATTTTATTGTGTTTTGAGATCTCTTGTAACTATTTTTTCTCTTTCCTGGGTTTTTTGGTATTTTTGTACTGTAAAAATTGTGCACTCCCCATAACTGCTTGTTTTGGAATTGGGTGTAAATAAATGAAAAATCACTGAAATCAAACGAACCCTTGACAAATATATATATATATATATATATATATATATATATATATATATATATATATATATATTAGTATTTATTATTTAAGTATGTACAAGTGGCTGCTGTAACAGCTGTATTGCTGTTTTGTTCAAGCAGACAAGCAAAGTATATATTTTTTAAATTTTATTTTGAGTTAACTAGCTGCTGTCAACTTTCCAAGCAGACTGTAATAACCAAATATTTATTTTGACGAAATGGTTGGTTCTCAACCTTTGTGTGCAATTTGTCTTTGTGTGACCCTCACAAATATCATTCCTGAATCAAAGGGCACAACTAATAATATGATAATGCACTATATAAGTATTGTCACTGGAGTGGGGCTGTTGTGGCCTCCCCCTCCCTGCTGCCGTGTGCCCCACAGCTACTGTGGCAGTCGGCTTGGTGCCCAGGTCAAAATTTGGCCCTTGATGAAATTTAATTGGGGAACCCTGCTCTAGGTCAAAGGTCACAATAAGTGTCAAAATCACATTTTGGATATAACCTTTGAACGCTTTATCTTACAGAGTTCCAGTGAGCAGCTTGTGTGTATAGATTTGGACCTATTGTTGACCCAAGAGGTCAGAGGTCACTGGGTCAATACCAACACTGCGTTCCAAATTATTATGCAAATGATGTTTGATTTTCCAAAATACTTGATCAACATAATTTTCAAGTCATTAGCTGTCGAATTTTATTAAAAAAAATGGATGCCTCCCTCGGGAGGTGTTCTGGGCATGTCCTTCCGGGAGGAGACCTCACTGACCCAGGACACACTGGAGGGATTATATCTCTCGGTTGGCCTGGGAACACCTCAGGTTCCCCTGGAGGAGCTGGCTGAGGTAGCTTGGGTGAGGGAAGCCTGGGCTGCTGCCCCTGTGACCCGGATAAGTGGGAGACGACAACGACAATGACGAAGATGAAGGCACCATGTTACTACATTTTCAAGAAAATAAAAAATTGTAAGTGCATTTTATAATACTCTCAAAATTGAATAAAATATTACTAGGGTTGTTAAATTATTTAAAGTTGTAATCACAGCGTTACTTTAGATTAATTAAGATTGATCATGATCAAAACACTGTCTGTTGACTGTTTTGTTTAAAATTCATGTAGCATGTTCAGTGATGTATAATATGTTTAATTATATTAATAATAATGGGCTGAATCAGAAAATCTGGTTTGGCTCAGAGGAAAATGTGTTCAATGAAACACGGACATGGTATTTTGAATAATCAGTGCTGATATATTTTACAGTGATCAGTCATTCAACATTTATAATATGTACAAAGTGCGATTTAGATCGTTAATAAATGTACAAATAGGTCATATTGTCGAATCCAAAAGACTGTGTGTGCTTGTATTCCTATCTTTACACTGCATTCACAATTATTATGCAAATTATGTTTTTGTTTGATTTTCCAAAATACTTGATGCAAATGACGATCAGCATAATTTTCAAATTTTATTTCAAATGTTATTGAACAAACCTAATGAAAACAGTATTTAAAAAATAAATAACAAACTTAAGATGCACTGTTCCAAATTATTATGCACAACATAGTTTCAAGACATTTTCTAGTGTGTAAAGAACTGAAAATAGTAATTTGTTGAATTTACAGCAATATGAGGACATGTTTACTAAAATAAAAAGCTATTACACTCCAAAAAATCTTAACAGGTCAAGTTACATGTTAACATAAGGCCCCTTGTTTGATAGCAGCTTCATAATTCTTGCATCCATAGAACTTGTGAGTTTATAGACAGTTTCTGCTTGAATGTCTTTGCAGGATGTCAGAACAGCCTCCCAGAGTTGCTGTTTGGATGTGAACTGAATTCCCGCTGACGCTTGGATTATTTTCCAAGCTGCCTTTATTTCAATTACTCTGACGTTTAAATCGGAGAACTCGCCGGTGTGCTTGCTAACAGCTGATCGGCGTCCTGTCAATACACTCTGCCAATAGCCACTTAATCATCAAGCAAATCCATGCCTGGAGGTTCAAAAAGAGCGCAAAAGATGGAAGAAGTGGACGATCTTAAGGATATTAAATCCTCCCTCAACTTCCTCGCTGAGGAAGTTACAATTAGAACCCAGCAGAAAACAATACTTGAACTGGTCAATGAAGTGAAAATCGTGAAGACTCTGCTTGATGAAAAGAACAAAAGAATCACTCATCTGGAAAATAAAGTGGAGGATCTCGAGCAGTACACCAGGAGGAATGATGTTATCGTCACCGGCCTCAAAATACAACCCAGATCGTAATGCTCACGCGGTGAGCAGTGACAGAGACAGAGAAACGGACCAGGATGCGACTACTACGGAGCAGCAGGTGGCGGTTTTCCTGCGGTCCAAGGGGATCGAGATGGACTGCAACAAGATCGAGGCATGTCATCCCCTCCCCAGGCGAAGGAACGTAGGTAACACTGCTGTGAAGCACCCGGCCATAATCATCAGATTTGTGAATAGGAAAGACAAAGCTGCGCTCCTCAAGCAGGGGCGTAAGCTAAGAGGAACTAACGTGTTCATCAATGAGCATCTTACTAAGCAGAACACAGATCTGGCCAGAAAAGCCAGAAATTTAAGGAAGCAAGGGAAAATTCAAAGTACTTGGACTAATAATTGCAAAGTTTTCATAAAGACAAATGGAGCAACACCTGAGGAGGAAAAAGTGCTGCTGATAAGGAAAATGGAGGAGCTGGAGAAATACTGATGGCACCTAAGGACAGAAATCTATTCAGGTAGAACTACACAAACCCAGTTAGGACAAGGTAAAAAACAGATTGGTCACATTTAAAAAAAAAACAAAAAAATTTTTTGGACCTATATACTAAAACATGAACACAAACTATGACACAAACTGTGACAAAATATATGAAATGGAAACGGATTTTGCACATAAGATACTAACACCTGGTGAATGTAATTATTTCACAGTACAGCAGTTCAACAGAAGAACTGACAAGGTGTCCAATATGGCACTATCCATCATACACTTTAACAGTCAGAGTCTAAAGTGCAAATTAGGAAATAATTAAAGAGTTTCTTTGTAAACTCAAGCAAACTTTTAAAGTAATTGCCATATCGGAAACCTGGTTAACGAAAATTCATATTAACAAAGTACATATTGAAGGTTACAACATGTTTTACATAAACAGAACTAGTAAAAAAGGAGGGGGCATTGCCCTATATGTCGATATAAATCTAAAATGTAAAGTTGTAGAGCAAAAAACTGTAACTGTGACTGATTTGATGGAAGTGCTTACTATAGAAGTTATTAATGACATAGGTAAAAACGTACTGATTAGTTGTGTATACAGACGACCTGGACCTGGCATTGATTTATTCACAGATAGGATCATTGAAATGTTTGGGGATGTCAACAAACCATTAATTTTGTGCGGTGATTTCAACATAGATCTGGGAAATATTGCAGCAACAAATGACTTCAAGAAGTATATGGAAATTGCAGGTCTATGTCCCATGATAACCAAACCAACTAGGATCACTACTCATAAGTGCTACTGTCATTGACAATATATATACAAACATATATGGAGAAATAATTAGCGGGATCTTTTTGATAGATGTGAGTGATCATCTCCCTGTATTTATAATTCATGAAAAAATATGTTCTGATACTGTAAAAGAGGAAACTCCAGTTATTATAAGGGATAAATCTGGTAAGGCTTTGGAGGCCTTCAGAGAAGATCTGAAAAGGCAAAACTGGGATCAAGTATATACAGGTAATCTAAATAATGCCTACAATACTTTTATGACAACGATTATTGATCTATGTAATTAAAAATTGCAAAATAACCAAAATTTATCCTCGTGGAGGAAAAAATACTGTGAACAACACATGGATGACAAATGGGCTGAAAAATGCTTGTAGGAAAAAAAATCATCTCTACAGATTGTTTCTCAAATTGAGAACAAAAGATGTAGAGTTGCGGTACAAAAAATATAAAAATAAACTTGTATTAATCATAAGAAGACAGAAGAAAGACTACTACACCAAATTATTTGATGAAAATAAAAATAGCACAAAAGACACATGGAGTATCATAAACACAGTTTTGCAAAAAGGCAAGGTCAAATCAAATATACCAAATTATTTTACTAAAAATGATGTGGATATTCATGGCAAAGAAGAAATTGCAAACAAATTTAATAATTACTTTGTGAATATTGGTCCGAGTTTATCACAAAATATCCCAAAAGTAAATTTTGATGGCGGAACTATACAAGATAATGTAAACAGTATTTTTCTTGAGAGTGTGCAAGAGAGTGAAATTTTGACCATTGTTCATAAATTTGCAAATAAAAGATCAAATGATTATACAGATATGAACATGACATTAATAAAGCAAATCATAGATGTTGTTATTGAGCCTTTTACATATATCTGTAATTTGTCTTTCACTTCAGGGATATTTCCAGATCGTATGAAGATAGCCAAAGTTATTCCACTTTTCAAAAAAGGGAATAAGTACGATTTCTCGAATTATAGACCCATATCACTACTTCCACAATTTTCTAAAATTCTAGAAAAATTGTTTGTCATCAGACTGAATAAATTTGTTGATAAATATAAAATTTTAAGTAATAGCCAATATGGATTTCGCTGCAATCACTCAACCACTACTGCAATTATGGAACTGGCCGAGGAAATTACCAATGCCATGGACAAAAAACATTACTTTGTTAGTGTATTTGTAGACCTACAAAAAGCCTTTGATACCCTTGACCATGACATATTATTGCATAAATTATATAAATACGGTATAAGAGGTGTAGCTCATCGGTGGGTTACGAGTTATTTAAAAGACAGAAATCAGTTTGTTGAAATTAGTAGCATACGATCTAAAAACTGTAGTGTAGTTTGTGGGGTACCCCAAGGATCGGTCCTTGGACCAGTACTTTTTCTACTTTATGTTAACGATATTGTGTCTGTTTCTAATTTATTAAAATGCATCTTGTTTGCGGACGATACCACCTTATTTTGCTCCTTCTGCCACCCTTTCATTCAAATGTTTTTGTTGTATATGTATTTTATGTATTATATTGTATTTGTTTTGGTGAATGAAATAAAGAAAGAAAGAAAAGAAAGAACTGCCTCCCACCCTCATAGATCATTTGCTTGAGGATGCTCCAGAGATTCTCAATGGGATTTAGGTCAGGGGAGGATGGGGGCCACACCATGAGGTTCTCCCCTTTTATGCCCATAGCAGCCAATGAAGCAGAGGTATTCCTTGCAGCATGAGATGGTGCATTGTCGTGTATGAAGATGATTTTGTTTTGGAAAGCACGATTTTTCCTTCTGTACCATGGAAGAAAGTGGTCAGTCAGAAACTTAACATACTTTGCAGAAGTCATTTTCACACCTTCAGGGACCCTAAAGGGGCTGACCAAATCTTTCCCTAGGATTCCAGCCCAAAACATGACTCCGCCACCTCCTTGCTGACGTCGCAGCCTTATTGGGACATGGTGGCCATGCACCAACCATCCACTACTCCATCCATCTGGACCATCCAGAGTTGCACAGCACTCATCAGTGAATAAGACTGTTTGAATCTTGGTCTTCATGTATCCACTGCAGCCGTTTCTGCTTGTGAGCATTGTTTAGGGGTGGTCGAATAGAAGGTTTATGCATAACTGCAACCCTCTGGAGGATTCTCCACCTTGATGTTTGTGGGACTCCAGGGACAGCAGCAGCTTCAAATACCTCTTTGCTGCTTTGTAATGGCATTTTAGCAGCTGCTCTCTTAATCCGGCGTGTTTGTCTAGCAGAAATCTACCTTATTTTGCCTTTATCTGCATGAACCAGTGTGTGCTCTGAATCAGCCACAAATCTCTTAATGGTACGATGATCACGCTTAAGTTTTCATGAAGTATCTAAGGTTTTCATACCTTGTCAAAGGCATTCAACTATTTCACGCTTTTCAGCAGCAATATGGCTTTCCAATATTGCTTGAAAATGGTGGTCTGCTTAATAATGTGGAACAATTTTCTTAAGTAGTTTTTCCTTTACTTTACTTTGACCTGGCCAACTAATTATCACAGGTGTATGTGATTGATTTCAGTGAACCACAGCGCCCTGAGACACAATACCATCCATGAGTTTAACTGAAAAACACAGGATTTAATCTTTATGGCACTTAAATACAATTTGCATAATAATTTGGAACGCAGTGTAAAAAAACTCAAAAGAAAAACCATTGGAGATAGAGACTCTGTAACCCCTTTATAGTGCAATGTATATGGACCACCCCATTTTGTAGGGGTGTCTGAATCTTTTGTGAACTATTTTTAATCACTATATAGTGCACTCAATGCCACTGTGAAATGTAGTGGAAATGGATGGTCACTAAACCAAAGCCTGATATCCCATCATGCATTGCATGAATCAAAAAATGGCCGAAGGATGGAGAGATTTATTGTTAAAAGAAACACGGATTGGACAGCATGCCGACAGAGCTACGGGAGCTGTTAAGTAATGGTAAACGTTAAGTGTTTCTGTTGGTTAATAATAGTAAAACAGTTGCGAGCCAAGTTTATTGTTAAGTTGAATTAAAAAAGCCTTTTCATTTTGTGAGAGATGACATCGTTATGTTTTAATTATTCGACAGCGATAATGTAATTAAACAGTGCCGTAGTAGTGTCTGAAAAGGTTTCAAATGAGTTCACTATGTAGCCCACTACATTTATTTCCCTACATAGGGAGTAGTGGGTAGTGAGTGAGTGGGTGATTTTGGACACAGCCTTCGTTACTATTATTGACAGATAGGACACCTGGTATGGGCTTCAAAAGGGTGTCATGGCCTTTGACCTTTTTTGACCTTGAAAGATCAAAACCATAGTCTCACATTTTGTGAGGAAGATATCTGTTAAGAGCTAAATGTTTATGAGGGGGCAGGGTTTGTTGTGCCTGAAAACATGTGTTCAGGCTGCACTGTAAAACCACTGGTGGGGCAGGTGTAGCGGGGCAATTGTAGTGGGGCAGCTGTAGCATGGTAGTTGTAGTGGGGCAAGTGTTGTGGAGCAGTTGTAGCGGGACAGTTGTATTTGGGCAGGTGTAGTGGGGCAGTTGGAGTGGAGAAGTTGCAGTAGGGCAGTTGCCAAAGGAACACAAACTCACTCAGATAAAATTGTAAAGTTGTTACAGTGAAAGTCGTGAACTTGTTCCAGGTTGATTTTCAGACAGTCTTTGACAAAGTGTTTAGTCATGGATGAAGTTTCAGCATGTGGAGAAGGAGGCTGACAGAACACAAAAGGACTGGACAGAACCCACCTGACAGAACAGAACAGAACAGGAGTCACCCCCCTCCTCCTCTGGTGGTGAATTATTAACTGTGCTGTAAATAATCCAGTGGTCTTCTTCTGCTGACCAAGGCTCATTTAAAGGTGACAGCACATTAAAGACGCAGCAGTTCTGTCAATAAACATCTCAGTTTTTAACTTTTTACCGAAACACCATTCCCATTGTGTGCATGTGCAAATACATTGTACATTTACATACATTTATATAACAGTAATGGGAAGATGATCTGTTATGCATCGATATGCACCACTGCATATTAGAGAGGCTGCAGTGAATGAAACGTTTGGAATGCTATTTCGATCCATCAGTTACTGAATGTTTGTAGTGATAAAATTCCATCTGTTCGATAAGATCTATTTTTATATATACATGTAAACTTTTTTTTCTTTTTCTATAGACCCACATGAACATGTGCCAGGACTGTGGTGTTGTGTTCAGTGAACAGTGTTGTATTTAGTGTACAGTAATAGTGGACAGTGGTGCTGTAGGTTGTGTTTACAGACAGAGGAGTGATCCTGGCAGTAAATTTTATTTTAAATTTTCCTTGGTAGATTATCCTCAGTATTTAAATCTGTCAAAATAACAAATGGCCTTTAGAATTATCACTCATCTTTGGAGACAAAATGGTGGACGAGACTCAGGCATCGTAAAGTCAAAACTTTATCGGTCAAGTACCGCATGACCCAAGGATCTCCTGTATTGACAATAAATGGACTTAGATGTGACTGTGCAGGGACTACATGACAGAACTGAATGACAGCATTGAATGACAGGATGAATCACAGGATTGAATGACAGGACTGAATGACCGGGCTGAGTGACAGTATTGAATTATAGGACTGAATGACAGGTTTGAATGACAGGGTTGAATGTCAGGAATTGAATGACCAGAGCACCACAGATGGAAATTGTAATCTCTGAATGTAAATTTGAAAGTAGAAAGACATGTGGTTTATTTCATTTTATTTCATTTATTTGTTTATTCAAACAGGTAAAACAAAATAACTAAAACATACAAAGTATTTAAGCAGAAATTAAATGACACCTCTTTAAGCATCCTAGATAACTATACCTTGTTCAAAAGGGTGTAGGATAAGGTTAACAAAACTTATCTAGTCCTACCCCTTTGTGTTACTGTCAGAGCATGTATATACAACCAAAAAGAAAAGAAAGCATATCAGAAAATGGGAAACCTGTTCCTTGCTAGAAATTCATTTTTTCATTTGTTTCCTGTATCTACTTAACATGTGGTTAATAAAAACCTGTTTAAACTTTTGTACTGATTTGCAGGATTTGAGTTCTTCACTACAGTTGTTCCACAGATTGACTCCTTTAACTGATATACAATGCATTTTTAAGTTAGTACATATAGGCATTATTTTTTAAACGATATAGATTTCCCTCAGATTGTGTTTGTTTTCCCTCACTTGAAACAACCACTGGACACTGTGGTAACTGGTTTTGATTTGCTTTGTGCATTATTTGAATTGTTTTGAGGTCAACCAATGACCTCAAAACATGAATGTGTACTTTTACTACATCATCTAGAGTCTAGACTGAATACTACAATACACACACACATACTTCCTTAAACAGTCACATACATATCCAACAGTGCATCCCAGAATACCTGGTGTCTCTTAAAGTGACAGTGTTATGTCATAGTATTGTGAAGTTTTATTTTTGTTGTCTTGTATTATTTTACACATCTATGTCCTGTTTTATTTTGTTATGTATCATCCTTCCTTGTGTTTCCCTTCTCTTGTCTCCTTCGTGTGTCTTCATGACCCTTCATCTAGTTTCTCTTTGTCCGCTGTGTCTCCTCATCGTCTCCACCTGTGTCTCGTTACCTGTGAGTATATACAGTATTTGTGTGTTTTCCTCCTCTCCTTGCCAGTTCATCCCTGTCTTTCATGTCACATTTCCAGCATTTTCTCCACATGTTGCCTTCCTGTGTTTTTGGATTTTGCCTTTTTATCTGCTCCTTGTCTGACCTGTTTGCTCTGCTGTTTGACCACCTGTGTACCAACACTGAATGTTAGCTCATCTGTCTGTGAGTTGTGCATTTGGGCTCAGCCGCTTGTCCAACAGTCCTCACAAAGAACCTTTTTTCTGTATTACCTACTTTATAAACACATGATATTATCTGTGTGAAGTTATTCTGAGCAGATGTTGAATGTTATAAACATGAAGGGAAACTACTTTCTAAACGCACTTTTTCACTGACTGTATGTGAGGTGTGTTCTGAAACTGAACTGAAGACACTTATTTAAAAATACAAATCACGTGCAGCATATTTTCAATAGAATAAATGTGTGTGAATCAGAATAGGCTTAATTGCTGCCCCTAATTATTAGCACTGTCCTAAATATAAGTAACACTTCATTAATTACTGGATATGTGCTGCAGTCATTTAAATATGCTGTTATTAAACCAATTCTGAAAAAACCTACTTTAGATCCTGACATTTTAGCTAATTATAGGCATATATCCAATCTGCCCTTCCTCTCAAAGGTTTTAGAACGAGTAATAGTTAAACAGCTAACAGCTTATTTGAACAGTTTCAGTCTGGCTTTCGTGCCCATCATAGCACTGAAACAGCGTAAGTTAAAGTTACTAATGACTTATTATTAGCTGCTGATGTCAGATTAATATTGGCCCTGGTGTTATTGGACCTTAGTGCAGCCTTTGACACCATTGACCACAGTACTTTACTCCAGAGATTAGAATGTGATATACGTATTAGAGGAGCAGCCTTCTGTTGGTTTAAATCATATTTATCTAATCGCTACGAATTTGTTAATGTTAATCAACAATCATCGCAGTTCTCCAGAGTTAGTTATGGCGTGCCCCAAGGGTCAGTCCTTGGGCCTATTTTATTTACATTATATACGCTCCCTTTAGTTAACATCATTAGAAACAACGGTATTAATTGTCATTGTTATGCGGATGACACACCGCTATGTCCAAGACATAAAGACTTGGATGAGTGCGAATTATCTTCTATTGAACCCTGAAAAAACTGAAGTCATTATAATTGGTCCTAAAATAGCGAGAGACTCCCTAATTGACCAGATAGTTACTCTAGACAACTTAAGTGTAACACCCAGTGCCACAGTTAAAAATTTAGGAGTTTTATTTGATTCAGATCTTTCATTCAAAGCGCACATTAACTACACATGTAAAACAGCCTTCTCTCACTTGCGCAACACAGCCAAAATTAGGAATATTCTGTCTAAAAATAATGCAGAAAAATTAATTTATGCATTTATTACATCTAGATTAGACACTGAGTTCTTTCTATCTCTCACTCTCTTTCTCTCTCTCACACCTGTTTTTGTCATGTTTATAACCTATCTTTCATAGCAAGTCTGTTCATGGCTAGTCACGTGGTAAATAATATGATATTTAGTTTGTATAAATAGTAGTTTTTTTTTCTTTATGGATGGCATGAGATTCAAAATGGCACCATGGCGTTTGAGCTTGAGGGTCATTGAAAGGTCAAAATCAAGGTCAAATGATTTTAAATGGTGTTAACTCCAAACAGTGGTGATAAGTACTCAGTTACTATTATTGACTGATAGGAAACTACATGTAGGCTCAAAAATGACGACATGATGTGACCTTTGACCTTGAGTGATGCTGAAAGGTCAAACCCATAATCTCACGTTTTGAGAGGAAGATGTCTATTAAGAGCTAAGGAAGTGGGACTTCTTGTTTGGGTTTATTGATTCATGCTTGTATTATTTGTGCAATTGTTTTGCAGTGTCTTCTACTCCCCTTTTTCTCTTCTTCTTTTTTTACCTCTTTTTTTAATATTAGCCAATGCTAAAGGCCCATACTGATATAAGAAATAAAAGTATTAATGGAAAGTTTCAGGTACAGATGATCATGTGACGATAGAGCAGGGATGAGAGGTTTGTGTTTTTCAGCCCACACTAATGACATGGATGTGCAGTTGTGCAGTTTGATTGAACACTTTGAGCCTCAGGAAAGGGGGGGTCTACCAGGGCAGCCTTGTTAATCACTGATGGTTGGGTGCATTGACACTGTGGCCTCAGATGCTCAGAGCAAATTGAACATTTCCCACAGTGGGAGTTGAATCTTCTCCCACATCAGCTGTTAAATGTCCACAGGGATTCACTGGAATAAAAGGTCAAAGCTATTTCATTAGCCAAGCAAACCCAGACGAAATGAACACTTCTGCTCTTCTGATGTACACACCACAGGTAAATGTGATACAAATTTCACTTTTTGCTGTCATGTGATCTGTATTTGACCTGTTAAAGACAGTGTGAACAGCTCAAATCAGATTTTTTAAAATCCAACCCAGGCCACTTTCATATGTGGTTCTAAATCCAGTGCATATCCAATATTTTGCAATGCGACCAGTCTGAAGGGACATGTCACATTTATCCGACTTTTTCAGTTACTCCTGTGATTGACACAACACATGTAAAGATCCAGAGGTATGATATGAGTTTACCGCTGGTTTAATGTATTTACAATTCCCACACACATGTAAATATGTGACTATCCAAAGGTTGAACTTTGACCCCACAGTTTGACCTTTAGCACCAGTGTTTTCAGTCATCAGGCTGTAGATGCTAAACCTTGAACCTTCAGTAAAACATATCTGTTAAAGGAGCTTCTTCCACTGTGTAGTAACTTATGCCCAAAATAGGATAATGATGGTGTCCAGGGGCGCTTTAAAACTGCCTGAGCCCCCCCCCCCCTAAAAAAACAAAAAAAAAAAAAACAAATAAAAAGAATACACTTAAAATTACAGCATTTCCTCTCAACACTTTTTTTTTTTAACAAATAAAAGTCTGATTCTGTTTGTGTCACAGACTGTGTCTTTGTCTATAGCAAATATATTCCCTGTATGGATTAAAAGCCCCCCTAAAATATGAGCCTGCTGCAATTTGTAGCTTGGTTCATACCTTGGCTATTATTTGAGGAACTGTGATAATTTCATATCAAGTTCTATTTCAACTTATTGATTTTATATTTAAAATGTAGGTTATTGCGAATATTATGCTATTATGATGGGTGAATGTGAATAATGTGTTTAATATGTATAATGACCTTCTTCATGACACCAGCTTTATTCATTCTGCGTTTGTCTATGGGCTATCCAAACAAAAGCTCCGCCCCCTCACCCTTGTTTACATGACAATCAAATAATTGATATATGGCTGAGTTAAACTCCATATTTTTGTAATAAGTTACTTTCTGCTACATGCATTTATAACATTCAGGGAAACCGACAGAATGCTCCCAATCCCATATCTCTCTCTTACTGGCGTATTATTTACATACACACACACCCTTTCCTCTGTTATTCTCCCTCACATGTTTACATGATGGAATCAATAATCCCTTGTTTGTTTTTTTTAAGTCGGCAACGTAACTGTGCTCTTGGGGCCCTGTGCTTAGAGTGTTTTTGGTGTGCCCGTAATTTGCTGATTATATGCTGTAGGCTAACGCAATGACCACTGATATCTAGCCTAGCTATAGTAGAATAGCTACTGGTGCTGATGATAATGTAGAACTTGCTAATTCTTTGCATTACGTTAAATAGGCGACATAAGATAAGGCGATAACATAAGCTATTTATCCATGTTCTTGAACTGACAGGACTACCAGACTGAGCACTCCATCCATTTCACTATTAGCAAGGAACAGGGATGAACTCCGTTTGCCATCCACATTGATAAAGTATGTAACTTTGGGCAACAAGCCTTTCAGTAGCATAGTATCTTTTTTCTTTTCTGTGCAATGCTTGCATTTAAATGCCTCAACTCACTCAAATATGTAGCCTGTTTTTATAGTTGCTTTCTCTGTATGTTGAGGCTAGGCTGTGTGTGCGCGCCTTTGTGTGAGTGAGTGGGAGAAAGAGAGAGATGTTAAATTTTGTTACATTTGTGGGAACTATCACAACCAACAAATGTTGCTTTTTAGGCTATGGCTCGCTCTATGGGCATGCTCTTTTTATTTAAACTTATGAGGAGCTGTATAGGCTGAAACACACTGGAATTCTCTCCACTCCCCAATTAAACAGTCACTCGACACTGAGAGAAAAGTTTAACATATTTATGGGTGTCAAAACACACTGGAATATTTGCCTCCACACTTTTGAACTATACAGAATATATATAGAGAGACAAGAGACCGAGACAGAGAGAGAGCACATTATGTGTGTTCAGAACGCATTTCAGTGTGACCAGAAGGCATTTCAGTGGACCTGGAAATCGGTATGTTTTAAAGGTTTTAAGTTTTTCCATGATGAATTTGGAAAAAAACTTAGGGAGAGCAAAGCATGAGTGTCTGCTGCAGGCTGCACTCTCAAGCCCCTTGCACTCTCGGGACCGGAATTAACATAGTAGCCAATTTAAATTTTTAACGGAGTAGCCTATGTTGCACAAAAAAGACGACAAGAACATATCTTTTTATATTCAAACTGAATTAGGAGTGGAAAGCGACGCCGGAAGAGGCTCGTAAGTGACGTACAGTAGTACCTTTTTTTTTTTTTTTTTTAAATGTAGTAGCCTACGTTGTGCAAAGTAGATGAGAACATAGATTTATACATGCAAACAGTCTCCTTCAATGATTCTTCAATCCATTTTCAAATGTCAAATACCCAGAGCACTCACAACGAAATTAGCAACAGGACTGAAGACTAAACTAGACAGAAAAGACTGAAGACTAAACGCTAGGCGAAAACTCGGAACGCTAGCCAGATACACACATAAGTAGCAGGGAAACGCATAACTAGCAGTGAACAGGACACAGGACGGGAACTGCACACAGACAGGGACAGAAGACAAGACTGGACAGACTCTAGACTGAACAGACTCTAGACTGAACAGACCGGGGGAAACTAAAACAAACAGGTCCCTTCAGCACTGGTGGAGTCCTGATGGTTGGTGGAACCGTTCTTTCATGAAGGGTGAGGTGAGTGAAGACTGAGATGCAAAGTGCTGAAGGGAGAACAGACTTAATAACAAAAACGCAACATAAAGACAAGACAGAGACAAAACCAAACCAAAACCTGGGAATAGAACGGCCAGAGTCCGTGGTGATGATGAATGTCCAGGTTATGGTGACTGAGGAGATGACAAAGTGTCCGGATTATGGAGGTGACAGTATTGAATGGTCCCACACTGGCAACTGCAAGCCTCACTGCTTTTATAGTTGCAGATGAGGAACGGCTTGCAGCTGTGCAGTGTGGGGCCAGGTGGCTATGGAGAGCACTGGGGGAAAGGTCACCAGAGCAGAGGTCATGACAGTATCTTTCCTTTACATTGATTAATGATCATCAAAATCCGCGAACTGAAAGCTTTTGAATAAACTTCCGGTTTCACGGAATAATGACAGAGAACTTTCCATATCAGGTGGGCTCTGATCATCGATATAAACATTTATATGTATGGGCTCTGATAATGCTTTTATTTTGATTGTTTTCTGGTATTCACCGTGCATGTGGACTGAGAATGCAGCCTTTAGCCAGATTCTCGTGGAAAGACATGAGTTGCAATAACAGTGAAGACGGTGCATGAATAATCTACCACAAAATATCACCATTCTCAGAAATACATTATTTTATTTACACACATATGCACCATCAGCACTCGAATCCATCCAGTAATGCATTTCTGTGGACATGTCAAATGAAACCTCAGCCCTGGAAAAAGGGAACTTGCAGAGTACAACTGCAATTTTTTAATTGTGTCTGTTGGTTTGAACTAGTGACCAACGTGGCAAACATAAGTACTGATATATACAATATGCATATACATGTGTTTGTCACCACTTGGTGACCTCTGAACGTGCAGCTAATCTGTAAGCCCTCACAGGCGTCCTTATTGTGACACAGTGACAAGAGGAAGGGGTCTTTTGCTTCGGGTAGACTGATTTCAGTGCCACCCATACCACCTCCCTCCTCCTCATCCATGCCCAATACAGTGAAATCTGTTACAGTGCCCATCATTTGCTACCGATTGGTACGCATTCAGCGTAGAGCCGTGCGTAAATCTTGCATGATGTTGGGTTCTTAAAAGTTCAAAAGTGTGGAGGCAAATAATCCAGTGTGTTTTGACACCCATAAATATATAATGTGAAAGTTGTCTCTCAGTGCGGAGGGGAGAGAATTGTAGTGGATGTTAAAGTTGTTTTTCAGTGTGGAGTGACGGTTTCAGTGGGGAGTGGAGAGAATTCTAGTGAGTTTCAGCTTATACGGCTTTTCATTCTCTTCAGTAATGTACAATTCAGACAGTTTATTATTTTATTCATATTTTGAGGCCCCGTGATTGGCTGTGGCCCTGGGCTGCAGCCCGCCCATGCCCATGCATTAAAGCACTACTGATGGTGTGTGCACTGACTTAACTCTAATACAATGGTGATGATGATTTTTTTTTGTATGGTGTGTAATGTGTGGTGTGTCAGAAGTATTAGTGGGTGTCACACAGAGGGGGAAAATAACTAAGTAAAAGTACTTTGTTACTGTACTTAAGTAGATCTTTTTAGGTATCTGTACTTTACCTGAATATTTATTTTTCTGGCAACTTTTTACTTTTACTCCCTACATTTTTGCATCTGTACTTTATACTCATTACATTCTAAGAACAGACTCATTAATTTTTCAAGCTAAACAGATGTGACAGTATAAAAAAGTCACCAGAGGAAAAATCAGTAGAAGACAAGAACTGTGAATTTATATATTATAGTTATAGTTATCTGACAATTTTGACATTTTATCTCAAAATATTGACTTTTTATTTCACATTTCATCTCATAATTTTGACTTTTTCTCTTAAAATTCTCTTTAATTTTATATTTATGGGTGAAACCCAATGAAAGCTACAAATCAGCCTACTGAACAGTACCCCCAGAGGTACACGATAGGGGGGGGAGGGATGAGTTCTCCGACAGGACGGATTGTACGTTAATGATAATGGCAAGCGGCCTAACGACGACGAATACAAGATGCATTTGTGGGAAGGTCTGTAAGAATGAGCATGGTCTAAAAATCCATCAAGGGCATGTGAAATGCTTGACGCAGGAGAGGACAACAGAGCGTGCAGGAGGTATTCCTGGTGAGACGAAGGCCGGGAGACACCGCACAGAGCCCAGAACATCCAAGTGGTGAGTTTTCCAGTCCCAAGCAGATCAGTGCAGCAGCGCATCAAGTGTCCTCCCGCAAGTGAGCCCAACGAGTGGCATCGTTTTGATGAGGATGGAGCCAGGATCATCAAATTTACAGTGAAAGGGGATGTTGACAGAAGACTGCAGACCATGACGACCATCATCGTCTCTTTTGGGACAGAGAGGTTCGGCGTGGAAAGGAAAAGGACCAGCAAACCCAAATTCACCTGGAACCGTAGGGCAGAGGTAATACACCAGCTGAGGAAAGAGCTTCCGTCCCTGGCAAGGCAGTGGAAGGCAGCAACTGAGATGGAGAGACCACCACTGGCTGAGCTCCGGAACGTCACCAGGAAGAGACTGATGACCCTGTGCAGAGCGGAATGGCACAGGAGGCAGAGAAAGGAGAGAGCCAGCAAGCGAGCGGCATTCATACCTGATCCTTTTGGATTCACTAAGCAGCTACTGGGGCAGATGCGCAGTGGCTGGCTAGACTGCTCCAAAGGAGAAATAGACCACTTCCTGCACACTTACTTGAGCGACCCAATGAGAGAGCTGGAGCTAGGACCCCTCAGAGCCCTATTGGACATTCCATCTCCAACTGTTGATTTAAACTACCGTGAGCCCACCTGGAAGAATGTTCAAGAAGTAGTGACTGCTGCTAGAACCAAATCAGTACCAGGACCTAGTGGAGTACCCTATAAGGTGTACAAGCGCTGTCCAGAGCTCCTAAGAACTCTCTGGAGGATCCTGCGGGTGATTTGGCACAGGGGAGCTGTAGCTGACCAGTGGAGGCAGGCAGAGGGGGTCTGGATTCCTAAGGAGGAAAATTCCACCAAGCTGGAGCAGTTTAGATCCATCTCGCTTCTCAGTGTGGAGGATAAGATTTTCTTCAGCATCCTTTCCAGAAGGTTGACAGACTTCCTGCCCAAGAACACCTACATTGACACCACAGTCCAGAAAGGAGGCATCCCAGGGGTACCAGGATGCCTTGAACATACAGTTGTGACCCAGCTGATCAGGGAGGCACGGGAGGGCAAAGGAGATCTGGTGGTGCTTTGGCTCGACCTTGCCAACGCATGCGGCTCCATACCCCACAAGCTGGTCGAGACTACACTGGACCACCACTATCAGGACATCCACGGTTGTGGTGCTCGGTGCCGACTGTTTAATTGTTTATTTGTTGAATCTCTTTTTCTTTTGTGCTGGTTTGGTTCTCTCCTCTTTTTCTATTTATTTATTTATTTGTTTTTATTGATGGATAGTTGTTGGTTGGGAGTGGCACACCACCTTGCAGTCTTTAATCGCATTAGCACCGCCTGTTGGTTTCTGTCCCCATTCGTCCTGTCCAGTCTTTGTTTCCCCCGCACATCACTGAGGTGTAGCACTGCCCTCCCTGGCTTGTAATAGAGAGTTCTAATGGGGGATGTCTTCTCGGCTTTCGGGGAGGACCGATGATGGTCACACACATGCACTAAATATTGGAGTATTTGGCTGCAAGACTGGAATATGCATTGATCTCAAGCAATGTTGACTCCCCCTTTGTGGGGTAAAAAAATGAGAACAACCTACTTTTCTATCTGCTCATTTGTTGTTGTTTTTTGTATACATGTTTGGTACTTCAATTATTTATTATTATTATTATGTTTATTATTATCATCATTTTTGTACTATGCATTCTATTGCTATAAGATGAATTCAGGTTATTGGTAAGTGAAGAAGGGGTAGGATTAAATAAGCTTATGTTTCATCCTACTCCTTTTCGGACATGTCATTGTGTATTATTATTATTATTGTATTGATTATTGTTGCATTCTGCACATGTTCGAAATAAAGCAATCAAATCAAAGGGAAAAATGTTCGACCATGGTGTTCGGTTCCTGAAAAAGCAAACACGACTCATTCCCAATCATCTGCTTCTTCTGGAAATTACTTCCTGTTACAACCCAGAATGATGGTGAGTGTCCAGGGGTAGGAAATAAGGGAAGTAATACATTTGTAGCTGTCATGAAGCGGTGAGGTCAAGAGAGGACTCAGATGCTCAGTGCTGAAGGTAGAACCAATTTAATAATAAAACCAAAATAAAGACAGGACACAGACTGAACACAAACACCTGGGGGTAGATCAGCCAGTGTCCATCGTGGTGATGAAACGTCCGGGTTATGGTGACAGGTGAAATAGGCAGAGTGTCCGGGTTATGGAGGTGACAAACTGAATGGTCCCGCAACTGCAAGCTTCACTGTTTATATATTGCAGATCAGCAAAGACTTGCAGCTGCACAGTGTGGTGCCAGGTGTATCTGGAGAGCACTGGGGGAAAGGTCTCTGGAGGAAACGTTGTGACATTACCCTCCCCCTGATGGGTGGCTCCTGACACCCCAGACAGGAACAAGAATCTCTGGGCAGAGTACCATCTGGGCAGAGTGGTGTGGAAACCCTCTGGGCAGAGTACCCTCTGGGCGGAGTGGTGTGGAAACCCTCCGGGCGGAGTACCCTCTGGGCGGAGTACCCTCTGGGCGGAGTACCCTCTGGGCGGAGTACCCTCTGGGCGGAGTACCCTCTGGGAAGAGCGGTGTGGTAACCCTCCAGGCAGAGTACCCTCTGGGCGGAGCAGTGTGGAGTTATCTGGAGGAAGGTCAAGGCAACTGGGGGGATCTGACTGGTCAGGGTCAAGACAAAGGAGCCACACAGACAGGGACTGACGGACATGACTGGAAGTCCACTGATTACTGGGCAAAGGACCACAGACTCTGGCTGAGAAAGGAACAGGATGGAACAAAGACAAAGAACTAGACAGGAGCAAAAAAGGGCAAAACGAGGGAACAGACAGGGCTGGAAAACTGGACAAGAGGGCAAGGCCAAAACAGGGAAACTAGACTAAAATGTCTGTGCCTCCAACTAAGTACTAGCACCCTTCTCCGAACCAGTGCCCCCACAGCCAACCAGTGCCAATCTGGCATCTGGCAATTAGGGCACTGGCCACGGTCAAACTGGCAATGGGGCTAACTGGCAACAGGGGCTAGACGAAAAAGGGAAAACCAGAGAAAGAGATCAAAAACAGAGAGAAAGGGAAAAAGAGCCTTGACAAAGACAGGAGAAACAGAAACCAAAAAAACAAAAAACAAGGCAACCAGGGGAAACAAAACAAAACAGGTCCCTTCAACACTGGTGAAGTCCTGATGGTTGGCGGAACTATTCTGTTATGAAGGGGTGAGGTGAAGAGAGGACTCAGATGCTCAATGCTGAGGGGAGAACAGATTTAATAACAAAACCAAAATAAAGACAAGACACAGACTGAACACAAACACCTGGGGGTAGATCAGCCAACGTCCGTGGTGGTGACGAAATGTCCAGGTTATGGTGACAGGGGAAATAGTGTGCGGGCTATGGAGGTGACAAACTGAATGGTCCTGCACCAGCAACTGCATGCTTCTCTGCTTATATATTGCAGATCAGCAACGACTTGCAGCTGCACGGTGCAGGGCCAGGTGTATCTGGAGAGCACTGGGGGGAAAGGTCACTAGAGATAAGGTTGTGACAGTAGCTTTGGCTATGTAGCAGTTTATTTGCTACTAAAGAAAACAAAATGTAAATAATAAGGGCTCACAGCCCATACAAATGTAAATCAAACAAATTGTCCAACAACACACAGAGTAAAATAAAAACCAAAGTGAGTCGTCAGTGAACCAGAGAGAAAAAAACATTATACACTGCTGCCACACACAGCAAACTAAAACACCAGGAAATTCCTTTTCAACACTTATTATTATATTTACAACACAATCACAGCTATGGCAGAATGGCACACCACACACAGACTGCCCCGAATGAAGGAATGGACCACTATTTATCTGGAGGCAGGAGGGCGGGCTCAGGTGATCACGGGAATGGGTTGCAGCCAGAGTGATGATTGATGTGGGTGGAGCGCATTTGAGGGAATCCTCAATAATGTCACATGGCATCCCTTTCAAAGTTCAGTGGCTAGAAAAGATTCCACCTATGTTTCAATATTTAGTCATCCAGAAGACTCCAACTTATGTAGGTGGAGCCAACAGGACTGGTCACAATGATGTAAAAATGCTACATTTAGAACAGCATACTGTTCATGTCCCGCAGACACATTAGAATAGGACAAACTAACAGCACAGCAGCAAATTTTCTGCAGTTTCACTTCAATTTATGGTGATGGTCCACATGATGATGATGATGATGATGATGATGATGATGATGATGATGATGATGATGATGATGATGATGGGTTGTATGGTGATGGTAATCGTCCACATAGTGATGGTCCAGAGCCAGGGTATTTTGCTCAAGTAGAAGGTCCAAGCCACATTTTTAAAAAGTAAGTAATTTTTTAAGTTTTAACTTCAAATGCAAGAAATTAGACAACATATTCCACCTCTTTTATCATGAATAAAAGTACTCCCATGCAGTCAAATAAGTTTAAGGCTTTTATTTCAAGTCAAACAAAAAGGAAACTTCTGAATAAAATAAATAATGGTGCAAACTGAATGGAATTCCTTTTCTCTATATGCACAATTGACCAGACATGATTTTGTTTGTGGATTAATGCAATGAAAGTAACATACGTTGTAGTATCACCTGTCGCAGGATATTTCATTTCCTAGCTCTTACTGTAAACTCGTGCATTCTTGACATTAGACGCTGTATTTGACCACAATTAATATTCCTGTGATACAGAACATAAACACTGTGGACTCCTCATTCTCTATTCTAGTTTATAGTAGTGCTGTCTACTTCCTTGTGCGATTGTTGAATTTAGTGCTTAAATAATAAGTTACTGTGGTGGACCATTCCCACAGAGTAGTTCAGTTTGGGTTGCTGGGAATTATGTAGGTGTGGTTTGGGGGGTGAGGGGGGGTAACGAATTCTAGGGAATTTGCACTGTACTTTAGTTGTTGCATGTGGCTCTGTGACCATCAACAAACTTACGATTCCAAGCGGTGCCTTGCAATATTAACACTAGTAGCAGCGACCACTGTAAATTTACAATATTATGCCGTTGGTCATGGGTTCAGATAGAACCATCATGATAATGGTCCACATGATTGATGGTCCACATGGTGACCGGTCCTGTATGTTGTGTTCTCATATGGATATTATTTTTGGTTATTTTATTATTGTTGTTTATTTCAGGCCATAAGTGAACATATACGTGTCTTTATTTTTGTATTATGTCCACTCATATCGGCGACTTTTATTTTGACACGTGGATATTATAGGAAGTATGGTCTTTTGTGTGTTAACATTTTCAATAGTGTTGTGGGCGTGGCCAGTAGTCGAGTTGTAAAAAAAAAGTCAGGGGGGATGGTAAATTTTTTTTCACCTTTTTTTTCACCTACTCCAATTCATTTAAATCCATTATCAAAACAAAACACTGTAAATAAAACTTCTGAATCCTCTCAAAACAAATCAATCATTTTAAGTGCAAAATTTACAGTAACAGTGCCAACAATTTACAGTACAGAATTTACTTTTCCTTTTGTCCCCTGGGGTGAAGAGTTTTTGGTTTCACAGTTTCAATATCTCATAACAGTTTCCAAACAGTGTCATAATCCTGTTTTTTGTTCTTGTAAAATAATCAAACCTGTTTGTTTTCTTTCTCTTGGCCCTTCTGCTCTCCTGTCCTGACCCACCTTTCTCCGTCTTTCCACTACAGAAAAAACAAAATCAAACATAGATTAATTACCTTATTTCCACTGACATAATGAGCTACATACTAGTAGGCCTACATAAAAAGTGGGGAAAAAAAACTAAGTGTGTAAACTAGAGGTTGAACTGAACTTTTTTAAAAATCTGTCATTTTGACAGCCATGAAAATGTTGTTATAATCAGATTCTACATTAAAAATTACTTCGTTACATTTAAAGATGACTGACAGCCTTCATACTTTTAAATTATTGTGTAGAAAAACCTGTGAAGAAAACAACTTATAGGGTTTGATAGAATGAGCATGTCATGACCTCTGCTCCGTTGACCTTTCACCCAGTACTCTCCTCACTCACCTGGCCCCGCACTGCGCAGCTGCAAGCCATTCCTCATCTGTGGCTATAAAAGTAGTGAGGCTTGCAGTTGCTAGTGCGGGACCATTTTATTTTGTCACCTCCATAACCCGGACAGTTTCCTATCTCCTCAGTCACCATAACCAGGACATTCATCATCACCACGGACCCTGGCCGTTTTATGCCCAGGTTTTGTCTCTGTCTTGTCTTTATGTTGCTTAGTTTGTTATTAAATTATTTTTCCCTTCAGCACTGTGCATTGGAGTCCTCACTCACCTCACCCTGATCCTGACAGAGCAGACATGTCATGTTAATAATTTCACAAATGATTAAAAGCACATGAACTTGCTCTTGGATTATAGACAGACTGTACAGTATATATTAAAATCATATTTAGCATATTCACTGTCTGTAATATTAAATTACAGGCCCCAGAAGGAGGAAAAACTAATGTCAACTGCCTTGAGTGTCACAATTTTACCTAACATCTCCACTTATTTTTGTTGCATGATGAGTCCTATTAGTGAAACTAATATAGCTACGTGAAGACTATTTCATCATAATACTGGTGAAATGTTTGATACAAACTCTTGTCTAATATTAATAGTAAATATATGTTTCACGTTTGCCACGCTCATAAACCCAAAGCTATCGTGACTCAATGATAAGTCCTGTGTTTCAGCAGCTAGCTAACAGGAGAAATGAACATTAACATGAGCTAATCGCTAGCTTTAAGGCAAGCTTGGAAAACAAGCTGTGTTATTGTGCGTACAACCTGTGGCGAGTCCGCCGCCTTATTATAGATTAATGAAAAGTAATGATTGAGCTTGAGTCTTGATTTATAGCTCACCTGTAATAGGTAGTCCTTGAGATTGTGTTGTCCAGCTGCTGGTTTGGTCATGCTAAGTCGTTGACATTGTTGTGTCACTGCAGTTTGTCCCTCCCTCTGGCATCACACATCAACCAATTGAAAATAACCATCATGTTCATTGATTGTTTAAGCCCCTGTGCCCTCAGATTTTATTTATTTTACTCAAAATACGTACTACTTTCTAATGATGAAATAATTACATATAATTCTCAGTTATATTTTCAACAATATAAATAGTGAAGGGAAAGGGGATGACAGTTTTACAGGGGGGGATGACTTTGATCGTTTTTATTTTAGTACTCAACTCGAGTACTGGGAGTGGCACTGTTGACTTTGCCTGCCGCTGCCATGTAGGAAAGAAGAAAAATGAAATGGCGCTTAAATTCAAAAGAAATCGGAGTGTGTACTACTGTGTTGTACTCTGATTAATGGATGAACGGAATATCTAGTTGATTGAAATGGACAGAGACGAAAGCTTTTCAGGTCCACATGGTGATGGTCCACAGGGTGATGGTCCACAGGGTGATGGTGATGGTTCAGAGGGCGATGGTTCACATGGTGATGGTCCACAGGGTGACAGGGTCCACATCTGAGCTCCAGCAGGCTCCCACTATCTCCATCTAGAGCTAATGTTAGCGCAGCTTTGCTGCAGTCCACACTGACATCAATCCTCTGATGTATAGTTGATGTGAGATTTTCCTTTGATGAATAAGTCATTCCCTTCAGCCTGTCAGTGTTTTACTGCACTTTATACCACACATGGACACCAACATGATGTGGATCCATGACAGTTGTCTCTGTGACTCCGCCCCTTTACAAAATACAGTTGTGGGAGTTGACTGTAAATACATTAATACAATAATCCACATGGTGACATCCTATAATACTGGACCATGATGTAGTGTTAGACCATTAGGCCATGAGACATGAAGCGAGCAACTTTATCAAGGATTCCCTAGTGTGTAGGTACCAGAGGTGGAAAGTAACTAAGTAAAAAGTACTTCATTACTGTACTTAAGTAAAATTTTTTTACCTGTGCTAGTATTTATTTTTCTTTGCAACTTTTTACTTCCTACATTTGTTCATAAATATCTATACTGTATACTCCCTACATTTATATAAATATCTGTACTTCATACTCCTGACATTTATATAAATATATGTACTTTATACTACTTACATTCTCAGAATACTTTTTGAAATTAAACAGATGTGACAGTATGAAAAATAAGTAACTTCAGTGGGAAAATCATTAGAGAAGAGAATTTCTCTGTCATTATTTGTTATTTTATAGTTTCTCACAATTTTTACTTTATCTCATTATTTTGACACTTTGTCTCACAATTCTTCTTATCTAAAATCTCTAAATGAAGACTTTATCTCAATTGTGACTTTTTTTCCACAATTTTTCTTAATTTCCTGTGCATACTCATACCTGTGACCTGATCAAACACATTTTCGACACACTAACTCACTTTTAAAAGCTTTATTTTTGGATACCTTTGAAACTTTTCAGATTTTTCCTGGTTAAATAAGTATTATTTCATCAATGGCAAAAAATGCAGTTTTACTTTATTACAATTCAGAAGTTGTAGTTTTTTCCACACAAGTAGCTGTACTTCTACTTAAGTACAGAATATGAGTACTTTGACCCCCTCTGTTAGGTGCTAGTGTAAAGCTACTATTATTGTATGTGTGTCAATTCTGGACCTGGTCTGAACCCACATGTTCTTTATAAATGAGTAAAGGTTGTGGATCTCATGAACACAAAGAGGACTTGGGTTTGGAGAAGTCCTGGAGCCCTGAAGGAGGCGGAGTCTGACAGAACTTCTGTTGTGGATTTTCGTCATGGATCAAAGATGTCACCGCCAGAAGTTGAGTAGGAAAAGGCTCTGTTTATTTTGACATGTATATGTCCTTTATAGTCCATTTTCAGATACCAGTCCCCCACACTAAACCTGCTCTAACCAGTTCCTTGACGTCATTTGACGTCAAGGCTTGTTGCATTCACTTTTACTTATCTTCCAGTCCTTGACATACTTGACACACACAGTTTGAGCTGTGTGCCCATGTTACCACAAATATGTCTTTATATTTTACATACATATAGGTGTATATATATATATATATATATATATATATATATATATATATATATATATATATATATACATACATATATATATATTTCCTTCACTTCCTGTCTATCTGTCACTGTGGCATTCAGGGTGAATTTTGACCTTTCTCCATCACCTCAAACTCAATGACAGAACTGGTACTGATACTGCATTTCATAATGGTGGAGAGGCAACTGAAGACGGTTGCATCCCTCGCATGTAATGTCATCATTAAAGGGGTGTGCCCTCGTCTATATCCTTGTATGATGTCATCACGATTGTGGGCATGACCTTGAGTGACATCATTCTTAATGTGGGTGTGTCTTTCTATAATGCCATTTGTCATTCATAATGTCAGCATGTCCTTGTATGATGTCATGACTAAAGTGGGTGTGTCCTCTCCTTCCAGGTCTCAGTCCTTACCCTATCACTGCAGTTTCATTCAGACGTTGTCACTCCATCTATAAAGGCTTTGCTCAGTGTCTGATGGCTCTGGGAGACAGTCTGACTGACAACGCACGCAAAGACCAAGACCTGCATGAGATCCATTCCATCTGCAGGTTAGTCTGAACTGAGCCAAACCATTTCATCTGCACGCTAGTCTGAACTGAGCCAAACCAGTCCATCTGCAGATTAGTCTGAACTGAGGCAAACCAGTCCATCTACCGCAGGGGTGCTCAGTCCTGGTCCTCGAGAGCTACTCTCCTGTATGTTTTAGATGTATCCCTCTTTTAACACACCTGATGGTTATTATCAGTCTTCTGCAGAGGTTGATGAGAGGTTTATCATTTGAATCAGGTGTGTTGGAAGAGGGATACATCTAAAACATACAGGAGAGTAGCTCTCAACGACCAGGATTGAGCACCCCTGATCTACAGGCTCGTCTGAATCATACCTGCCCACATTTGAGTAGCATAATCCAGGAGATTTTTACTGCGGCGATGGGTGTTGCGTTTTCAGGAGACACACACGAGCAAAATGTTGATTTTATGATGATAAATGATGGTAAAGAGGTATGTCATTAGTTTCCAAGGCATGATTAAATACTCTAAGACTGTTTTTATCCAGAAACAATATTTTATTTTTCAATGGATGGAATGTATTGTTAAATTCACATCAACTTTATTAATTGATTTTTACTTCAATCACACAGACACACACACATCCAAAACTGAGCATTCTCCTGTCCCTGCTTCTACTTTTCTTTTTCCTGGCTGCTGGCAGTGTTGGCACAAAAGCATGATGAATTAAAAATATTATTGATAAATGAAATGGCTAAATCCTCCATATTACTTTAGCTAACTAATCTGATGTGGGGCGATCAGTCATTGATGCTGCGTGAGTCTATTGAGTTGGGAGACCAATGAAATTAGTTTGAGGCGTGGTAGATGCAAATCAATCCGCCGGGCGACCAATGAAATTAGTTCAGGGCGTAAATATAAATCAATCCGTCGCCATCGTAGGAAAAAAAAATCTCACGTCTGGGGGAAAAGTTCAACCTGTGCAGAGATCAATTATGTATCTATAAGTTGTCAGACAGTCAACAAATGACCTGTAGATGTTCCATACATGATCTCTGATAACTGGAGAACATCAGCCAAATTATATGCCTTCAGATTTTGTTTTTGACGTTCAGACTTAATGAATTACAGGAGATTACTGGGAGAAATTACAAAATGGGAGGGGGGCAGGAGATGGGTCTGAAATATGGGAGAGTCCCAGGAAAAATGTGAGTGTTGGCAGCTATGGTCTGAACTGAGCCACACCAGTCCATCTGCAGGTTAGTCTGAACTGAGCCTAACCAGTCCATCTGCAGGTTAATCTGAACCAAACTATGTGACAAATTATTATGATAAAATAAACACCAAAGATGCTTTGCTACAAGCAGAGACTGCAGGAGCAACTAGGGATGTGGATGATAAAAACTAAGATAAAACACAATAAAAGCTAAAAATACTAAGATAAAACATAATAAAATCTAAATAAATAAATACTACGATAAAACACTGTTGCTTTGCGACCACATCTTGAAACTGTAGTTGCCGAGCCCTAGCCATCCCGGACACTGTTGTGGAAGTTTTGTATCACAAAAGGAGAGAAAACTGTTCAAGTCAAAAAAGAATTATTTATTGAAGAGATGAACAAATTAATTTGGAACTTGCATGCAAGTGAGAACATGAACAGGATGAGCTGTCGTCAGATACACGCGCACACTCACATGTGCATACTCATCCGTTCATGCTCCTATGTAGTCTGTATAGGATGCTGAGATTTGCATCTAGGCCAAGGCTGCAACATTGTCTGAACTCCTCCCAGGAGGAGAAAGGAGGTCCAGAGGATGTGAACCAGAAGAGAAAAGAGGTCCAGAGGAGGTGGACCACTGGTGGAGTAAAGAGGTCCAGAATAGGTGAACAAAGGAGGAGAAAAGAACTGCTTTTCCTCCTCATATTTACAACCACCACTGGATTGATTGTAAGGCATAATGGGCATTTGCCTGGTTGCTTGTGAGGCTTGCTGGCCTATGTTTTTTTAGCAACATGAAATATAATATTAATAATTTAACACATCACTATAGGTGGATGGTGGTATATAAAGCATCCTATTGGTGCATAGACTAGGGGTTGGTCCATTGTTCATGATTTGATTTGATTTGATTTGAATGATTTATTTCGAACATGTGCAAAGTGCAACAATAATCCATACAACAATAATAATAATAACAATGACATGTCCGAAAAGGAGTAGGATGAAGCATAAGCATATTTAATCCTACCCCTTCTTCACTTCCCCAATAACCTGAATTCATCTTATAGCAATATAGTGCATAGTACAATTGATTGATGTGTGTTGGACCAATGAGGTGAGGAGAGGCCAATTATCTCTCTCTCACATCTCAGCACTCAGTTGGGCTGTGCAGTGCCAGTGCCACTGCTAAAACAGAGCGGTCGGCTAACTAAGTTCCTGTAGCTTCTCTGACAATGGATGGCAAGAGAAAGGTGGCTGAAAGTGCAAGGGACAAGAAGAGAATTGCCTGAAAATATCTGAGATGTTTGCATCTTCTGGATGTGGAGCATCCACATCAGCAGCAGCCTCAGCAAGTGGCAGAGGTCAACAGGTGGACGAGGTGGGGAGCACAATGACCACAACTGTGACTATTAATACCTCAAGCTAGTAATTGATTAAATGCAACCTAATTGGTTCCTAAATCATATATATTTGTAAGACAGATGGACATCTGTCACATCTGTCTGTATGAGAGAGGGGAGTGAAGTGCTGTCTTCGTGGGTCATCACTCACATTACTCACATGGATACTATTTTCATTCGTGCTAACACTGCCAGTCATGTAACCAATCCAAACAATGTTCACTTGTTCGCCACTCACCCATGTAACATTATATAACCCATATTTTATTATATAATTTGTCTTTATAATTAGATTTAAGTAACCTCTCCCCCAATAAATAAATAAATAAAAATAGGTGGTGGCCTGGCCTAAAAAAATGGCCCAGGTCAGCCTTGTTTACAACAGATGGAAACTCGCTTCAGCATTTGCATTAGTTACTACAGTGGCTTTGGAACAGCTACTGGTTAAACCATAGAATAACCTATTTCATTTTGTTTATTTTTAGGTCTGTTGAAACGAACAAATTAATGCAGATTAATTCATCATCATGATTAATCTGATTTTAAAAACTGGAACAGTTCAATGGAACAGTTGTTTTGTTGAAATTGTTGAAGGTTTCATGGTTTGTTTGTTTTTTGTCTTATTTCTTTGTGAATTTTATTATGTTTTCATGCTGCATGTCATGATGTGTGAGGTGGAGAGAGGGCTCAGATGCCCGGTGTTGAAGGGAAAACAGATTTAATAAAAACAGAAGCAAAATCAAGACAGAGACAGAAAACAAAACCTGTGGTGGTGAATGAAATGCCCGGGTTATGTAGGAAACTTGAACAACCCCTGAATTCCAGATTAAAATACCACATTGACATGATGCAATACAATAGTGGTGGATTCTGCTCGTACTAGGGTAATGCTAGTACTAGGTTAATACTAGCATTAGTTTCTGACGAACAGGTTAATTGCAGATATATTCACTTTGTCAATTTGTTCATGAAAAATTAAACACAATTAAAAATGAATCATGATAAATTTAAATTACTCCAAAGCAAACATGTGATTAATCTGATAAAAAAATGTTTACACAATTCATAAGAACAGTTGTTTACAGTTGTTTTGTTGAAATTGTTGAGTAAACATGTTAATTGTTTATATATATATATATATATATATATATATATATATATATATATATGTCTTGGATGTTTTAGCACATTTTTTGGTGCGTTTTTCTGTATTTTAGGATAATTTTTTTTAATATGGTTTGGATATTTAATCACTTTTTATGTAAAGGTTTTTCGGGGTCAATTTTAGTGGATTTTAACATGTTTTGTTTATATTTTTTCTCTGCATTTTTGTGTGATTCTTAGTGCATATTTTGTGGGAAATGTGAGTTAAAAAAAGCCACAGACAGAAGTCAACCAACATAAAGTGTTTTATAGGCCCTGCAAGATGGAGTTTTCTTTTCACTCAAGCCCTTCCAGATTAAAAAACAAAATACCACATTAATGTGAAGATAAAGTTCTGTCTCTTTATTTGGGCTCTACAGGTAAAGTTATATTCATTTATTTCTACTATCATCTACTGTATTTTGTATTTTTGAAAAGTTGTTCACACCAAGTTTTGGATTTTTCATTATTCGTGCAATTTTATTTAGACTTGATATTTTAATTTTCCTCTACTTAAGTTTGAATTAGTTTTTAGAGCAGATTAGCTTTTTTTTCAAAGTAGTTTTTCTTTTTTCTAAACTCTTCTAAAATATAGAAAAATTTAATTGGATAATATGAACACAGTTAACATGTTTAACACTTTCAACAAAACAGCTGTAAGCAACTGTTCCATTTAATTGTGTTCAAATGTCATGAGGATGGATTAATTTGATTTAATGTGTTAATTTTGACAGCTTACTCTTGTTGTTTTGTACTGTTTTGAGTGAATTTATACAGTATGGGTCAAAATGACACACAACATAATCAATGTAAGTAAATTTGAACATTATACGAGGGTTACTATAGATTATACATTAATATTTAATCATGATTAATCAAAATTATCCACAGTAACCCTGTGATTAATCTCATTAAGCAAATTTTTAATTATTTGACAACAGTAATTTTAACATTTTAAAAACTGTTTTAAAAACAGGCTGTGGAAGACAGCTTTGATCCTAAAGTTGAATACTGAATATTTTAAGGATTTGACCTTTTAACTAGTATTATGAAGGAGTGTGTTTCCATGGTTACTGCCTGACAAACAAAATCTTGAATGGTAAAAACAGCTCTGATCACAAAATCCACAAGGTTGAAGTTTCTTTCATTTCAGTTTTTATATTTTTATCCACTGCAGATTTAAGTAAGGCTGTTGATGCTCCATCCAGTGCTCTGTGTTCCTATTCCTCTCACACTTTAAAGGTACCCCCCCCCCCCAAAAAAAAAAAACACACACACACACAAAAGTGTGTTGTTTTTAGTTTTGTTTGTTTTTCAGCAACTTCCCCCAAAAACTACTGGACCCATTTCCATAAAAATTTCATTAAAGGTGTGACATAGTCCAGAATAGGTCATTTTAGTAACTGTAGGTCAAAGGACAAGGTCACAAAAAATTTGTTTTTACAATGATTTAAGATACAACAAATCAGAGATCAAAGAGAGAAGACGGAGAAGAAAATGAAACCAGAATATTTGAGGAAGTTGACACGAGACCAGAGAAAACTAGGCAGTCAGAGACAGCAGACCTCCACCAAGGCTTGATATGGTGTCATATGACATCAAAATGTGACGTGATGGAGCCATAGGTGTTGACCCATCTGATGTCTGAAGGTGAGACGAAAACTGCCAGATTCTTTCTTGTCTGAATCCTGAGATATTACCACTGATGTGTTATAGTTTTTGGCCTTCAGTGTGACCTTGACCTTTAACCTTCATTGCTCAAATTCTGGATCAGCTGATCCAGATCAGCCAAGCTAAGCTCCACCCATGGACATACCAATTACCACATTATTTAATTAACAATCTACAATATTTACATGGAACAAACATCAAACTGAAATCATATTAATTCATATAAACAATGGCACCAATTATCCTCCATACATAAACACAAACTGAAGAAAAACACAAAACAATGAATGAATGTGTGTGTCCTGTAGTCAATGGTCCCCAACATTTTTATCACGGACCGGGGGCGGTTACGTAGATTGTTTATATGGGTCAGAGGTCTGTGGGAATCACCTGTCACCATAAATCCATATTTCCAGTCCAACTCCTGGTATTATCTGTTAAAACTTTCCTTTAAGTTGGAGTTGGAGGCTCTTCCTCTGTCTCTTCAGTCGCCTTTTACTCTTCGAAAAGAAACTTTCCAAACACATCTGTTTTTTACTGACTTTACTAACATGTGGGTTATAATTTTGACATTCAAGCGACAGATGGAACCGGAATAAATACAAGAGAAATAATTCAATTCAATTCAATTCAATTTTATTTATAAAGCCCTAAATCACAACAAAGTCGTCTCAGAGGGCTTTACAAAAACACAATCAACTACAGAAATACATGAAAAGTCCCAAGCATCCCCTGTCCTTAGACCCTCCTTCTCGGCAAGAAAAAACTTCAAAACCCAGTGGGAAAAAGAAGAAATCTTGAGGAGAACCACATTGAAGGAGAGATCCACTCCCATGGACGGACAGGCTATAGATGAACGTCCATTTATAAATGAAGGAGGGGGGGCTGGTCCAGACAAGCAGGGGCGGTGGTCCGGGGTCACAGGTCGGCATAATAATGAATGAATGAAGGAAGTCACAGGTGTCAAACTCCAGTCCTCGAGGGCCGGTGTCCTGCATGTTTTAGATATTTCCCTCTTCCATGTGATTCAGTTTAACCCTTTAACTCCTGAGAACTAAGAAAATAATTGGTAACATGAGCAAAGTAAGACATAAATGGTAGAAAATCAAAGAACAATACTAACATAAAAAAAACCTAAATGTAGAAAAATAAACAAAGTGAGCAACAAAAACGAATAAATATTTACATAATCACAAATAATGTGGAAAATTTTGACAAAAAAATTACAAAAGAAGAAAACTAGTGTTGAAATTTGGTCCCAGCAATTTTAATTTTGCCTTTAAAAAATGTTTAAATAAAATAAAATAAAAATCTTGCTTTTTTCCATGCACAAAACTAAAAGGAAAATAGTTTAATTTTTCTGAATATTTAAACTAAATCATTCATTCAGAATCAACGCTGACATTTAAAGAGTTAATAATCAGCTCCTCATCAGACTGATAATGATGCAATGGCCTCCAGGTGTAATGGAAGAGGCAAACATCTAAAACATGCAGGACACCAGCCCTCGAGGACCGCAATTTGACACCCCTGAATTATGTAATTATTAGGCGGCCCGGTACCAAATGATCCACGGACCGGCCCGGGGGTTGGGGACCACTGCTGAAGTGGTTTGATCATGTGTTCAATGAAGCCTGTGAATTATGAGGATATAAGAGTGGTCCGGTTCTGCAGCAGGTGTGCGCGCGCGCATGTGAGTGAGCGCACCTCCAGACGCCCACAACATAGGGAAATGACTGAGTAGTGAGGCCAGGTCCAGATGACAATGTCCAGTTTAAACATATTTCACAGGAGAGTCGCGCTTCACACACTCCAAAAAAAGACAAGAAAAAATAAAAACACACGCAGGACAGAGATGACGGCGCTGATGTCGCAACGTTACAATATTTTAGAAAAAGAATAGTTTTGCTCAGACGTTGGTGTGGGCCAGTCTGTATCCTCTCGCGGGCCACCTATTGGGGATCGCTGGATTAGATGATTTTTGTCTGAGCTAGGGTTTGCCACCTGTGTCTGAGTCCACGCAAATTCCGTTTGTGCATGGTTATTTCATTATAACTATAATTGTTTTCTTTCTTTTCTTAAATGATGTGTTACGTAAGTACAGGGTACTTAAAATAACATTATTTTTAAAAAATGTAATAAAACTGCAACTGCAGACTTCAAATCGCTATACATACTGCACTGATATATATATATATATATATATATATATATATATATATATATATATATATATATATATATATATATATATATATATATATATACTACCATTCAAAAGTTTGGGGTCACATTGAAATGTCCTTATTTTTGAAGGAAAAGCACTGTACTTTTCAATGAAGATAACTTTAAACTAGTCGTAACTTTAAAGAAATACACTCTATACATTGCTAATGTGGTAAATGACTATTCTAGCTACAAATGTCTGGTTTTTGGTGCAATATCTACATAGGTGTATAGAGGCCTATTTCCAGTCACTATCACTCTAGTGTTCTAATGGTGAAATGTGTTTGCTCATTGGCTCAGAAGGCTAATTGATGATTAGAAAACCCTTGTGCAATCATGTTTACACATCTGAAAACAGTTTAGCTCATTACAGAAGCTACAAAACTGAACTTCCTTTGAGCAGATTGAGTTTCTGGAGCATTACATTTGTGGGGTCAATTAAACGCTCAAAATGGCCAGAAAAAGAGAACTTTCATCTGAAACTCGACAGTCTATTCTTGTTCTTCAAAATGAAGGCTATTCCATGCGAGAAATTGCTAAGAAATTCAAGATTTCCTACCACGGTGGGTAACACTTTACAATAAGGGTACATGAATCATGTTGGAATCATGTTGGAATCATGGTCTGATTCATGATGAATTAACATATGACTCATGTATGTACTAATGATTAATATATCATGAGTCATGAAAGGATTCCTGTTGGAATCATGATGACTCATGATGAGTCACTATTAATATATCATGAATTAACACTGCTGTTAATTCATGTTGTTAATATATCATGAATTGTTAATTCATGTTGTTAATATATCATGAATTAACACTGCTGTTAATTCATGTTGTTAATATATCATGAATTAACACTGCTGTTAATTCATGTTGTTAATATATCATGAATTGTTAATTCATGTTGTTAATATATCATGAATTAACACTGCTGTTAATTCATGTTGTTAATATATCATGAATTGTTAATTCATGTTGTTAATATATCATGTATTAGCACTGCTGATAGCTATCAATCAAATTATATATGAATCAGACTTTAGTGAAGGGTGCATGAGTAATGATGGAGTAATATCTGATTTATGGTGAATTAAAACTAGGACGGGGGCTTCCAACCTTCATATCCGTCACCTGCTGGCTGTGGTCTACTTTACCCCTCTGCTGGACTCAGCCCCTGGCCTACTGTTTTCCATAAGTCATATTCATGATGAATTAACTTATTACTTAGCAAAATCTTTTGAGTCACTATATGAGTCATGATATATTAATGATTAACATATGATGAATTAATGTATGAACAAGCATATTCATGATGAATTAATGTATGAACAAGCATATTCATGATGAATTAATGTATTACTTAGCAAAATCTTTTGAGTCACTATAGGAGTCATGATATATTAATGATTAACATATCATGAATTAATGTATGAACAAGAGATATTCCTACTGTGTTAATACATACTCCGAAAATAATTCATGTCTGACTCATGATAGGTTGCCCCTTATTCTGCAGTCATGACATTATCATGATTACTACACCATGAGTTAATGTATGAACAAGCATATTCATGATGAGTTATGTATGAACAAGCATATTCATGATGAATTAATGTATGAACAAACATATTCATGATGAATTAATGTATTACTTAGCAAAATCTTTTGAGTCACTATAGGAGTCATGATATATTAATGATTAACATATCATGAATTAATGTATGAACAAGAGATATTCCTACTGTGTTAATACATACTCTGAAAATAATTCATGTCTGACTCATGATAAGTTGCCCCTTATTCTGCAGTCATGACATTATAATGATTACTACACCATGAGTTAATGTATGAACAAGAGATATTCATGATGAATTAATGTATGAACAAGAGATATTCATGATGAATTAACATATTACTTAGCAAAATCTTTTGAGTCACCATATGAATCATGGTATATTAATGATTAACATACCATTAATTAATGTATAAAGATGTGATATTCAGAATGTGTTAATATATACTTAGAGAAGAAATTATGATTAAAGTTTTCTTTGCCTCTTATTGTAAAGTCATGACATCACAATCATAACTATACTATTAACCAGTGTGTAATATACTATTACAATACAAATGATTTATATAAACCAAGTGAAATCACAGCATTGTGTATTTTCCGAATGTCATCAATACAACCAAAATACCAGATTGGGTACAACAACATTTTAATAACCAAAAATATCCAAAGGCAGATCACAGAGAGAGAGAGAGAGAGAGAGAGAGAAAGAGAGAGAGAGAGAGAAAAAGAGAGAGAGAGAAAGAGAGAGAGAAAGAAAGAGAGAGAGAGAGAGAGAGAAATGAAAAGTCATTCTCCACAGTACACGGATGCATTGTCCTGCATGAAAAAAGTTAAAAAGTGCCCAAAAGTCAAGTCAAAATCTGCCTTGTTCAGAGAGACAACCAGAAGGAGGTTTTCCTGCCGCCTTCTCCGCAACCAGCCGTTTCTGGCGATCACGCACTCCTAATATGCCGAATACCCACTTTTTCTGTCGGCATGCTTGCTGCAGCCCTTCCGCGGTGATACTGTAAAACACAAAAAGCAAAAATGGCAGACTCATGGTGAGGACAAGGGGGAGTTTGTTAAAAAAAAAAAAAAAGTTTGAGAACTACCACGTTAGTGTATGTGACCTTTTCTTTTTTGCAGCATATCATCAAATTAGTGTCCACCATGCCAAACAACGCCAAAGCGATCACATGGAACAAGCTCCAGCAGCACCTACTGTCCCATGCCCACACTAAACTAAATATGTGGATTAGAGATGGTCTCCACAGCCACATTTTGCACCACAAGAACAAAACCTTCACTGACAGGACACTGTGTATAATAATAATAATAATAATAATAATAATAGACTTGAGAACAACAGTGTTTCGGGGAAATTGTCAGAGGTGGAAAAACTACTGAAAAAATATAGTTGAATAAAATTATCTTTACTTTGTTTAAATTCTACTCAGAGTAAAAGTACACATCTAAAAATATACAAAATTAATTTATTTAAAATATAACGAGTACAAATTACTTCATTAAAAGTTTCAACCTGCGCAGAGATCAACCACGCATCTATGAGGGGTCAGATAGTCAACAAATGACATGATACGTTCCATACATGATATCTAGCAACTGGAGAACATCAGGCAAATGATATGTCTACAGCCGTTTTTTTACGTTCAGAACTAATAAATTACGAGACATTACCAATTACAAAGCGGGAGGGGGCGGGAGATGGGTCTGAAATGCGGGAGAGTCCTGGGAAAAACGGGAATGTTAGCAGTTCAGTGCAAACATTTTTCAGTCCCATTGTACAGCCCACAACATGAGAATAAAGAAATTTAAACAACAATTAAAACTATTCAAACACACAAAATGCACGCAACACAAAGTGTTGAACTACGACTATCATCCCATTCCCTCGTCTACTTCCCTTGATCAGGGTAAAAATAATATAACGGCACGGCACGTTGTGCTTACATTGTGCCCCGTTGTTATACGGGGTGTTTAACACAAACAATAAATTATCCGTTTGTGATGTGATGACTTACCACCACATGCTTTCGCTAATTTTGACGTAGAATTCTTCTCTGAATCTTCCTCCATGATATCTTCAGTTTCAGAAAGGTTGCTAGCAAGACAAGGTCACGCAACTGACGTTCACTTCCTGGGTCAAAATGTTCCGCCCAAATGTATTTTCCCCCACTATCAATATTGTACTCAGTAATGTGAGGGGTTTAAAATATAGCGAAGTAAAATACTTGCATCAAAATGTAATTGAGTAAAATTAAAATTGCACATTTAACAAACCACTCTAAAAATTACAAGTTAAAACAACCGTGACCCCGGAAGTGAACGTCAGTTGCGTGACCTTGTCTTGCTAGCAACCTTTCTGAAGTTGAAGATATCATGGACGAGGATTCCGAGAAGAATTCTACGTCAAATTAGCGAAAGCATGTGGCGGTAAGTTAACACACGTGCCTTGTCCCTCACATTACAAACGGGTAATTTATTGTTTGTTTTAAACACCCCGCATAACAACCTTCCCATGTAAGCACAACGTGCCGTCATATTATTTTTACTCTGATCAAGGGAAGTAGACGAGAGGAATTCGTAGTTCAAAAGAATGTATTTTAAACAGTTGGACCCAATGTGGACATTTTTAATTTTAGGATCCTGTGGGCACTTTGTGTTGCGTGCATTTTGTGTTTTTGAATAGTTTTAATTGTCGTTTAAATTTCTTTATTCTCATGTTGTGGGCTGTACAATGGGACTGAAAAATGTTTGCACTGAACTGCTAACATTCCCGTTTTTCTCAGGACTCTCCCGTATTTCAGATCCATCTCCCGCCCCCTCCCGCTTTGTAATTTGTGCCGGTAATCTCTCATAATTTATTAGTTCTGAACGTCAAAAACAAACTCCGTGGACATATCATTTGGCTGATGTTCTCCAGTTGCTAGAATTATGGAACATAATTTGTTGACTATCTGACCTCATAGATGCGTGGTTGATGTCTGCGCAGGTTGAAACTTTTAATGAAGTAACCTGTACTCAAGTTATATTTTAAATGAAGTAATTTTGTATATTTTTAGATGTGTACTTTTACTCTGAGTAGAATTTAAACAAAGTAAAGATAATTTTATTCAACTATATTTTTTCAGTACTTTTTCCACCTCTGACAATTTCCCCCGAAACACTGTTGTTCTTACAGCGATGTGAAAATAATAACTTAGTTTTATATGGTGCCTTTCATGGAACCCAAGGTGGCTAAAATAGTGAATATTTGCATGATGAAACTGAACCAGAGGCAGTATTTTGGTGGGATAGGGCAGGGGTGTCAAACTGAAATTCACAGTGGGGCAAAATTTTAATCTGATAATTTTGCATGCACTTGTTTACTACTCAAAAGCAAATTTCACAAGTACTTATATTATTTTAAATGAGGTCAGCATTGGTGACATAAAAAGACAAGTCTATTATTATTATTATTATTATTATTATTATACACAGTGTCCTGTCAGTGAAGGTTTTGTTCTTGTGGTGCAAAATGTGGCTGTGGAGACCATCTCTAATCCACATATTTAGTTTAGTGTGGGCATGGGACAGTAGGTGCTGCTGGAGCTTGTTCCATGTGATCGCTTTGGCGTTGTTTGGCATGGTGGACACTAATTTGATGATATGCTGCAAAAAAGAAAAGGTCACATACACTAACGTGGTAGTTCTCAAACTTTTTTTTTTTAACAAACTCCCCCTTGTCCTCACCATGAGTCTGCCATTTTTGCTTTTTGTGTTTTACAGTATCACCGCGGAAGGGCTGCAGCAAGCATGCCGACAGAAAAAGTGGGTATTCGGCATATTAGGAGTGCGTGATCGCCAGAAACGGCTGGTTGCGGAGAAGGCGGCAGGAAAACCTCCTTCTGGTTGTCTCTCTGAACAAGGCAGATTTTGACTTGACTTTTGGGCACTTTTTAACTTTTTTCATGCAGGACAATGCATCCGTGTACTGTGGAGAATGACTTTTCATTTCTCTCTCTCTCTCTCTCGTTCTTTCTCTCTCTCTTTCTCTCTCTCTATCTCTTTCTCTCTCTCTCTCTCTCTCTGTGATCTGCCTTTGGATATTTTTGGTTATTAAAATGTTGTTGTACCCAATCTGGTATTTTGGTTGTATTGATGACATTCGGAAAATACACAATGCTGTGATTTCACTTGGTTTATATAAATCATTTGTATTGTAATAGTATATTACACACTGGTTAATAGTATAGTTATGATTGTGATGTCATGACTTTACAATAAGAGGCAAAGAAAACTTTAATCATAATTTCTTCTCTAAGTGTATATTAACACATTCTGAATATCACATCTTTATACATTAATTAATGGTATGTTAATCATTAATATACCATGACTCATATGGTGACTCAAAAGATTTTGCTAAGTAATATGTTAATTCATCATGAATATCTCTTGTTCATACATTAATTCATCATGAATATCTCTTGTTCATACATTAACTCATGGTGTAGTAATCATTATAATGTCATGACTGCAGAATAAGGGGCAACTTATCATGAGTCAGACATGAATTATTTTCAGAGTATGTATTAACACAGTAGGAATATCTCTTGTTCATACATTAATTCATGATATGTTAATCATTAATATATCATGACTCCTATAGTGACTCAAAAGATTTTGCAAAGTAATACATTAATTCATCATGAATATGTTTGTTCATACATTAATTCATCATGAATATGCTTGTTCATACATAACTCATCATGAATATGCTTGTTCATACATTAACTCATCATGAATATGCTTGTTCATACATTAACTCATGGTGTAGTAATCATGATAATGTCATGACTGCAGAATAAGGGGCAACCTATCATGAGTCAGACATGAATTATTTTCAGAGTATGTATTAACACAGTAGGAATATCTCTTGTTCAAACATTAATTCATGATATGTTAATCATTAATATATCATGACTCCTATAGTGACTCAAAAGATTTTGCTAAGTAATACATTAATTCATCATGAATATGCTTGTTCATACATTAATTCATCATGAATATGCTTGTTCATACATTAATTCATCATATGTTAATCATTAATATATCATGACTCATATAGTGACTCAAAGGATTTTGCTAAGTAATAAGTTAATTCATCATGAATATGACTTATGGAAAACAGTAGGCCAGGGGCTGAGTCCAGCAGAGGGGTAAGTAGACCACGGCCAGCAGGTGACGGATATGAAGGTTGGAAGCCCCCGTCCTAGTTTTAATTCACCACAAATCAGATATTACTCCATCATTACTCATGCACCCTTCACTAAAGTCTGATTCATATATAATTTGATTGATAGCTATCAGCAGTGCTAATACATGATATATTAACAACATGAATTAACAATTCATGATATATTAACAACATGAATTAACAGCAGTGTTAATTCATGATATATTAACAACATGAATTAACAATTCATGATATATTAACAACATGAATTAACAGCAGTGTTAATTCATGATATATTAACAACATGAATTAACAGCAGTGTTAATTCATGATATATTAACAACATGAATTAACAATTCATGATATATTAACAACATGAATTAACAGCAGTGTTAATTCATGATATATTAATAGTGACTCATCATGAGTCATCATGATTCCAACAGGAATCCTTTCATGACTCATGATATATTAATCATTAGTACATACATGAGTCATATGTTAATTCATCATGAATCAGACCATGATTCCAACATGATTCCAACATGATTCATGTACCCTTATTGTAAAGTGTTACCCAACGGTGTGTACTACTCCCTCCAGAGGACAGCACAAACAGGCTCTAACCAGAGTAGAAAAAGAAGTGGGAGGCCGTGTTGCACAACTGTGCAAGAAGATAGGTTCATTAGAGTCTCTAGTTTGAGAAACAGACGTCTCACAGGTCCCCAACTGGCATCTTCATTAAATAGTACCCGCAAAACACCAGTGTCAACATCTACAGTGAAGAGGCGGCTGCGGGATTCTGGGCTTCAGGACAGAGTGGCAAAGAAAAAGCCATATCTGAGACTGGCCAATAAAAGAACAAGATTAAGATGAGCAAAAAAACACAGACATTGGACAGAGAAAGACTGAAAAAAGTGTTGTGGACGGACGAATCTAAGTTTGAGGTGTTTGGATCACAAATAAGAATGTTTGTGAGACGCAGAACAAATGAAAAGATGCTGGAAGAATGCCTGACACCATCTGTTAAGCATGGTGGAGGTAATGTGATGGTCTGGGGTTGCTTTGGTGCTGGTAAGGTGGGAGATTTGTACAGGGTAAAAGGGATTCTGAATAAGGAAGGCTATCACTCAATTTTGCAACGCCATGCCATACCCAGTGGACAATGCTTGATAGGAGCCAATTTCATCCTACAACAGGACAATGACCCTAAACACACCTCCAAATTGTGCAAGAACTACTTAGAGCAGAAGCAGGAAGCTCGTTTTCTATTGGTGATGGAGTGGCCACCTCAGTCACCAGATCTGATCCCCATTGAGCTGTTGTGGGAGCAGCTTGACCGTATGGTACGCAAGAAGTGCCCATCCAACCAATCCAACTTGTGGGACCTGCTTCTGGAAGCGTGGGGTGGAATTTCTCCAGATTACCTCAACAAATTAACAGCTAGAATGCAAAAGGTCTGCAATGCTGTAAATTGCTGCAAATGGAGGATTCTTTGACGAAAGCAAACTTTGATGTAAAATCTTATTTCAAATACAAAATTTCAAATACAAATCATTATTTCTAACCTTGTCAATGTATTGACTCTATTTTCTATTCATTTCACAACGTATGGTGGTGAATAAGTGTGACTTTTCATGGAAAACACAAAATTGTGTGGGTGACCGCAAACTTTTGAACGGTAGTGCATACATACACTCAACAAAAATATAAACGTTTTGTTTTTGCTCCCATTTTTCACGAGATGGACTTAAAGATCTAAAATTCATTCCAGATACACAATATTACCATTTCTCTCAAACATTGTTCACAAATCTGTCTAAATGTGTGATAGTGAGCACTTGTGCTTTGCTGAGATAATCCATCCCACCTCACAGTTGTGCCACATCAAGATGCTGATCTGACATCATGATTAGTGCACAGGTGTGCCTTATAATGCCCACAATAAAAGGCCACTCTGAAATGTGCAGTTTTGTCTCACAGCAAAATGCCACAGATGTCACAAGCATTGAGGGAGCATGCAATTGGTATGCTGACAAGCAGGAATGTCAACCAGATCTGTTGCTCGTGCATTGAATGTTCATTTCTCCACCATAAGCCGTCTCCAAAGGCGTTTCAGGGAATATGGCAGTACATCCCACCGGCCTCACAACCGCAGACCATGTGTGACAACACCAGCCCAGGACCATCCAGCAGGTTCACCTCCAAGATCGTCTGAGACCAGCCACTCAAACAGCTGCTGAAACAATTGGTTTGCATAACCAAACAATTTCTGCACAAACTGTCGGAAACCGTCTCAGGGAAGCTCAACTGCACACTCGTCGTCCTCATCGGGGTCTTAACCTGACTCCAGATCGTCGCCGTAACAGAATTGAGTGGGCAAATGCTCACATTCGATGGCGTCTGGCATGTTGGAGAGGTGTTCTCTTCAGGGATGAATCTCGGTTTACATTGTTCAGGGCAGATGGCAGACAGCATGTGTGGCGTCGTGTGGGTGAGTGCTTTGCTGATGTCAATGTTGTGGATCGAGTGGCCCATGGTGGTGGTGGGGTTATGGTATGGGCAGGCATCTGTTATGGACGAAGAACACAGGTGCATTTTATCGATGGCATTTTGAATGCACAGAGATACCGTGATGAGATCCTGAGGCCCATTGTTGTGCCATACATCCATGAACATCACCTCATGTTTCAGCAAGATAACGCACGGCCCCATGTTGCAAGGATCTGTACACAATTCTTGGAAGCTGAAAATGTCCCAGTTCTTGCATGGCCAGCATACTCACCGGACATGTCACCCATTGAGCATGTTTGGGATGTGCCTTCGGGTCCAGATTCACTAACCAGTCCCCAATGTGTTCAGGTCCAGGTTCGCTAACAGTTCCTCATGCATCCAGGTCCAGGATCACTAAAAGTTCCCTGTGCATTCGGATCCAGGTCCGTCTTCATGATAAGGGTTCAGAAAATATCCACTTAAATCTGAGCATAAACGCCGATTTACTTTACTCCGTGGAATATAAAGGCTTTTAGGAGTCACAAGAGCACATTATTTTGGTTGCCGTTCACAATGGTTAAACTGAAAAGCAAGAAGAATGAGCCGCCTGAGATAGGCCCAGAAACCCCGAGCTCGCCACACCTGACAGCCCCTGAATCTGATGACGGCAGCACAGAAGATTCCCTCAAGACGGTACTTGCGGCTATCGCCTCTTCAAACAAAGAGGTGCATCGAATCCAATCACATACCTGTGCTACCATAGAGAATCATATCATCCCTAAGGGAAAGTGTTGGAAAGTCAATTTCGGAACCAAGAGACGAAATGGCGGCACATAGCACAGCTCTGAAAGAACTAGAAGGAAACCTCGACCCACTCTGATATGCTTTGCGGTGAGATGTTATCAATGTGGTGAACCTTTTCTTTCTTTCACCCCTCTCCCATCATCCTGCTTTCTCCCTTGCTTATTCACCAAGACTGGTAATAGCCCACATATTTAACTGGCATTAATATGTTGAATCTGAATTGATGTTTCTTGTAGCTACACACACTTGTTTGGCAGTATGTGTGATTACCTACAATCGTTTTATATTACTTCTGGCGGTGAAAGCATCTATGTTTTACTTAAGTGTAAGAAACTGACTAGGTATTTTGTCTTATGTATATATATATATATATATATATATATATATATATATATATATATATATATATATATATATATATATATATATATATATATAGCATTGGGTGGTAAACCCCATCTGAGGCTAAATACTGACTCCAGGCCAATAGTCAACAAGTATCTGAAAGGAAAGTTGAAAATAAACATAATATATAATATATATATATATATATATATATATATATATATATATATATATATAATATATATTTATATATATATATATATATATATATATATATATATATATATATATATATATATATATACTGGGAAGAACCTTTTTTTTTTGTTTGTTCCTCGTCTTCTCTTTCTTTCCTTTCTTCTACTTCCCATAGTACTCTCGTGCCATACCTTTTTTTGGTGGCACTGGCTAGAATGTTTTCAATTATTGGTCACTTAGTTTGTTTTAGGGTGGTTAAAGAAGTTTTTAGAGAGGGGGATGTGCGGCTCGGCCAATTTTTACCATGGTAAGAACATTGTCTGTCTAATTACACACTATATTTTTTTCTGCTACGTAAATACAGGATAATCACAATATAATTCCTTGTGCGGTCCCCTGTACAAGGCGCACGGGGTGTGTCCTATGATCGGGTCTTAAAGACCGAGATTCCAAAGTTCCGTTCCAAAGACTCATCACCTCACCCCCCAAGGATATTTTAATGTTTTCAGTAGTAAACAATGACACCATATACAGTATGTATGAAAATGTGTGGGCCATTGGGTCACTTTGACCTGGAGGACCGCACAAGGGATACGAGAACAAAAGAAAGGTCTAACTCTAGCTAGCTGGAATGTGCGTGGACTGAATACCACGATAAAAAGAGGTAAAGTCTTTGCTCATCTGAAATCATTTGCACCTGATCTGATATTTTTACAGGAAACCCACCTGAAAAAGTACTCCTACCTAAACATAAGGTGTAAATGGATCAATAACATATATCATTCATCACTTAATGTTAAGGCAAGAGGTACAGCAATCCTGATAAGAAAGGGTGTTCCCTTGATTCACAAAGACACAATATCTGATAGAGAAGGTCGATATTTAATTGTAACAGGAGAAATTTATGCCACACCTCTCACCTTAATGAATATATATGCTCCAAATATAGACAATCCATCATTCTTCCAGAAAGCAATGTCACTTATACCAGATCTGTCCCAAACTAATCTTATAATTGCAGGGGACACAAAACTCTGTAAACTAAATTTCCTTGTATGCTGATGATGTTTTATTTATTTCTCAGCCACAAGTCCCAATCCCACAGCTACTCAATGAAATAAAGTCATTTGGGACCTTCTCTGGTTACAGGGTAAACAAAAGCAAATTAATGTTGGCCCATGTACAGAATACGACATTTCATAACTTTCTATTCAAAATTTCTTCTGAAAGATTCACTTACTTAGGAATTGAGGTTACAAAATGTCACTCATTTGTTTGATAACAATTCCCCTCCTCTGTTGTCTAAATTGCAATCTAATATACAGTTTTGGAACACTTTAGCAAAATCGCTAATGGGAAGAGTGAATCCTATTAAAATGCTTTTCCTGCCCCAATTATTATACTTATTTCAAAACATTCCAGTGTTTCTCCCCAAATATATATATTTTTAAATTTACTCAATTGTTCTCCCTTTTCTTTGGGAATATAAAACTCATAGAATTGGTAAAAAAAAAAATCACCCATGCAAACCTAAAATAGAAGGTGGTCTGGCTCTCCCAAATTTTTTAGCATATTATTGGGCTTCAAAAATTATGATTATGACATACTGGTTGGATACCATAATAATTCCTGGCTCGAACTGGAAAAGGAAGTGTGTCAACCGAACTCCATAGGTGCCATCCTTCTTACACCTAAACATCATGCAGTTTAAGGTCCGTTTTTCCTCCCCGAGAGGGTTGGACCGTCATGTAGCCATTCTTAATCTATTACGCCATTCGTCCCTGTCTTCCGCCACATCAGCTGTGACGTTCCAGGTCCGGGTCCGAAGGTCATCAATGATGTTGTCCTTCCAAGTCTTTCAGGGTCTTCCTCTGCCCACTCTGCCCACAACACCAATACCCTGGCAGCTGTTGATCCAAGACTGGCTGCGTTGGACGTGTCCAAACCAGCCCAGTCTGTTGCGTCTGAGGATGGTGTCCAAGTGAACAGGGTTGAGTCTTTCATAAAGTGTTGTGGTTTCCACTTCAGAGTCTGGACCCACACCACATGTCCACCAGAGTATTGCCCGCTCATTACGTTCTAGACGCGCCCGTTCCTGGTTCCTCAGAGACCAACATTCACTCGCATACAGCATTGCACTGCATACACATCCAGCATATAGACAAGTTCACGACCCGTTTCTGCTTTACTTCCTGATTGTGCTGTTCACTTCCTTTTTGGCAGCCTCCGGTTCACTTTACATGTTAACACCGAGTGATTTAGTCAGAAAAATTATGGACAACGACAAGCGGAAAAGTGGTTCGGAAACTATGTGTGCTATCGTTGGATGTAGAAGCTCAAGAAAACAGCTAAACGAGTGGTTAGACAGAGAGTGTTTTGACCACAAACCTGCCACAAAGAGGCAATGTCCATGCCCTCCTTTGTTGTAATTTTTTTGCAACGGACTCACGGAACGGAATCACGCACCTGGATGAAGGCATTAAATCTAAAGGATCCACCACGCAATGTCTTTATGTGTTCCCATCACTTTGTGGACAAAATACCAACCGAGGATAGCCCGTTTCCAGAGTTATTTTTGGGATACACTGGCCTTACACAGCTGAAGAGGCTATGACTCACCCAGCTGACTACTACCTATTTCCCCAAAGTGACTTAAACTTCAATCTGATGGTAAGTTCAGCAACTTTAGCTATGAAATGAAAGCTTTAGTTATGAAACTGTCAATACTGTTAATTGTGAAGTTGTCATACACGAGCATTGCCACCGGTGTTTTGCTAAAACAGCTGATTAGCATATAAGCTAATGTTCATATACAAACGTACACATACAGCTCGTATGCGTACGTTTGATTGACAGGTCGCCTACAGTGCTCCGTGTGTGGGGTTGTTAAATGTCCCTTAAAATATGGGATCGTACTATATTAAAAAACAAACTGACGGAGTTCCGGTGACGTCATGACCAAGGCAGCAGCCTGATTTCAGAGCTCCCGAGGAGAGTCTTGAAGAACTAGCCAAAACATTATTATTATTCTTTCTTCAACTAAAAAGAGATACACAAACTCATCATTATGGCGACCCTTCGAAAAGAAACGGAAAAAAAAGCCAACAAACCACCGAAAACGCCTAAAGACCAGCCGACTGATTCTGGGCTAAGCGAGGAAAACATGGCTGCAGTGTTAGCAGAGTTACGCACATTAAGGCAAGAGCATGCTGAAGCCTCAAAAGACACCAAAGAATCCCTAACAAGGGTGGAAACTGCTCTTAGTGAGGTGACAGACAGAACCACACAACTCGAGCAGCGAATGACAGACCACTAAGAGAGAATTGTTGAGGTGGAAGAAAAAACTCAAAGAAATGAAAGGGCCCTCCGATATCTGCTCCACCGAGAAGCTAGCATGGATGCCAAGTGTGAGGATCTTGAGTCAAGAGCGAGAAGGAACAACCTGCGCATCTATGGTGTGAAAGAGGGTGAAGAAAACAACGGCAATATGTCGGATTTCATCAGTGACCTTATCCGAACATCACTTGCGCTGCCTGAGGACATTAATCTAAACATAGTGAGGGCACACCGCTCGCTAACTATGAAGCCGAGAGACCCGAAGAATCCATCATCGTTCGTTTTCTGGACTACAGGGTCAAGGAGATGGTAATTCAAGAAGCGTGGAAACGTCGCGGAGGAGTAACACACAATGATCAGAATATTTTCTTTGACCAAGACTACACCGCTGACATTCAGAAGAAACGCAAACACGTCAGGGATGTGACTAGACAACTGAAAGAGAAGAACATCAAAGCACAATCGCCATTCCCAGCTAAGCTAAAAATTCATCTAGACTCTGGCGTGAAGACCTTCGCAACCCTCGGGGACGCAGCCGAAACTCTCAAGAACCTGGGTATCCATGTCGAGCGGGACGAACGGGAAACTCTTCTCACTGAACTTCTACAGAACAACTGGACTGCTACAGCACACAAGCACAACGTGATGACCAACGTGTGTTTAAAATCAGTCGGGTTTTATGGAAGTCAGTTCTTTCTTCCTGTTTATAGTGTGTTCTTGTTCTTTAGAATGTTTAAATTTACATGTAAGTTGTATACTTGTGCAGTCATATTCAGTGCATTACTGTATGTCAGAAGTGGGGATGTTCATTTCAAAGACATGAAGGGATACAGTCACCAAAATGGATAAATTAAATATAGTCAGTTACAATGTCCGTGGTTTAAACCATCCTATAAAACGAAAAAAAATATTGAATCAGTTGAAAAAAACACATTGCTCAATTGCTATGCTACAAGAGACTCATTTAAGTGATAATGAACATCTGAAACTAAGAAGAGAATGGGTTAACCTAGTATATAGTGCGTCACATGGAAGAAAAAGAGGGGTGGCCATTTTAATTAATAGAACTTTGGCTTTCAGTACTGAAAAGGTGATACAGGACAAATTAGGAAGATTTGTAATGGTAGTGGGAAGTGTGGGAGAATTTGAGTTTTCAATTATAAATGTCTACGCTCCAAATGAGCATGACCCAAGTTTTTTCAAGGAGCTGGCAAACACTGTTACAGATAATTCCAAAGGAATATTGATCATAGGAGGAGACTTTAATGCAGTACAAGATGGAAGGATGGATAGGACGCCAATGGAAAAAGGGCCTACAAGCCCTAAAACGCATATGATAAATAATTTCATGTCTGAATTGGGTCTTGTTGACCCATGGAGAGTTAAAAATCCCAAAGTGAAAGACTTCAGCTTCTTCTCTAACATACACAGCAGCTATTCCAGAATTGATTTTTTCTGCATCTCCCCACAACATATGTATAAGGTAATTGATTGTCATATTGAACCCATAACTCTAAGTGACCATGCTCCCATCATGTTGACATTACATATAGGAACATTTTCTTCTTTTAAGTATTGGAGAATGAATGTATCATTATTGAATAATACAGAAACTGTTGAAGAACTTAGGCAACATTTAAAAGAATATTTTGAGTTAAACGATAATGGAGAAGTCAATCCTGCAATACTATGGGAGGGTGCAAAAGTAGTTATGAGAGGGAAGATCATACAGATTTCATCCAAATTGAAGAGAATGCGAATGGAGGAACAGCTGGTGCTAGAAAATAAAATAAAATTGTTAGAGGAACAACACAAAGGTGCAGGTTCAAAGGATGCTATCATTACTGAACTTAAAGAAGCAAGAAAAGCTTTAGACAAACTGTTATCATTGAAGGCAGAAGGAGCTCTAAGATTCACCATACAAAGATACTATGAGAATGGAAACAGAGCTAGCCGTCTCCTAGCTTTTCAACTTCGTAAAGCCCAGGCTAATCGAACAGTTGCTAAAATAATCCATCCAAAAAATGGTAAAATAGTATCACACCCTAAAGAAGTTGTAGAGGCATTTGCAACATTCTATCATAATTTATACATGGAACCAAGGTCACAAATGACAAATGATAACACTAACATCTTCCTTAAGAAATTAAAGCTCCCCGCACTATCGCAGGAAGCGTCATCACAAATGACATCACCTATAGCAGAAGCTGAAATAAGAAATGCAATAAAGAAATTAAAAAATAATAAATCTCCAGGAGTTGACGGTTTTCCTGGAGAATTTTATAAGTGCTTTATAAATGACCTAGCGCCAGTATTAACTGAGGTGTTCAGGTATGCTCTCTCCAAGGGTGACCCTCCTGAGACTTGGTCACAAGCTATTATATCTGTGATACATAAGGAAGGTAAAGACCCAACACTATGTGAAGGATACAGACCCATTAGCTTGTTGTGTAATGATCAGAAACTGTTGACAAGTATTTTAGCGGAAAGAGTTCAAAGACACATTGGATCACTTATTAAATCAGACCAGACAGGGTTTATTCCACGCAGACAGGGCGCTAATAATATAAGGAGAACTCTGAATGTGATTACCTGTGCAAAGAAGAATAAACAGACATCAATGCTTATAAGCTTTGATGCACAGAAGGCATTTGACACTGTGAATTGGGAGTTTCTATTCAAGACATTATCAGAGATGGGGTTTAACTCAAAATTTATAAAATGGATCACAACTATTTATAAACAGCCAAAAGCACGAGTTAGAGTGAATGGATGTTGCTCTGATTTTTTTGATTTACAACGAGGAGTGAGACAGGGAGACTGTCTGAGCCCCCTACTTTTTGCTATTAACATTGAACCCTTGGCCGCAGCTATTAGACAGAATGAGAAAATAAAAGGGATAGTGGGTATGGGAAATACAGAACATAAAATATCATTATATGCCGATGATATTTTAACTTATATCAGTGATCCTAAAACCTCTGTACCTGCTCTAATGAACACTCTTAAAGAGTATGGTGAACTCTCTGGATACCAAATTAATGAATCCAAATCTGAAGCTATGATGTTAAAGGGGCAGTGGCCAACGCAATTAACAGGACGACTTCAGTTTCGTTGGGCACAAAGATTCAGATACTTGGGAATAATTCTCACCACGGATCTATCACAACTGTTCACAGCTAACTATGGGAAGTTGATGAATAATATAAAAGCAGATCTTATAAGATGGGAAATTTTGCCATTCTCTTTAATGGGAAGAGTGGAGACCATTAGGATGAACATCCACCCTAGACTGCTCTTTCTCTTCCAGTCTCTGCCTATTCTTGTCCCCTCAGCTACCTTTAACACTATAGAAAGATGGATTTCCAAATTCTTATGGCAAAGTAAACCACCAAGACTTAAGTTTAGAAGACTACTATGTACAAAAATCAACGGAGGCCTGAACTTACCTAATTTAAAACAATATTACTGGGCTGCCCAGCTGCGAGCTATGGCTTCTTGGGTGTCCCAGGAAAAAGATACTGTTTGGGTAGAAATGGAACAGTCTGAATGCCTAGATGTCTCATTGAATTCCCTCCCATTCCTTAACTTAGATACAGATAGGATGAAAAAGCTTACAAACATATGGGTCAAAAATACTCTGAGAGTATGGTCTACTGTAAGAAAAAAAATGCATCTACCTATGACCATATCTAGGGTGATAAGCATAGCTAAAAATACTGAATTCATACCAGCAACAATTGATAAAGGTTTTGAAAGATGGAAAGACAAGGGCTTAGAAATTTTGGGCCAGCTATTTGATGGAACTGTATTAAGGTCATTTCAACAACTTAAAGAAAAATATGATTTAGCAAATTAAGACTTTTTCAGATTTTTACAAATAAGAGATTACCTAAAGAAACATAAAGAATGGGAAAAGCTTTGTTCCCTACCATCTAAAATAGAACATCTTTTTGTTTCATTTATTCAAGGTGCAGTAACAAAAAAAATTATATCATATTTATATAAGGCACTACAAGAAGATCTAAGTGACAACAATTTGGATATAAAGGAAAAGTGGGAACTGGAGATGAATACAATAATATCTGATAAACAGTGGGAGACTTCATTTGAACAGGGTCATAAAGTAACATATAGTTCCAGTTGGAGGGAATATGGTTGGAAGTTAAGAGTGAGGTATTTCAGAACACCACTTGTTACATCAAAGTGGAGTAACACTACACCTGAGTGCTGGAGGGGTTGTGGCTTACTGGGGGGACCACACACATATATTCTGGGACTGTCCGGTATTATCAGAATACTGGAAAAATATACAAAAAGAAATAAAACAATGCCTAACTATTGACCTACCAATGGAACCAATACATTTTTTACTTGGCATAATGCCTGAGGACTCCCTGGAAGATAGCCAGACAAAATTGTTAAGGACATTGCTCCTAATTGCAAATAAAGTTATAACGGCCTCCTGGTTGAAGCCACAGCCCCCCACAATAGCCCAATGGAGAGATAGAGTCCAAGAGGTGTATCAGATGGAATATACCACTGCAGTTTTACATCTAAAGTCAGAAATATTTATCAATAATTGGACTCCAGTTGCGTTGCATCTTCACCTAATATAGTGTATGTATGTGTGTATGTATGTTTATGTATATGTGCATATACATATATTTTCTTCATTATATTTTATCTTTGTTTGTATTTGTTGTGTTTCCCTTGTAATCGGAACTATACTATTTCTTGATGGATGTTTATTATTTGCAGGGTAATTGATCCTTGTAAACCATGTTTTCAAACCATGGACTTTCTGAATATGCTAAGACTGACATATTTTTCTACCTAAGGTAATGTAAGAATTATTTTTGATGCACTGTAAGACTGATATGAAAACAAAATAAAAAGAAGTTCCAAAAAAAAAACAAACAAAAAAAACAAAAAAACAAACTGACATCCGATATTGAGCTGAACTTAAGCAAGACGAAATTCTCATTTTGCCATTGATGATTACACAAATAAATCAGAGGTCTGTAAATCTGATAGGATTCGCCATAGTGTCATGTATTTCCCCTCACGGAGTTGGCAGCCCTATCCGTGTGTTTATGCGTGTATGCGAGAGAGAGAGAGTACAATTTATTATTATATATTAGTGCTTAAATGCAGATACTGATACGCCTCAGAGGCTGTCAGATTGTACATAGCTTTCCTGTCTATTGCAATGGAGTCCATGAAATACGCACAAATCTTGCCATAAGTTACGTTGGGCCATGTTGTAATATTATCCCCAGGTCTGCACCACATTCGGGTGGGGGATAATAACGCCATCTCCAGACAAAGTACTAAAACTATGTTCCCATGCTCACAAAACGCTAGCAATCGAAGTCTGTTCGTATCTTCCGGACGGAAGTAGCTTGCATATCTGGATAGTAATGGCGGCACCCAGGGTTTGTGGTGTGAACTTGTCTATATGCTTCCCTTGGTATGAAGGCTGAGGGACCGGTTTCTTAGGATGGGTAGTAGCTCCCTGAACTTTCCCCAAGCTGTTCGGCATCAGGTGGTGACACTGCACAGGCTACCTCCTTCTGCTGAGAGTGTATCTCCCAGGTAGCAGAACTTGTCAACCACCTCCAGTTGATGGCTGTCGATGCTGACATACTCGACTGGTCGCCCATCAAGCGGTCTCGCTGTTTCTCTACATCTGGAGCACCTGAATGTTGGATCCTCTCGCAGCCGGCCTTGTATAGCACTGCAGGCCTTGTGCACCCAGTGCTCACAGCCTCCGCAGAAGATGGAATTCCTTCCTACCCCTGTCCTGCATACTCCACACGGGTGCTGGCCTGAGTCCTTGAGGATGTTCAGTCCCCGGCCACTACACATGACATTGGTCTTGCCCATGTTGACGTGAAGCCCCTTTTTTTCCATGTTGGTTTTCCATACGCATAGCCTGGGATGACCACCAGGTTGTCTATGTACAGCAGTTCCCACGGGATTTTCATGCCAAATTCCTGGGATAACACCTCTAGGACAATAATGAAAAGCAACGGACTGAGAACAGATCCCTGGTGTACCCCCACCATGACATCTATGGGGTCGCTATAGGTGTTTCTGATGCGCACCCTGCTTGTAGCACTGCAGTACATGGATCCAACAATGTGGCCTCTCCACTCTTCAATTCCTGCCCTCCACAATGCCCACCACAGAACCTGCCTAGGCAGGTTGATTGATCTAGTAACTTCAGGCCTCTGTAATTTCCTCTTTCCAGAGCATCTCCTTTCCCTTTGAAGCAATTGACGATGTAGCTCTGGGTCCAGTCCATGGGTAAGCAGCCTTCAGCAATGATATAGTTCATAAACTGGGTGAAGAGGCTCATACATCTGGGTCCAGCTGCCTTCAGCATCTCTGCAACTACTCCAGAAGGCCCTGCGGCCTTACCATTTTTCATCCTAACCACTGAGTCCAACACCATATTCGCCGTGATCTTGACAGGTGCACCATGTACTGGAGGGGCTGAGGTCAGAAGGTTGGGGTCCCATGGAAACTCCACATTCAGAAGCCTTACATAATGCTGCTTCCAGGCACTCTGCTTCGCTTCGTCATCAAGTGACATGTTGCCATTGTCATCTCTCACACATTTGTCTCCAGTCATGTCCTGATTCTCCCTTCTCATCTGCTTCACTATTCTATAGATGGTCTCCTTCCCCTCACTGACACTTCATAGTTCTCTTTCCTCAGTGTTCTTTTTGGCTAAGTAGACCACTCTCTTGGCTTCTTTCCTGGCCACAAGGTAAGGCTCCTTGTTTCCACCCTTCCGCCATTCTCTGTAGCATTTCCTCTTCTCATGAATGGCAGCATTTACCTCATTGTCCCACCACCAGGTTTGCTTCCTGGGAGGCTGTTTTCTGGTCCAGCCACAGACTTTTTCAGTAGCTTGTAGGAGGCTGGACTTGAGCATGGACCAGGCTTTTTCAGCAGATATAATTTCTGTGTGGAGTTTGCATGTTCTCCCCGTGTCTGCGTGGGTTTTATCCGGGTACTCCGGTTTCCTCTCACCATTCAAAGACATGCACTGATAGGTTAATTGGTTAATCTAGATTGTCCATAGGTGTGAATGTGATAGTGAATGTGTCTATATATGTTCAGCCCTGTGATGAACTGGTGTCTCATACAGGGTGTACCCCGTCTTCACCCATTGTAGCTGGATTAGGGCCCCAGTTTCCAATATTTGCAAATCAGAGATTATGTAATGACTCATCCGCAAAACTTTGAGACTTTTACAGGCTCAGATGCCTCCGACCCAAAACCTGTTCAGAAAGATCAATTTCTCATATTTATGACGCACTGCTCTCTATTAGCCCTGTGAATTCCACTCAAATAAGATTAAATGGGAGGAGGAACTGGATTCTGGGATCTTGGACACACAGCCTCGAACACACCCATTGTTGCTCCAGCAATGCTAGGCACTGCTTAATCCATTTTTAAAATTTTCATCGCCTCCACTATTCCCAAGAGAGGTTGCATAGAATATTCCCAGAAATATCCCCTGTGTGTGATAGATGCCTAATAACAGAAGACACATTACTCCACATCTTTGCTCTGTATCCCAAAGTTAAGACATTTTGGTGAGATATTTTTAAGTTTCAGATGATCCTAAAAAACTAAATAGCTCACAACAAAGTTTACTACCCTACTGTCTCATCACCGCAAAAAATGACTCCTTATGCACTGGAAAAAGAAAGAGGTTCCCTCCATAAAGATGTGGCACAGTGACCTGTCTAACTTTCTTCATTTGGAGAGAATAAGATTTATGCTTATGGATAATGTCTCATATTTTGACAAAATTTGGTCACCTCTCATTCAATGTCTCACATCCCCATAGTGAAAGCAATTTTTCTCACTTCAACAGAACAAAATACTGAAATAAAGAATGGTTTTCTTTTGGCTGGGTGGGGTGGGATGGGTTGGGGGTTGGGTTTAAGCTTTGGTTCTAGTTTTAATTTTAAAATTTTTAAGTTTTCTTCTTTTTTTCTCCTCATTCGTATTCTATTAATATTGTAATATTTTTTATTTTATTTAATAAATTTGTAAGTGTTTTAACAGTAATTCACTGGAGACTGGGTTGCTGTATGGTGGGCCCATCAGATGGCATGCAAAAGCAACTGAGGGGTAAGGCAAAGTGGCAATCAAAATCCAGGCAAAGGTCAGAACCAGATATCCACACACAGTAGTCAGGGAAAATGCAAAAATCATTACCAGGGTCCAGGTGAAGGTCAGTCCATGGATCCAAAAACCAGAATGGGGGCAACAAGGGCAGGGCAAACTCTCAGTCAGGGACAGGTGCAGGGTCAGTCAAAAGGAGGCAATAATCAGGCTAAAAAACAAACAGGGGGTAGACAACAGACAGAAACCAGAAAACCAGACCACGTAACACACAGACAAAACCAGACCAGATACCAGACTGCTTATTTGATCCATGAATGGCAGACAAACTCACACCAGACAAACACACAGGAGGAGTATATATAAGACCCAAAACAGGTGATCCACATGAGGCTAAATTAAAGGGGCTGGACCACACCAGTGACACGAAGTAAAACAAGTTAGTGAACATGAACCAACATGACAAAATAAAAGCCTAGACACTAACAATGACAGAAAAACAGGAAGATAAACACAAAACTTATAAAACAAGATAATATAAGTGTTAGAACGGTTCAGTATTTGGAGCAAGACAGGCAAAGGGGTTGCAGATGGGTGAACCAGCAGGCGGCTGAAGATGGGAGCACGGCAGATTGCAGCTGGGATGGTGGTAAGAGTCAGCATGGAGGTTCGACAAGGAACCTGAACGATCTGGCAGAGTCTGGATGCCTGAGCTGTGGTTAAATACTGCAGTACTTGATTGTAGATGGGTTGCAGATGAGCCAACTCAGCAGCTGCAGGGGATCAGATGATAGGAGAGAGGAGGGAACCCTGAAGCCACGCCCAGCAACACAGAGACAGACAGAGACAAACATGACACACTAGGAAGGGAAAAAAATGGGAAACCCAAGGGAAGGGGAAGGCAAGGCCTAAACCTAACAGTACCCCCACACTAATGGAAGCCTCCTGGCGACACACCAGGTTTGTCAGGATGAGATCGATGAAAATCTCTCACCATCTGGGAGTCCAGAATGAAGGAACGAGGAACCCACGACCGTTCCTCCGGTCCATATCCCTCCCAGTCAATCAGATATTGGAGCCCCCTGCCACGCCGACGGACATCGAGAAGGCAGCGGACAGTGAAAGCCAGGTGGTCATCAATGAGCCGAGCGGGCGGAGGGGGTGTGGCCGGAGAGCACAGAGGACTGTCAACAACAGGTTTGAACTGGGAAACATGGAAATCTGGGTGGATCGGCATTGAACTGGGGAGCCTTAATTTGACAACATTAGGGTTGATAATCTTTACAATGGAAAATGGACCCAAGTAATGAGGTGACAACTTCTTGGAATCTGTCTTTATCGGAATGTTCTTGGAGGACAACCAAACCTTCTGACCTGGTTCATAATGTGGAGCCAATGTTCGGTGCCGGTCTGCCAGACGCTTATTGATACTGGAGGTTCAGAGAAGTGCCGTACGGGTGTCTCTCCAGACCTTACGGCACCGGCGAAGATGATGCTGCACAGATGGGACAGCCAACTCACTCTCCTGGGAAGGGAACAGAGGAGGTTGATAACCAAGAGAAGCTTCACAAGGTGACATACCTGTGGCAGCACTGGTCAGGGAATTGTGAGCATACTCAATCCAAGCTCAGTGGGTATTCCAGACAGCAGGGTTTGATGCTGCAACACAGCGTAGTGCTGACTCCAGATCTTGGTTGGCTCTCTCAGTTTGACCATGAGTTTGAGGGTGAAAACCAGATGAGAGGCTAACCGAAGCTCCAAGGGCTTGACAAAAGGCTCTCCAGACTTGCGAGGTAAACTGAAGACCTCGATCTGATACTATATCTACTGGAATACCATGTGGAGATGGAAAACATGATTAATCATCAGGTCAGCAGTTTCTTTGGCAGATGGAAGTTTAGGCAATGCAACAAAAATGAACAGCCTTGGAAAAACGGTCAACTATGGTGAGTATAGTGGTATTACCATTGGAGGGAGGTAATCCAGTGACAAAATCCAAGGCAATGTGCGACCAAGGGCGACTGGGAATAGGCAGAGGATGGAGCAGACCAGCAGGAGGGCGATGAGAGGATTTTCCTCTGGCACACACAGTGCAGGCAGCGACAAAGGCACGGGTGTCTGAATCCATAGTGGGCCACCAGAAGTACCTTTTGAGCAGCGTGAGAGAACGATTCATCCCAGGATGGCAGGCGAAACGTGAAGCATGAACCCATTGCAGGACCTGTGAACGAACAGAATCTGGGACAAACAGACGGTTAGGAGGACCATCTCCGGGATCTGGCTGAACCTGCTGAGCCTCTCTCACAGCTGACTCAATCTCCCAGGTAATAGCAGCTACAACACAATTAGCAGGGAGTATAGTGTCTGGACAGCAGTTAGTGTCCTCTGCTATGTGTTGGTGTGAAAGGGCATCTGGTTTCACATTAGGGGCGCCAGGGCGATAGGTAAGGGTGAAATTGAACCTACTGAAAAACAGGGCCCAACGAGCTTGGCGTGAGTTCAGGCGCTTAGCTGATTGAAGATAGGCAAGGTTTTTATGGTCAGTCCATACCACAAATGGCTGTCCAGCCCCCTCCAGCTAGTGTCTCCATTCTTCTAGGGCAGGTTTCACAGCCAGGAGTTCTCGGTTACCCACATCATAGTTGTGTTCAGCTTAAGACAGGCATCTGGAAAAGTAGGCGCAGGGATGGAGCTTCTGGTCAGGTTCAAGGTGTTGAGACAAAACCGCTCCTACTCCTGTGTCAGACGCATCCACCTCCACAATGAACTGCTGGAATGGGTCTGGCTGCTTTAGGACAGGCGCAGAGGTGAACAGAGTCTTTAACTCCTTGAAGGCAACTTCAGCCTCAGGAGTCCAAGAGAATGGAATTGAAGAGGAGGTAAGTCTGGTAAGTGGTGCGGCAACACGGCTGAAATCCTTAATGAATCTCCTGTAGAAATTGGCAAAGCCAAGTAATCTCTGGAGCTGTTTTCTGGTGGTGGGTGTTGGCCATTCAGCCACTGCTCTGACCTTTTCTGGATCTGTCTTCACCTGCCCGCTCTCAATCACGTACCCCAGGAAACTCACGAAGCTGGAGTGGAATTCACATTTCTCTGCTTTGACAGTTTATTCTCCAAGAGTCGCTGCAAAACCTGACGGACATGGGAGATGTGTTCAGACAAGGACTTAGAAAAAATCAGAATGTCAACGAGGTAAACGAAGACGAAACAATTAAGAAAATCTCTCAGACCATCATTCACCAAAGCCTGGAAGACAGCAGGTGCGTTTGTCAGACCGAATGGCATCACCAAGTATTCAAAATGACCCAGCGGAGTGTTGAAGGCGGTCTTCCATTCATCACCCTCTCTTATGCGAACCAGATGGTAAGCGTTCCGTAGATCCAGCTTTGTGACTATGGTAGCACCTTGAAGAGGTTCAAAAGCAGAAGTAAGTAATGGTAGAGGATATTTATTCTTCACTGTGATATTGTTCAAACCTTGGAAGTCAATGCAGGGGCGTAGGGTCTTGTCCTTCTTAGCCACAAAGAAGAAACCGGCACCAAGCGGGGAGGAAGAAGGGCGGATGATGCCAGCTGCCAGAGAATCTCTGATATACTTCTCCATGGCCTCTCTTTCGGGTTGAGACAGATTAAACAACCGACTAGAAGGCAAAGGAGCACCTGGGAGGAGATCAATGGCGCAGTCGTACGGTCTGTGAGGAGGGAGAGAAAGAGCCCGATCCTTACTGAAAACCTCACCAAGGTCGTGGTAATCGGCAGGTACAGAAGACAAATCTGGAGGCTCAGAACTGGGCAGACCAACAGCACCCTCTCTGGGAGACAAAGCAGACTGCAAACATGAAGAATGGCAAAATGAACTCCAACTTACAATCCTCCCAACAAACCAATCAATGTGGGGGTTATGAAACCTTAACCATGGATGCCCCAACAGCAATGGTGTCTTGGGAGCAGAAATAATTTTGAACCTAATTGTTTCTCTGTGATTTCCCGAGAGTATCAGAGTGATGGGTTCTGTTTGTTGGGTGACACGGGCCAGCAATCTTCCATCCAGGGCATTGGCAGCGAGTGGTCTTTCCAACGGTTCCAGGGCTATTCCAGACTGAATAGCTACTTCATGATCCAGAAAGTTCTCCTCGGAACCAGAATCCACTAAGGCTAAAAGTGGCAAGGTGAGTTGGTTACAACAGATTGTGGCTTGTATTTGAAATCGTAGCTTGCATGGGGAGGAAGACTTTGTCTGGCCCACCAGTACCCCCACTTCTACTGATGAGCCCTGTCTTTTGGCCGAATGGGACAGGTTGACAGAAAGTGTCCTGTTTGGCCACAATAAATGCACTCACCAGCCCTGATTCTATGAAAGCACTCCTCAGGACTCAGATGGGCCCTTCCCAACTGCATGGGCTCCTCCTCAAGAGGTGAAACAGTGGCTCTAACAGAAGAACTCACAGGTGGCTGAGCTCTCATGAGAGTTGAGGACAGAAAACGAGACGCAGACAGGGGTTGAGAACATCCAGCTCTTTCCGCACGACGTTCACGTAGACGGTTGTCAATCCTAATGGCAAGAGAAACCAAAGAGCACAGGTCAGCAGGTTCATCACGGGTCGCCAATTCATCTTTCATTTGCTCACTTAATCCCTTGACAAAGACTCCTCGTAAAGCCTCCTCATTCCATTTGGCATCAGCAGAATAGGTCCAAAAATCAACAGAATAATATGCCACACTCCTGTTACCCTGCCGGAGATTCAACAGGCGGTTAGATGCATTGCCTTGATAATCAGGATGGTCAACCACAGCCTTCATTCTCTGAACAAAATCCTCATATGACCATGTTCCCGCAGATTGACTTGAATAAACTGCCTCTGCCCAAGCTATAGCTCTTCCTCTTATCTTACTTTGGTCTGAAACGAAGATTTGAGGCCTTTGCTGGAACATCATGGCGCATTGCAGAAGAACTGAACAATCTGGCAGAGTCTGGATGCCTGAGCTGTGGTTAAATACTGCAGTGCTTGATTGTAGATGAGTTGCAGGTGAGCCAACTCAGCAGCTGCAGGGGATCAGATGATAGGAGAGAGGAGGGAACCCTGAAGCCACGCCCAGCAACACAGAGACAGAGACAAACATGGCACACTAGGAAGGGAAAAAAATGGGAAACCCAAGGGAAGGGGAAGGCAAGGTCTAAACCTAACAAGAAGTCTGGATCATGACACTTTAGATATTTTTCTTTTCTAACATTTCTCCATAGTTGTCCTTGCTGGGGTTTAAAGTTGCGACACATGGATATTGTTTTGGCAGGTATACAGTAGCTTCCACAAGTATGACGTTTATTTTGAGTGACAAAAAAAGAAACATTTATTTTATTAATATTTTAAGATTTGAAGATCACAATTTAGGACTAAAATAATAATGAAAAAAGAACTAACACAAATACACTTCAATCAAATACTTACTTTTTTGTAATTTATTTTCCCGAGCCACTCGGAGCCGCAGGGTGAGGATGAAAGAGCCGCAGGTTGCCATATTCAACAACTCTTCTATGATACAGAAAAAACACCAAAAAGTTTTTAAAAAATATCAAAAACATCACACATTGAACACATATCTTCAGGATCATGTGGTGCCTCATCAGTTTCTTCATCAAATCAAGAAAAGTCATTAGGAAAAAAAAAAAAAAAAAAAGGCAACCAATATTTTTTGATCGATAAATGTCAAATTGAAGCCAAAAATGTTTGGGTTGCATTACCGTCTTAAAGCTGTTGCAATGACTTGGATGCCAGCACAGAAAAAACCCACAGAGCCTGACCATAATTCTGCTGTGCAAATGTTCATAACTGATGTTTGGAACCTTCCTGCTGTCAGCAATGTTAGCATGTTTGCCTTTGTGTTGAAACGTCTCAGGAGGTTTGATTATTGTGAAGCAGCTGGTTGTCTGTTCGCGTCTGCAGGGTTTCTGCTGCCTCTGCACCACCTGTGACACACACACACACCTGCTACACGACTTCAACAGACCCACATAACAATATAAAAACACACTATAGTAACACACATCCACAATGTTACCTGTTTCACTTTTGACATGGTCATCATCTTATATTTCAGAATGTCAACATACACACAAACACACACAGATGTCCCCCCCCCCCCCAGCATCTGGTCCTCCCCACAGCAGCAGGTACACCAGCTCCGTCCTGCAGAAGGAGGAAACTAGGGTGTGTAAGCCCTGGACACAAGCCAACACACATACACACACACACATATGCAGAGTCATCATGGCTGCACTGATAATGTTCATGTTCCTTTAGTTTGAATAAAATCACCGTTAACCATCTGGTGCAACACTGTAAAAATAATTTGGAACAGTATTGCGAAAAAATAATCTGAACACTGTAAAAAATAATGTGGTAGAACACCATAAAACTTCAGCTTTGTTTAGGGTTTGTAACTGGATCATTTCTGGGTGAAATATAACAGGATTTGTATACAATGAAACAAAACCAACAGTCATTTTAAAATGTGTCACCAGACGGGCTCTGTAAAATACTGCAGCAAGAAAGAATAACTACTGTCACCAATAGCCTTAGCTTTTATTCCTGTTTGTATATTTCCTTAGAAAAAGACGACACCATTACTAAGCTCCAGCTGTTTATGACTGCAGCTAATACTACACACAATACTGCAGACAACACTACACCACAGTTTGTGCGGCTGGGAAGCTGTGTGTCTGAGCGGGTGGTCAGTAGTACAGGAGCACCTCAGGGGACTGTTCTATCTACCTTCCTCTTTACACTCTACACCTCTGACTTTCAGTACAACTCTGAGTCTTGCCACCGTCATCTCTGATGACTCTGCGTGGTGGGATGTGTCAAAGGGGCGGTGTATCGGCAACTAGTGGACAGTTTTGTGGAGTGGTGCGGTAACAACCACCTGCTCCTAAATGTTGCCAAGACCAAGGAGATGTTTATTGACTTCAGGACGACCAGGGCAAGGCTTAACACAATCTCCATCCTGGGGGAGGAGGTGGAGATGGTGGAAAGCTATAAGTACCTGGGGGTTCACATAGACAATAAACTGGACTGGAAGCATAACACTGGGGCTGTCTGCAAGAAGGGTCAGAGCAGGCTCTACTTCTTGAGAAGGCTCAGGTCTTTTAACCTCTTCCACCCTGTGCCTATTTTCAGAGAAAAATGCCTAAAAAAACATAGCACAGTGTTTGCATGTGTATAGTATAAAATGTAGTATTATTGTTATTATTATTACTATTAGTTTGTAAAACAGATATCAGTAAGATACAACAACTTACTGGGTTCATCCTGTTTTGAGTTCATATCCACAGTCAGATCTCAGTCAGATGTTGAAGTGATGAGCTACTTCTCTGTAGTTGCTCTGTTGTTTACATGCTAGCACGGCAAACAGCTAACAAAGCTTACCACAGTCAGTAACATTCAGGAAAATACACTGTCACTCACTGTTACCCCCTAAAACTCTCTAAAGTGACTTAGAACTAAGACTAAAGTCGGTAAATATGACTAAAACCAGCAGACCGATCTGCATCACTCCCCCTTCTCAGCTGTAGCGTGTATCCCGGTCCCGTGCATGTGCTCGAGATGCGCAACGATGCTAACCTTTCACTTTTTACGCATGCATTTCCTGTCCAGAAGGAAATGTAGTTCATGGAACGTGAGGTGTCAATGGATTCAGGAGAATCTCCTCTTTCAAACGCCTACAAACATGGCTGCCTAAACGCTCGCCAGAAAAAGATATACATAGATTAATTGCGCGTATCGGCGATTAAAAATAGCTTTTATTTCACCACACACACATTAAAGATCATGTTTAAAGGTGACTTTTATCACTAAAATACACTTTATATGTAGTTCTATTTACATTAGGGTCTTAACTTTGAGCAAACATTTAAACAAATTTCCATTGTCCAGATTTATTATATGTTAATAATTAATGAAACATTACGCAATTTTCTCTGGGCCGAGAAAATTGTGTACGAGGTTAATGTGTGTACGAAGGTGCTTGAAATGTTTTATCAGTCTGTGGTGGCCAGTGCAATTTTCTTTGCCATCATCTGCTGGGGTAGCAGTATCAGGGCCTGTGATTCTAACAGACTGAACAAGCTGATTAGAAGGGCAGGCTCTGTGCTGGGAACTACTCTGGAACCCCTAGAAGCGGTGATGGAGAGGAGGATGTTACAGAAACTGTTACAAATTATGGACAATGCATCACATCCTCTACACAGAACACTTGTTAAGCAGCAAAGTGTCTTCAGTTGGAGACTGCTCCAACTCAGCTGTAGTAAGTACGGATACAGAAAGACTTTCCTGCCCACAGCAATAGCACTTTATGATAACTCTCCTCTGAGCAGAGAGAGAAGATTAATCTTTTAAGTACAATCATGTGCTAAGTGCATTAGTCTTAACACTAATGTACTTTAGCTTTACCGTTTTGGGTAGGGCGTTGCTACTGCTATTTTTTATGATGGATATCTTATATTCTATTTTACCCTAACTTGTATGGTCATTATGCCTCTGACAACTTCTACTACCTATGTCCTGTGGGTGTAACCATGTTGGTCTGTGCTGCATCATGTGCGTCTGTTTTATAGTGTATAATATGTGTTTGGGAATGTGTATGTGTGTTTTATATGTGTGCCGCTGGAACAATTGAATTTCCCCTTGGGGATGAATGAAGTATATCTAATCTAATCTAACTGCACACAATATTACACACAACACTACACGCAACACTACACATAACACTACATGTTACACTACATACAATACTACACATGGCACTACACACAATACTACCCACAACACACAAACCAAAACTACACACAATAACTGTAGAATGTTCATCAAATCTTACTGTTAAATTAAGTTAGTATTTTCTTTTATCTCAGACATAGGTATATGTCTGAGATGTAGGTATTTCTCACCTGACATGTTTCGGCGTGTTACTTCCGCCTTTGTCCGAGGGTCACCTGAATGACCCTCCACAACAACATCAGCTTTTTTTAAAACCACGTCACTGCAACATTCAGGTGACCCTCTGACAAATGCGGAAGTAACATGCCGAAACACGCCAGGTGAGAAATACCTACACATATGTCTGAGATAAAAGACTAACTTAACAATACACACACATCAACACAACACACAATAGTACACACAACCCAATACTACACACAAACCAACACTACACACAGTACTACGCACAAACCAACACTACACACAAACCAACATTCCACACCATACCACACACAAGCCAACACTACATTTGACACTAAACACAAACCGACACTACACACAAACCAACACTACATTTGACACTACACAAAAAACAACACTACACACAATACTACACACAAACCAACACTACACATGACAAGACACACAAACCAACATTACACACAATACTACACACAAACCAACACATGACACTACACACAAAAGTAATACTACACACAAACCAACACTAAACACCACAGCGGCCATCCTGCTTCCTGTCCTATCCCACCTGGAGCAGTGGTGGTAGCTGCTCTTTGGGTTTTAGCTCTGCTTTTAATACTATTCTTCTCAACAAATCGGTGACTAAACTGTTTAACCTGGGTCTATCGGACTCCATCTGCTTCTGGGTCAAGGATTTTCTGACCCAGAAGGTGAGAGTAGGCCCTCATCTCATCCATCATTATCAGCACTGGCTTTCCTCAGGGTAGTGTGCTAATCCCCCTACTCTACACAAATGATTGCACCCCACATACCCCAGCAATAGCATTGTTATGTGACATGTGACATGCGCGGCGGCTGAGACGAGGGTGAACGCCGAGCTCTGGCAAGTTTTTGAAATTGTGGTGCTTATAGTTACCCATAATGTCCTAAAGTTGGAAAAGCGCAAGTAGTACGATTTGACGGTGGTATGGGCAAAACAAACAGAGGAAAAGCGAAAAAAGAGAACGAAAAAGACATGACAGAGGCTCAACAGGTGGAACAAAGGAAAGAAATGGCCGCTGGTCAAGACGCAAAGGAGCTATCGAAGTTGATTCGTTCGATCATGAAGGAAGAGATAAGTGTCGTGGTGACAAAGTTGGACACAATCACAGAAGATATCTCCGCTTGTGCCCGTAGGCTTGGAGAGGTGGATGAATCTCTGTCTAAGATGGACAATCGGATCACAGCGTTGGAGACAGCGTGTGATATGCTGCGTAAAACAAATGGAGAGCTAAGAGACAAGACCGAGCGGCTCGAGACGCAAAGCCGTAGGTACAACCTCCGTGTCCTTGGTTTACCAGCGGAGATCGAAAGGGGTAACCCAACCAAATATATGAACACTTTGTTTAAAGAAATGTTCACAGGCAAGCTTGTAGTGGAGCCCGAAGTGGAAACGGCGCACCGAACAGGCCCAGTGAAAGCGAGTGGCAGGGTCATGATCGTGCGTTTTCAAAGGCAATCAGCTAAAGAAGAGATTTTGAAATTGGTGAAAAAGGAGCGCATATTACAACACGGTGAAGTGAAGTTGAGGATTTTCCCAGATTTGACGGCGGAGTTGGCTAAGAAGCGTAATAGATTTTGGGACATAAGGGCCAAATTGAAGAGCGTATCCGTGCGACATGGGATTGTTTATCCGGCAACACTGATATTAACTTTCAAGGGTGAGACAAAAAAGTTTGCAGATCCGAATGAAGCCGAGGAATACTATAAGACTGTGATCATGCCTGGGTTAAAAAAAGACAAAGACGTCAGTGCCACTAAGGACAGTTAAATCAATTGAATCATGCAAAATGAAGGGATCAGATTTAAGCTCAGTTGAGCCTCTTCCTATTTGGGAGATTTTTGGGTAACACTTTACAATAAGGGTACATGAATCATGATGGAATCATGTTGGAATCATGGTCTGATTCATGATTAATTAACATATGACTCATGTATGTACTAATGATTAATATGAAAGGATTCCTGTTGGAATCATGATGACTCATGATGAGTCACTATTAATATATCATGAATTAACACTGCTGTTAATTCATGTTGTTAATATATCATGAATTGTTAATTCATGTTGTTAATATATCATGAATTAACATTGCTGTTAATTCATGCTGTTAATATATCATGTATTAACACTTCTGATAGCTATCAATCAAATTATATATGAATCAGACTTTAGTGAAGGGTGCATAAGTAATGATGGAGTAATATCTGATTTATGGTGAATTAAAACTAGGACAGGGGCTTCCAACCTTCATATCCTTCACCTGCTGGCCATGGTCTACTTACCCCTCTGCTGGACTCAGCCCCTGGCCTACTGTTTTCCACAAGTCATATTCATGATGAATTAACGTATTACTTAGCAAAATCTTTTGAGTCACTATATGAGTCATGATATATTAATGATTAACATATGATGAATTAATGTATGAACAAGACATATTCCTAGTGTGTTAATACATACTCTGAAAATAATTCATGTCTGACTCATGATAGGTTGCCCCTTATTCTGCAGTCATGACATTATCATGATTACTACACCATGAGTTAATGTATGAACAAGCATATTCATGATGAATTAATGTATGAACAAGCATATTCATGATGAGTTAATGTATGAACAAGCATATTCATGATGAATTAATGTATTACTTAGCAAAATCTTTTGAGTCACTATAGGAGTCATGATATATTAATGATTAACATATCATGAATTAATGTATGAACAAGACATATTCCTAGTGTGTGTTAATACATACTCTGAAAATAATTCATGTCTGACTCATGATAAGTTGCCCCTTATTCTGCAGTCATGACATTATCATGATTACTACACCATGAGTTAATGTATGAACAAGCATATTCATGATGAATTAATGTATGAACAAGAGATATTCATGATGAATTAACATAGTACTTAGCAAAATCTTTTGAGTCACCATATGAGTCATGGTATATTAATGATTAACATTAATGATTATACTAAGAGAAGAAATTATGATTAAAGTTTTCTTTGCCTCTTATTGTAAAGTCATGACATCACAATCATAACTATACTATTAACCAGTGTGTAATATACTATTACAATACAAATGATTTATATAAACCAAGTGAAATCACAGCATTGTGTATTTTCCGAATGTCATCAATACAACCAAAATACCAGATTGGGTACAACAACATTTTAATAACCAAAAATATCCAAAGGCAGATCACAGAGAGAGAGAGAGAGAGAGAAAGAGATAGAGAGAGAGAAAGAGAGAGAGAAAGAAAGAGAGAGAGAGAGAGAAATGAAAAGTCATTCTCCACAGTACACGGATGCATTGTCCTGCATGAAAAAAGTGCCCAAAAGTCAAGTCAAAATTTGCCTTGTTCAGAGAGACAACCAGAAGGTGGTTTTCCCGCCGCCTTCTCCGCAACCAGCCATTTCTGGCGGTCACGCACTCCTAATATGCCGAATACCCACTTTTTCTGTCGGCATGTTGCTGCAGCCCTTCCGCGGTGATACTGTAAAACACAAAAAGCAATTATGGCAGACTCATGATGAGGACAAGGGGGAGTTTGTTACATTAGTGTATGTGACCTTTTCTTTTTTGCAGCATATCATCAATATAGTGTCCACCATGCCAAACAACGCCAAAGCGATCACATTGAACAAGCTCCAGGAGCACCTACTGTCCCGTGCCCACACTAAACTAAATATGTGGATTAGAGATGGTCTCCACAGCCACCTTTTGCATGACAAGAACAAAACCTTCACTGACATGACACTGTGTATAATAATAATAATAATAGACTTGTCTTTTTATGTCACCAATGCTGACCTCATTTAAAATCATATAAGTGCTTGTGAAATTTGCCTTTGAGTAGTAAACGAGTGCATGCAAAATTTTAGCTTGATTTTAGCCCAGATTAAAATTTTGCCCCACTGTGAATTTCAGTTTGACACCCCTGCCCTATCCCACCAAAATACTGCCTCTGGTTCAGTTTCATCATGCAAATATTCCACTATTTTAGCCACCTTGGGTTCCATGAAAGGCACTATATAAAACTAAGTTATTATTTTCACATTGCTGTAAGAACAACAGTGTTTCGGGGAAATTGTCAGAGGTGGAAAAACTACTGAAAAAATATAGTTGAATAAAATTATCTTTACTTTGTTTAAATTCTACTCAGAGTAAAAGTACACATCTAAAAATATACAAAATTACTTCATTTAAAATATAACTTGAGTACAGGTTACTTCATTAAAAGTTTCAACCTGCGCAGACATCAACCACGCATCTATGAGGTCAGATAGTCAACAAATTACATGATACGTTCCATACATGATATCTAGCAACTGGAGAACATCAGCCAAATGATATGTCTACAGCGGGTTTTTTTACGTTCAGAACTAATAAATTACGAGAGATTACCGGCACAAATTACAAAGCGGGAGGGGGCGGGAGATGGGTCTGAAATACGGGAGAGTCCTGGGAAAAACAGGAATGTTAGCAGTTCAGTGCAAACATTTTTCAGTCCCATTGTACAGAAAGAAATTTAAACAACAATTAAAACTATTCAAAAACACAAAATGCACACAACACAAAGTGCCCACGGGATCCTAAAATTAAAAATGTCCACATTGGGTCCAACTATTTAAAATACATTCTTTTGAACTACTACTATCATCCCATTCCCTTGTCTACTTCCCTTGATCAGGGTAAAAATAATATAATGGCACGGCACGTTGTGCTTACATTGTGACCCGTTGTTATACGGGGTGTTTAAAACAAACAATAAATTATCCGTTTGTGATGTGATGACTTACCACCACATGCTTTCGCTAATTTTGACAGAGAATTCTTCTCTAAATCCTCCTCCATGATATCTTCAGTTTCAGAAAGGTTGCTAGCAAGACAAGGTCACGCAACTGACGTTCACTTCCGGGGTCAAAATGTTCTGCCCAAATGTATTTCCCCCCACTATCAATATTGTACTCAGTAATGCGAGGGGTTTAAAATATAGCGAAGTAAAATACTTGCATCAAAATGTAATTGAGTAAAAGTAAAAATTGCACATTTAACAAACCACTCTAAAAATAACAAGTTAAAACAACCGTGACGTCAGTTGCGTGACCTTGTCTTGCTAGCAACCTTTCTGAAGTTGAAGATATGGACGAGGATTCCGAGAAGAATTCTACGTCAAATTAGCGAAAGCATGTGGTGGTAAGTTAACACACGTGCCTTGTCCCTCACATTACAAATGGGTAATTTATTGTTTGTTTTAAACACCCCGCATAACAACCTTCCCATGTAAGCACAACGTGTCGTGCCGTCATATTATTTTTACTCTGATCAAGGGAAGTAGACGAGGGAATGGGATGACTCATATGGTGACTCAAACGATTTTGCTAAGTAGTATGTTAATTCATCATGAATATCTCTTGTTCATACATTAATTCATCATGAATATGCTTGTTCATACATTAACTCATCATGAATATGCTTGTTCATACATTAATTAATCATGAATATGCTTGTTCATACATTAACTCATGGTGTAGTAATCATGATAATGTCATGACTGCAGAATAAGGGGCAACCTATCATGAGTCAGACAGGAATTATTTTCAGAGTATGTATTAACACACTAGAAATATGTCTTGTTCATACATTAATTCATGATATGTTAATCATTAATATATCATGACTCCTATAGTGACTCAAAAGATTTTGCTAAGTAATACATTAATTCATCATGAATTCAATTCAATTCAATTTAATTTATAAAGCCCTAAATCACAACAAAGTTATCTCAGAGGGCTTTACAAAAACACAATCAGCTACAGAAATACATGAAAAGTCCCAGGCATCCCCTGTCCTTAGACCCTCCTTCTCGGCAAGAAAAAACTTCAAAACCCAGTGGGAAAAAGAAGAAATCTTGAGGAGAACCACATTGAAGGAGAGATCCACTCCCATGGATGGACAGGCTATAGATGAATGTCCATGTATAAATGCAGGAAGGGGGGCTGGTCCAGACAGGCAGGGGCGGTGGTCCGGGGTCACAGGTCGGCACAGGCGAGATACTGCAGATCCTGTCGTCCATGGCTCCCGTGCAGACACTGTCAGGAGAGCCACCACCGTCTTTAATATTAAAGGGAAGCTGATTCCATAAGACAGGGGCCTGATAACTAAAGGCTCTAGCTCCTACTGTACTTTTACAAACCCTAGGAACTTTCAATAAACCTGCATTCTGAGAACGAAGGGTTCTATTGGGTTGGTACAGAACCAGATCATCTTTAAGATAAGAGGGGCCCATACCATTAATGGCTTTATATGCAAGGAGGAGGATTTTAAATTTAATTCTAGACTCAACTGGTAGCCAGTGAAGGGTTTGGAGCACAGGGGTGATGTGTTCTCTTCTATTTGATCCTGTTAATAATCTTGCTGCTGCATTTTGAACCAGTTGCAAGCTTTTTAGGGAATATTTAGGACACGCTACAAGTAAGGAGTTACAATAATCTAATCGTGATGTAACAAATGCATGAATTAATTTTTCTGCAGTCGTTTTAGACAGAATATTCCTAATTTTGGCTATGTTGCGCAGGTGAAAGAAGGCTGTTCTGCAAGTTTGGTTAATGTGCATTTTGAATGAAAGATCTGGATCAAATAAAACTCCTAAATTTTTAACTGTGGCACTGGGTGTCACAGAGTTGTCCAGAGTAACTATGTGGACAGGTAGGGAGTCTCTCGCATTTTTAGGACCAATTATAACGACTTCAGTTTTTTCAGGGTTCAATAAAAGATAATTGGCACTCATCCAAGTTTTTATGTCTTGGACACAAGTATTTAGTTTATCTATTTGCCTGGTCTGATCAGGTTTAATCGATAAATATAGCTGTGTGTCATCCGCATAACAATGAAAATTAATGCCATGATTTCTAATGATGTTACCTAAAGGGAGCATATATAGTGTAAACAAAATAGGCCCAAGGACTGACCCTTGGGGCACGCCATAATTAACTCTGGAGGTCTGCGATGATTGTTGATTTACGTGAACAAATTGGTAGCGATCAGATAAATATGATTTAAACCAGCAGAGGGCTGCTCCTCTAATACCTATATCAGATTCTAATCTGTGCACTAAGATACTGTGGTCAATGGTGTCAAAGGCTGCACTAAGGTCTAATAACACCAGGACCGATATTAATTCGATGTCAGCGGCTAATAATAAGTCATTAGTAACTTTAACTAACGCCGTTTCAGTGCTATGATGGGCACGAAAGCCAGACTGAAACTGTTCAAATAAACTATTATCCTGCAGGAATTGGCACAGCTGTTTAACTATTACTCATTCTAAAACCTTTGACAGGAAGGGCAGATTGGATGTAGGCCTATAATTGGCTAAAATGTCAGGATCTAGGGTAGGCTTTTTCAGAATTGGTTTAATAACAGCATATTTAAATGACTGCGGCACATATCCAGAATATAAAATATATAGAATAGAATGAATATGCTTGTTCATACATTAATTCATCATGAATAAGCTTGTTCATACATTAACTCATCATGAATATGCTTGTTCATGCATTAATTCATCATGAATATGCTTGTTCATACATTAACTCATGGTGTAGTAATCATGATAATGTCATGACTGCAGAATAAGGGGCAACCTATCATGAGTCAGACATGAATTATTTTCAGAGTATGTATTAACACATATGTCTTGTTCATACATTAATTCATGATATGTAAATCATTAATATATCATGGCTCCTATAGTGACTCAAAAGATTTTGCTAAGTAATACTGTCATGGTCTCCCCTCTGCTCCTACAGACTAATTGCTCTCTATTAGCTCCACCTGTTTTCACTCTGCCTCTCTGGCCCAGCCAGCTGAACTGAACTCAGTGCTAATCAAGCTGTGTATATAAGCCTTGGATTTTAGTACCTCTTTGTCAGACCGTCTGCGAAGCCTGCCTGTTACCTGCCTAGTTCTCTGTCCTGACTCCTGACTCAAGCCTGCTAGACTTCTGCCTACTCTCCAGCCCCGGTAACTCGACCTGCATACTGTTTTTGGATTTACGTATTCTGCCTAGCCCTTTTCGGTACTGCTGTTTTCCCTCACCCGCTGTTGTGTTGTGTGTGTTCCCCCAGGTCTCCGGATGGTGTGGTGAATGAGCCCGGAATCCCCTCTACCTCCCACACCAGAAGTCACCCTACCACTGGGGGGGCACACACACGCACACCCGCCAACGTCCATCTCCCCCCAACCCTTCAATAAACTCTTTAAACGTGACGCATTTGTGGTCCTCCTCTGTCTGGTCCGTGACAAATACATAAATTCATCATGAATATGCTTGTTCATACATTAATTCATCATGAATATGCTTGTTCATACATTAATTCATCATGAATATCTCTTGCTCAGACATTAATTCATCATGAATATGCTTGTTCATACATTAACTCATGGTGTAGTAATCATGATAACGTCATGACTGCAGAATAAGGGGCAACCTATCATGAGTCAGACATGAATTATTTTCAGAGTGTGTATTAACATACTAGGAATATGTCTTGTTCATACATTAATTCATCATATGTTAATCATTAATATATCATGACTCATATAGTGACTCAAAAGATTTTGCTAAGTAATACGTTAATTCATCATGAATATGACTTGTGGAAAACAGTAGGCCAGGGGCTGAGTCCAGCAGAGGGGTAAGTAGACCACGGCCAGCAGGTGACGGATATGAAGGTTGGAAGCCCCCGTCCTAGTTTTAATTCACCATAAATCAGATATTAGTCCATCATTACTCATGCATCCTTCACTAAAGTCTGATTCATATCTAATTTGATTGATAGCTATCAGCAGTGTTAATACATGATATATTAACAGCATGAATTAACAATTCATGATATATTAACAACATGAATTAACAGCAATGTTAATTCATAATATATTAACAACATGAATTAACAATTCATGATATATTAACAACATGAATTAACAGCAGTGTTAATTCATGATATATTAATAGTGACTCATCATGAGTCAATTCATGATATATTAACAACATGAATTAACAGCAGTGTTAATTCATGATATATTAATAGTGACTCATCATGAGGTGATTTTATATCATGAGTCATGAAAGGATTCCAACAGGAATCCTTTCATGACTCATGATATATTAATCATTAGTACATACATGAGTCATATGTTAATTCATCATGAATCAGACCATGATTCCAACATGATTCCATCATGATTCATGTACCCTTATTGTAAAGTGTTACCGATTTTTGTTTTGTTTCTCTTCTCTGTCTGCGACGATTTTGTAGCCCACATAAAGATTTGTTTTCCTTTTATTGTAATGTCATGAGCAGGTGCGGCTCTATTTTTTGTTATCATTACAATGTTATCTATTTTTTTATTTGTATGAATGTGAGTGTGAATGCAATCTGCCAACATATCAGAGTTTTTGTGATTGTCCAGTGTGGAGCTAGGCATAGCCGATTTATTGTACACCCATTAGCTTATGACAAGGAGCAATGATTTGTCTCACAGAGGAGGGGGTAAAATAGCCCATTTAAATGTATGTAGTTTAAGGAATAAAGTCAATGATGTTGAAGACATTCTATGGAACGATAACTTCCAAGTATTGACAATATCAGAAACTCACTTAGATGCCTCCATAAACAACCCTGTGTTGAATATAGATGGATATAATTTTTATAGACTAGATCGGAATTTATATGGTGGAGGTGTAGCATGTTACATCCAAAGTCATATTCCTGTCAAAGTAAGAACAGATCTTATGGTTGTAGGAATTGAGGTTCTTTGGTTACAATTGCACTTTCCTTATTTAAAGCCTATGATAATTGGATGCTGTTATAGACCACCCAATTCTGCTATAACATATCTTGATCAAATATGTGAAATGCTGGATAGGGTGTGTGATAGTGGATTTGAAATTTATTTTCTTGGAGATTTGAATATAGACAGGAAATCTGAAACTTGTGGTTTAAAGAAAAAGCTGCTTTCTGTTACAAACACCTGTAATCTATCACAATTAGTGAAGGAATTCACAAGGATACATCTAAAGTCTGATGGGTCACATTCTGCTACTCTTATTGATTTAATTTTTTCAAATGTTCAGACACAGTTTCATTTACTGTTGGATGGAGTGATCATAATTTGGTAGCTGTTAAAAGGAAGATAAAGTTACCTGAATCGGGTCAAACATTTATATGTAAAAGAACATTTAAATTTTTTAGTGAGCAAGATTTTATAGCAGAAATAAAACAAATTGATTGGTCAGAAGTTTTACTAGAAGAGGATCCATGTAAAGCAGTAGCAGTCTTTCACAATTATATAACACGGGTGATTGATAAATATGCTCAGATGAGGAAACAAGCAGTAAGAAATTGTTCAGCTCCTTGGCTTGATCAAGAACTTGAAGATTATATGAAAGAAAGGAATAAAACAAAAAGGGCAGCAGCTGAAACAAATGACACTGGATACAATATAGAAGAGTACGTAATTTGGTAACACGGATGAATAAAAGTAAAAAACGTATTTATTATCAGAACAAAATAAAGGATGCTAAATTCGACAGTGCAAAAGTATGGAGTACCCTAAATGAGTTGATGGGAAGGAAATCTAGACTGACTCCAAAATTTCTTGAGGGGGATGGGGTCTTTCTCACTAAAGCCAAGGACATTAGTAATTATTTATGTCAGTTTTTCGTAAATAAAATACAAAAACTTCGGAATGCTATGGACTCCAAACAAGAGGCTAGTATTTCTTTTGATTTAATAAGAAATAATATTATGAAGACAAAAAACTGTACATTTAACTTTGTGGAGATAACCGAGGAACAGGCAAAAATGCTACTAATTGAAAGTAAAATTAAGCCATCAGGCATTGACAATATTGATATTAAATTGCTCAAGTTGGTAACCAATTTCATTGCCTTACCGGTTAGCCATATAATAAATATAAGCTTTAGGAAAAGTGTGTTTCCATTACAATGGAAAGTAGCAAAAATCATTCCATTGGTAAAAAATAATAAAGAACCCCCTTTCGGGTCAAAACAGTCGGCCAATAAGTATTTTACCTATATTAAGTAAAATTATGGAAAGAGTGGCTAATGACCAAATACAGCGATATTTTAAAGATCACAATCTGAACACAGTGTACCAGCATGCATATAAAGTAGGGCACTCCACTGCAACGGCACTTACACAACTCACAGATCACTGGTTAAAGGAAATTGATTGCAGAAATTTGGTTGGAACAGTATTAATAGATCTAAGTGCAGCGTTCGATGTCTTGGATCAACACATTTTGGTAGAAAAATTAAAGTATTATGGTTTTAATTCAACAGCTTTAAGCTGGATCAATAGTTACCTCAGTAATCGTGTGTTTCAAGTTTATTTCAATGGTTGTTATTCTGAAATTGGAATGTCAGACTGTGGGGTCCCCCAGGGTAGTTGTTTGGGGGCCTCTTTTATTTTCAATATTTACTAATGACTTTCCGTTGGTCTTACAAAATTCCACCATGGCTGTATATGCTGACGATACAACGTTATATGCATCTGCAAAAACAATCGGTCAACTAAGTTGCATTCTAAACAACGAATTAGCATTAGTTTGAGAATGGATTAAAGCAAATAAATTAGTCATTAATGTTGGGAAGACTAAATGTATGGTGATAAGCTCGAAATATAAGGCAAAACAGGGGCAAACAATGCAGCTAAGACTTGGAGGCATGATGGTTGAGCAAGTCCACCATGCAAAATTATTAGGTGTGGTTGTTGATTCAGAACTGTCATGGACAAAGCAAGTTGAGTGTGTTTTACAAAAAATGGGTAGGAGCATGGGTACCATAAGACATTCAAAAAAATGTCTTCCAAAGACATTAACCAAACAACTTGTTCAATCACTGGTTCTTTCCTATTTGGACTATGCCTCGGTTGTTTGGTCGAACACCAACGAAAAGAACATACAAAAGTTGCAAGTTGCCCAAAATAAAGCAGCACGTATGGTGCTGAACTGTCCATACAGAACAAATGTAACAGTGATGCATAACACCCTAGCTTGGTTGACGGTTAAATGTAGATTTAAATACAGTTTAATCACTTTCACTAAGACTGTTATGGAAACAAAAGTACCAGAAATTATTTATAGTAAATGTTCTTTTTTTTAGATGGTCATAACTACCGTACATGCCAGGTTAGTAAGACAAGGTGCGTCTTGCCCCTATGCCAAACCAATCAAGGGCAGAGAATTGTGCTTTATCGAGCCATGGTTGAATGGAATAGATTGCCTGCTTTTTTGGTTTTAGAATATTCTAAGTATGCCTTCAAGAAAAAGTTGCAAGTTTTCTTGTTTATTCAGTGAGACATAAATATGTTTAAATGTGCTTATGGGTTATGATTCTGCTGATTTTAAATTGTTGGTTGATAAGTATTGATTTATTTTCTTTTATTATTTCATATGTTTTTGTGAGTTAACATCATTTTTTTTTGTTTTATTATTATTATTATTATTATTTTATTTATCTTTTTTCTCTTATCTACATTACAATTGCTTTCAAAAGGCAAGACCAAAATGGGTTGTCAGTTCAATGTCAGTTCTCATTGGTCAGAAACAGCTTTGGAGTTGGCGGGAGTGTTTGTGTGTGTATGTGTGATTATGTGTGAATGTAAAAAATGTAAAAATAATTGTAATGATCTCAAAGGAGACCACAGGAAGAAGAGTTCCTGCATTGTGTCAGGGACTAATGGGGATCTCAATAAAAATGAAAAAAAAAATGAAATGAAATGTTAAGGCCCCGCAACAAGGTGGATACACCAGAACAATAGAAGTAAAGCGGATGCACACACCGGGTTATATCAGCACCAAATGCCCCCCTGAAATAAATAACAACAAGGTGTGTGTAGACATCTCTGCTGCTCGTCTTGTTTGTTTAACATCAGTAGATTTTCCTTCAATAACAACAGTAAAGTTAGCAGTGCATCTCTGCTACTGTCACTGTTCTGGTGTCCACCATAATGGTCGCTGTCTTGATGAACAGACATCTAAGTGATGGCACATCACAGGAGACAGGAGCTGTGTTGTCTTGGCCTGACTGGTGTTTATCTTTTTATAAGGTCTGATCTAATTTCGATCAAAACTCCAGTTGGATTAGGTCATTTGTAAGACTTTTTTTTTTTTTTTTTTTAACTTTTGACAAATTCAAGCATGAAGCATGGATTCGTGACTCCTGGTGTTTACATCACTGCACTGCTGAAGCTATCTCCTCATGCCTGCTGGTGTCCACGGAAATAATGCGAGGATCCTTCGGAATCCTATTGATAAACCAACAGGATGTTTGGGAGGGGATCTGAATGTCCAAAGCGAACTATTTTATTGATCTTATTAAACAGGCAAGAGGTTATGGCCGACAAATATGGAAACACCTAAACACAATGTCAAGGATAGCAACAAAAGGAAACCAGCCCATTGTGTTAAACATTAATGGAAATATCTTAAGAGATGACCGTGAAGTTGCACTGGCATTTAATACCTTTTTTAAGGAGTCTGTTGAACAGTTAGGTCATAAGAATATGGTCACCTCCCCATTTAACTATGTATGCCCAGTGTTTAATTTCCAAGAAATAAATAAAGAAAATATACTTAAAAAATCTGAACTAATCTCAAAGGTTCTAAGACCCAAGATGTATATGGCTTTGTCTCTTCCTGGTTTAAAAATAATGTGCATGCTTTCTGCAAACTCATTACACAACTGCTAACTATGTCAATTAATGAGAATCTGTTTCCTGATGCTTGGAAAAGAGCTGATATCACCTATTTTAAAAGTTGGGGAGGTTATGGATGTGGGAAGGTACAGGCCCATAAGTATAGGGTGGCTGTTGCTTGGTTTGTAGAGCAAGTCATCCAATGACTGAAGGGTTGGTGGTTCGTGTCCCGGCTCTGGCTGTCCACATATCGAAGGGTCCTTGGGCAAGACACTGAACCCTCCCAGTAAAACTGACGAAACCTTAGAAACTTGTAAGTGTATGAGTTCATCTATAGTAGGGGTGCTCAATCCTGGTCCTGGAGAGCTACTATCCTGCATGTTTTAGATGTATCCCCCTTCCAACACACCTGATTCAAATGATAAACCTTTCATCAAGCTCTGCAGAACTCTGATAATGATCATCAAGTTTGTTGGAAGAGAGATACATCTAAAATATGCAGGATAGTAGCTCTCCAGGACCAAGATTGAGCACTCCTGATCTACAGCCTAACCATCCATAGGAGTAGATCTCTCCTTCAGTGTGGTTCTCCTCAAGATTTCTTCTTTTTCTCACTGGGTTTTGGAGTTTTTTCTTGGAGGAGGGTCTAAGGACAAAAAAAATATATTTCTGTAGTTGATTGTGTTTTTGTAAAGTCCTGTGAGATGACTTTGTCGTGATTCGGGGCTTTATAAATAAAATTGAATTGAATTGAATCTCACCTGACACGATTAAGTGTTTTACATCATACCTATCAAGAAGGAAGAATTGCACTAGAATAAATTATTCACTTGCTGCTGAAAATACCTGTTCAATAGGGACGCCTCAGGGTTCAATCCTAGGCCCTCAGTTGTTCACTATATATATAAATGGCCATCCCTTAGTCTGCCCTGATGTCAATGCTGATGACACAGTAATATATGTCCATGCAAAAACAAAACAACAAAAGTAGCAGTCAAACTTAATGGAGCAAAATAGCTACATTATACTTGCCTGATGCTGAATACATCAAAAACTGTATGTACTTCTCTTTGTGTAAGAACATACTCAAGATGCTGACATATTTGTTAAAGAAGTAATGCTCAATGTAGCTCAGGGTTTTAAATATTTTGGGGCCATTGTTGACTCCCATTGAACTTTTAAAAAACAAATTACAAAGGTAAATGGTCGAGTTAAAAGGAATGTGCACAATTTTAAGTTAATGAAGAATCAGATGACCACAGGGGCATGGACTTTATCTACATCATATGATTTTAACTCACACCTCATACTGCTTGAACACTTGGTCTCAAGCAAATGCAACTGATATTGTCACTAATACACACATCTTATAAACAGGCACTGAAGATTCTGGACAAAAAAAGAAAGACCTACCATCACTGTACCACCACACAGAAGTATGGTCTATTTAGTTGGGACAATATTATTTTATTTTCTTATTCTACAGCCCTCTAGAACGTTGCGCAGCTCCCGTTCACTTTGAATTGACGTTCCCAACATTCAATGGGCACATTTTTTTTGATAACCACCTGCTGCGCCATTAACGCCCACTGCCAAAAGGGCCGAGTTTTGTCACTTCAGATTCAGGATACCATATCACTCCGCAGGTAGTTCTGCCACTTTGAAAGTAAATATTCGCTGCATTGTAACAGCTATTTTATCCGGTCTGTTAGAGTAGGAGCAGGAATAAGCTGTAAAACCATAGAATATACGGGATAATGTATTGCCTATGCATTACTGTCAGTAAAATATTCCCCGATGGGGCCGAACAGCTTGTTGTTACGCCCCTTGCTAATTGTTGTTTATTTTTAATTAATTTAAATGATTTTGATCCACCTCCCCTTAAGCAATTTGTGAGTTTGTGTAGACCCACAAGTAACACAAGGACTACATGTATCCCATAGAAAACTCACTAAACCCACTAACCAATCCAAACTCAGCAAGTACAACACAGTTGTAAATCTGCACATCCAAATGATAAATAGTCCAAAACATCACCAAACATTCTTCAGACTAATTTGTTTTTGTTTTTAGTGCCTACAGGACAAAGACGCATCATGTTGACACAGGCCTCATTGACCAAAATAGCGAGCAAAACATCGAGCATAAACAATTAAGAGGGGAAGCAGTGAATGACTGAATGCGCACAACCACGAAAAACAACGTATTCCTTCAAATTTCTTTTCTATATTCTCAACCAGAAGTGCAGTATCTGTACTCTTTGAAATTAAGTGAGAGCTGAAGGTCACTGCTCGATGAAGCTAAGAGGACCACATCATCCGCAAAAAGCAGAGACGACATCCTCCTGCCACCGAACTCGACCTCCTTTTCCCCACCTGGCTGCTCCTAGAAATTCTGTCCATAAAGGTTATGAACAGAAATGATGACAAAGGGCAGCCCTGGCGGAGTCCAACCCTCACCAGGGAAACGGTCCAACATATTCCCGGCTATGCGGACCAAGCTCTCACTCCTACATACCAGCCACTTCAAGGAAATCTATAGAACTCTCAGCAGAAGTCATGGACTTCATAAATGAACTTTTCAATTTGTTGTTGCCAGGTCTTGCAATTCATGCCATGATATTGAATGAGTTCAAGATTTTCAGAGATCTTTCCATTGGATGTTCTGAATGTTCTCAGTGTTTTTTCCTCCATGATCCACATTTGATGAGATGGACTGTTCAAGAGATTAGAATGCTAGTTACTGTTTTTAAAGTTGGTGTTGGTGCAAAAAAAAGTTACAATAGATGAACAGAAAGTCATGAAATGGACTGTAGTGTCAACCAAGGTTCCAGGTTAGGTCTGGCACTTTTTTAGTCTTTACATTCTACGACTTGGAAACATCATCAAGAGATACAAAATCATTCCATAGTCATGCCGATGATGTACATCATTGGTATTTCAGGATAAGTTAAGTCTCATGTGACATTTTTCTAGTTCAATGGCCAAGTATCTTCTAATCTGTCAACATCATAGCCTGTGTCAAATCCATCAACAGCTCAACAACATTGCATTTCCTTAATGCATTTGTATTTTTTACATTGCTGAATATCATTCTTTGTTTTTGAGATTAAAAACTAAATGTGTAAATTGTATTTCCCCAATAATAATAATCAATAGCTTCATAATTTATTTTAAGTAATAGTAGTAGTTTGAAAGCATGAATAGATCAACACAGATTCCTGCAAAAAGTTTATTCAAATCCATATTTTTTAGGTTTCCATGTGTCATATGGTGTTGACAAAATCCCAGGCTTGTCCAGCAAACATAACAAAAATATTAAACCTGGGTGATATATACGGGCCACGTTCAGAGGGAGGTACCGGGGGTCTAGCCAGTGGGAGTCAGGCTGGGGCACCCTGTCCCTTCACCCCCTAAAAGGGAGAAGGTGGCTCGCAGGTCTGGCTGTGAACTTTACAACCCACTTCACCCAAACGTCACTGCATGTGAAATTCCTCTTTCAAGCATTTTGTGTTAACACCGTCATAAATAAATATACATATATATATAATGTTACCAAAAGTGGATTGCACTTCCAATTTCGTTGTACTTGTGCAATGACAATAAAGACATTCTATTCTATTCTATGCTACACACAAACCAACACTCAGTCCAGCAGAATCACTTCACAAATGAAAACTAAATAAGACGCCCTCCTCCTCCTCCTGTCAAGTACCAGCTCTGACAAAAGCAAGTTTTTTGTTATTGCTATTAAATAGTTTTTATTCTTATTAAAACTGGGTCTTTTTTATTTTTAGAGAACATCTGAACCTGTGGGTGTGAGTGTTGTTGGAGCTGGAGAAGAGCCTTTACTGATTTAAACCAGAGTGGGTTCACACTGACATTAGATCATGACACACCGCACCAGGGTCAAGGGTCAGAAACATGAGAGCATCAGGTGGACATCTTCTGTACAGGCTGATCATTCTGGGTCACATTCACCTCATATGTTCTTATGTTATGTGTTTTTGTTTTTCATTGAATTCCGCACAAAAAAAAATCAAGTGTGTTTTTGAAGTGTGTACTTCAGAGTGTGTGGGAGTCTCTGTACTTTAGTGTGTGTGTGTACATCATTGTGTGTACTTTTACCATCAGAAACAAATGTCCTCTAAACGTCATCTACTTCTATAAATAAGAACCATCGTCTGACATGAAAGAATGACAGCATTTCCTTTTTTTTCTGTTAACGTAGTTTGGGTCCCATTTAAAATTTTAACTTTATTTTTATATTTAAAGGTCAGTGTAAAAGTAAAACTGTACTTTTCAACAAACCGTTCAGAGCTTATTTCCATGTGGAACTTCAACAGTGTTTTTTGTTTCCATTTATTTATCTGAATGACTGTGGACCACCTGGCCCACACCATATGTATGTATGTATATACATATATATATATCAATGTTGGGAAAGTTCACCTTGATTAGGAACTAGTTCAAAGTTCAGTTCAAGTTATTCAATATGAATTAGTTCAGTTCATCGTTCATTCTTCCAAATTATGAACTAGAAGTTCATGGATCCCAAAATGAACGTTTTCGTTCTTTTTTGTGTGATTATTGTTAACCGTTCCTGACGTTATCCTGGCCGTAGTCAGGAAATCAGGGATAAATGCTGTCCTCTCGGACAGAATCTCCAGTAACTGCCTTACCCCGGGGTTAACTTCCCTCTGCGGGTTCTTGGAACACAAGGAGCGGTTTCAGTGAGCTTCGTTTTCAATGTTTATTTCCAAGAACGGGGAACGAGTGTGACCGGTCGCCGGTCACACTCTGTTCATTTAACTCTTTTTCTCAGCTCCCAAAAACCCTCTCTCTCTCTCTCTGCCCCACCCAAAACACTTCTCATTGGCTATTCCACAACATTATGTTGCCAAAATTTGTTTAGAATAATACAAAAATTACATCTATGATAATGCTGTGTTTTGATCCCATTTTATGCCTTATAGGACTCAATAATTGCAACATGATAAGAACGAAATATGAACTACATAAGAGCGCAGTTCAATAAATGCCAGAATAACTGCGTTCACAATTTCCCGTTCATTTGGCAAAAGTGAACGAATCGTTCACGTTTGTCAAAAATATATAGTTCGTGAATGATCGTTCAATGAACTCGTTCAGGGACAACACTGATATATATTTTTATATATATATATATTTTTATATATATATATATATATATATATATATATATATATATATATACATATAGCATTGGGTGGTAAACCCCATCTAAGGCTAAATACTGACACCAGGCCAATAGTCAACAAGTACCTGAAAGGAAAGTTGAAAATAATTTTCAACAGAGAGGATGTGAAACCGTTGAGAGGTAAAGGGGTGGGTCCACACAGTCCGGCCCCAGGATTCAACCACTTGGTGCTGGGAAGACCCCCTCACGGGGCCTTCCCCCACATCTGGCTTGTGCCCTCATTGGGCACTTTTCCTCTGAGGCCTGAGGCCAAGGTGGGCCCATCCGAAACCGACCAAACCAGCCAGCAGCAAAACCCCCAGAAGTCGCAGCGGACACCGTAGTCCCACCACAGGCCAGCCGCATACAGCACCCCACCCCGGGGGGAGGGCCAGGCCGCACCACCAGGAAGTGAGGGCCATGAGTCCCCACGCCCGCCCCGCAGCACCACCGAAACTCCACCCACCCCACCACTCCCCAGGACAGCCCCCAGGCCTGGACAAAAGCCCCCAGCCAGCAGAAGCTAATCTTCAGTGGCGGCACAGAGTGCCCCTCCAGAGAGACCACCCGGCCCTCATGCCAGCCCCCCAGGCAGCGGAGGGAGAGGGGCGAGGACGAGCGGCCAGGCAGGAGAGGAGGGAGGAGGAGGGAAGCAGAGCAGGAAGGGACAGGGGGGCGACCTGAGGGCCGACCCACCCCAAACCACAGGGCCGGCCAGGGCGCCCCAGAAGAGATCAGCCGCCAACACCCCCAAGGCCCCGGGAGAGCACACAGACCCAGTAGATCCAGGGCTCAAAGGGAGAGACACCGGGGACAACCACCCCCAGGCAGAGGGGCCCGAGCCACGCTGGCGCCGCGGAGCCAGAGAGCGACCCCAAGAGCAATAGGGAAGGGACACCACCAGTGCATGCACACAGCCTTGAAGTCCATGGTGCCATCCTACTTAAAAAGGTAGAGGGTTAATAAACTGAAATAAAGCAGAGAGAAGTCAGACCATACACACAGATAGAATAATAATTACAATATTATGAGGGAAATGGCATGCGCTCACATACAAGCGGAGGCTATAGATTAATATTTATAAAGTTAATAAATGGAGACCATTTTTCTTTGAAGGAGTCCAATTGTTTTTTTCTGATAGCAGATATTCTCTCTAGTGAAATGTATTCTGTGAGGAGTTTCAGCCAGTTAACCAAAATCTGGAAGGGCCGTTTGCATTAGATCACCAATTAAGCAAACGTTTGGGGAATGCGGAATCCAGCAGTCTAAAATATTGGAGAGTTTCTGTGTGATTGTTACCCAGAATTGATAGACGGGGGTACAAAGCCACAGAGCATGAAAGTAAGTGTCTGTCATATTTTGGGTGCATTGCGTACATGTGTCTGAGCGAGAGAAGCCCATTTTATACAGTTTATATTGCGTTATATGCTTTCTGTGAAGCACCTTGAATTGAATCAATTGTAAGTTGGTGTTTTTAGTCATTTTAAACGTATTTTCACAGATCTGGGTCCAAAAATCAGAGTCAAAAGATTTGGATAAATCTTTTTCCCATTTTTGAGTTGGAAGGTGTATAGAGTGTGTGTTTGAGAGTAAACTATACATTTTTGAGAGATTTTTTTTTTTATTTCTTGGAGACAGTTTCACAGTGTGTACAAATTCAGGTGGCTGTAGGTCCGCTGGCTGTAAAGTAGTCTGAAGCGACGGAATTCTATTTGTAATCATCTTCTTTACCTGTAGGTACTGAAGAAAATTTCCATTTCTTATTTCAGATGTTTGGAATAAGTTTATATATGTCCAACATGTGTTGTCATCCAGAAGGTGATGGAGGTGAGTGACTCCTCTCTCTGCCCATGTGCTGAAATTAAGAGCTATTTTATTGTTTGCAAAATCAGGGTTGTGCCAGATTGGGGAGAGTATACTGGGTTTTAATTGGGAGCCTGTGATTTCCAGTGCTTTCCACCAAGCAGACAAGTTGGAAGCGATCATAGGGTTCTTGAAGCAGGAATGATGTTTAGGGGCAGAAGTAATAAAGGGAAGATCAGAGATTTTGAACTGTTCGAGTTCCAGCCAGGAGTTTTTTCTTCATGTGGATGTATCCATTTGGTGAGATATTGTATTTGGTTGGATAAATAATAATATATGAAGTTGGGAGCCTCCAGTCCCTCTTCGGATTTATTCTTCTGGAGGGTAGTCAAACTAATTTTAGCCTTTTTATTATTTGAGTAGAATTTACCAATATTGGAACCACTTTGATGTGGGTTTAAATCGAATCGTGGAGAAGAGATAGTTGATTTTCGGTAATATTTTCATTTTGACTGTCGCTATTCGTCCCAAAAAGGACATCTCCTTTTTGGGACGGTTGTTCCAACGCCTCAGATCATCACAGATTTTGTCCAAAAGTGGAGTGAAGTTCAGGTGAACTAATTCTGAGAGTTTGGAGGAAATATTTATGCCCAGATATCTGATATTGCCAGTAGGAAAAGAATAATGTGAGTTTTGAACTGTGGGATTCCACGAGTTTTCTGTTAAAGGTAATATAATTGATTTTGACCAGTTGATGGAATAGTCTGAAAGACACGAGTAGGTTGTGATGAGGTTAAGTACTCCTTTTACTGAAGTTTTAGGTTCTTGTAGATAAAGTAAAATGTCATCTGAAAATGTCACTCTGACTCTAGAGTGCAGATACCTTTGATATCTGTGTTCTGACGTATAGCTGTTGCTAATGGTTCAATAAAGATCGCAAACAATAAGCGAGAGCGCGGACATCCTTTTTTTGTCCCCCTTTGCAAACTGAAGCTTTGTGAAGTGATCCCATTGGTGGTGACTGTAGCCTTGGGTGAATTGTACAGAGTTGATACCCACTGGATAAACGATTCTCCAAAGCCAAATTTGTGGATCACAGCAAAGAGAAAGGTCCAATTAACTTTGTCAAAGGCTTTTTCTGCGTTCAGTGACATAACATTAGCTTTTTTGTTGTGGCATTGCGTTAAGGAGATGAGATTTAGAAGTCTTCTGATATGGTTGGTGGAGTGTCGGCCTTTTATAAATCCTGTTTGATCGCTGTGGATTATTGACGGGATGATTTCCACCAGCCTAGAGGTGAGAGTGTTTGAGATAATTTTGATGTCTGTGTTGATTAGTGACAGAGGTCGATAGCTAGAGGGAAGCGTAGGATCTTTGTCTGGTTTCAATAATAATTTAATTGCAGCTGTATTCATGTGCGGACTGATATAACCATTATTTTTGATCTCTGTCACTACCCTGAAGAAAAGGGGTGCTAACATTGACCAAAAATGTTTAACAAATTCAGCAGGGAAACCATCAGGGCCAGGTGCCTTGCCTGCTGGCAAACTGTCTAATGCACACTGCAATTCTTTCATAGTCAATGGAGCATGTAATATGTCTCTGTCATTTGACGTCAGTTTGGGCATGTTTACATTGTTGAGAAAATTATGAGAAAATTATGATAGGCATTCTAGTCTAAATAACTGATTAAAAAACATTCTAATATGGCCTTTTTTGTTCATTGTCAAAGGCTTCCTCAGTGAACATCTGAGCACAAGAGGATGCAATACCTGCCTGCAGATCCCCAAAACCTGTACACCCCCAACAACTGCCCAGCGGTCAGCTGTGCTGCCTGCCCAGCTCAGTATTTCCAAATTAGTGCACTTTATTGTACAGTATATTTCCCACTTGTTTTGGATTACGTATTTTTGTAAAAATAAATAAATAAATAACAGCGTGGTTAAAGTGAACTGTGAATTTTATTTTCTAAATAATATTTGTTTTATTATTTATTAAAATAAATACTGGTATCAGCCAATAAAAATATACAGTACAAAAATAAATACAGTACAAAAGTGCAACACACAATAACAAAATAAATTTGACTGACAACAAATATGTATATTTAGTGTCTCCTCATAATATATGTTGGATAAAACCCACATATTGCTAGTGAGGGTCACGGTTCCGGCCCCTAATTGTCCACACACAACTTGGGATGACAATTCTATTACCTTGGCCCAGGGAGCCATACTGCCACACAACTAATTGCTGATATGCTGATATTGCTAAACTGTCTGTTGTCTCCTGGATTTGGAGGGTCTTCCTGAGCCCGAATAGCATTTCAGATTCTCCTGGTCCCTCATTCTGAGTTAGAAGTTCAACCTATGATAGCAGGGAAATACAATCTTGTGGTGGCTGCCTACAACATTTCCTTTCTACATATTTGGGCATTTCCCATGCAGGTGCACCACTCAGGCTGGTTTTGATTCTGGCCAGCAGGATCTGGAGGAGGAGGGCTGGCAAGCACATCAAAAAATAAGCTGGGGGGAGCTCCTGACACTGGTCTGGCTTCAGAGATTGAGTTCTTGCATGGAAAGAGAGTAGGTAAAAGACAGAGGGCTCTAGTTTCATAGACCACCCACTGGCACATCAATTTTCTGTTCAATCTCCTTTCTTCTCACTGGCATAAGTGGGAATGAGGGAGGAAAAAGGATGGGGATGGATTTAACACAGCTGATTTAGATCTGCAGTATTAGCCCCTCCTCTCTCTTAAATGCACATCCAGACACATGCCGCAACATCAGCTGACTGGGTCCATTTGGGTTTTGTTTGTTTTGTTTAATCATGGTTTGGATTTCACTTGGGAGTCTTTATGGTTCTTAAGTTCTGTTGTTTTAATTTGGGGTTTATAGATGATCGGTGGTTCCATTTTCAGGTTTAATTTCATAAACCCTTAACACGCACACTCCCGCAAGTTTCTGTCCCGCTCCCGCCCACACCTACAGATATAATATAATAATATAATATTTGGTTCTGCTCCCACCGGCACCACAAGGATGGCAGCAGATGACTTGCCCACTCCACACTGTAAACCCGAACATTCATAATAATCACTGTTGTACCTGAACGCGTTCATTGAACAATCGTTCATGAACTATATCATATTTTTGACAAACGTGAACGACCCGTTCACTTTTGCCAAATGAACGGGAAGTTGTGAACGCGGTTATTCTGGCATTTATTGAACTGCACTCTTAAGTAGTTCACATTTTGTTCTTATCACGTTGTAATTATTGAGTCCTATAAGGTATAAAATGGGATCAAAACACAGCATTATCATAGATGAGAGAGAAAGAGAGAGAGAGAGAGAGGGGTGCAGAGAGTTTTTGGGAGCGGAGAAAAAGAGTTAAATTTACAGAGTGTGACCGGTGACCGGAGCAGGTGTTGTCCCGTTCTTGGAAATAAACATTGAAAACGAAGCTCACTGAAACTGCTCCTTGTGTTCTAAGAACCTGCAGAGGGAAGTTAACTAAGGTAAGGTACTTACTTCCGCCCTGGAGGGGCGGCATTTTCCCATGATTTTTTGACTACAGGATAACGTCAGAAACGGTTAATAATACGTTTACAATAATAACACAAAAAAGAACAAAACAAAGAACGAAAAAGTTCATTTTAGGATCCATGAACTTCTAGTTCATAATTTGGAAGAATGAACGATGAACTGAACTAATTCATATTGAGTAACTTGAACTGAACTTTGAACTAGTTCCTAATTAAGGTGGACTTTCCCAACACTGATAATAATTAAATATATTAAGTTGTGAATACTCAGATTTTCAGAAATAGTACTACTAACTCAAATGTATTCAGTTGCTGTAACATGTTCTTCTTTTTAAGTAGCTACTTCCAACTAATATTTTTTTTTTATTAAGGGGAACTATTGTGGATATAAGTGAACATAACTTAACAACATATGAGGTACAACTAAGCTTCATTAAGTCATTAAGTGCTAAGAATTATATTGTAGCTACTGTTATTTCTACTGTTTCAAATAAGGATGAGTGAAAAAATAACCCTAAATCTATACCTGATGAAATTAAACAAAAAATATAACCGGTATTGCATTGAAATGTTTCTGACGCTCTGGAAACCTGTCTGTGAGGTCGTGGTAATGTATGCGCTACCACTACACCAGCTGCCCCACGCTAAGATGTGCCTTCAGCTGGCGAGCTTGGCGCACTGTCTAAAGTCAGTGAAACTGTCACTACGTCGAAATTAATCTGTGGTCACCTCCCACGAATGCGCTGCCACACCCATCTTGGTGCACCGGTGTACCAAACTTGCACTACGCCTGTCAGCTGGTGAGCTCTTGGTGCGCTCTGGCGCCATCTAAAGTCGGGAAACTGTCACTACGCTGAAGTGAATCAGTGGTCACCTCCCACAAGTGCCCCACCACACCTATCTTGGCACGTATACATATATATATATTAGGGCATTAACGACTTCAGTTTTTTTTTTAAGTTTACTTATCCGTCAATAAAGTCGGAGTCGAGTTGACGTGTCGTGATGTCATCATCACACTGTCAACTGAGGAACAACACAGACACGAGGCTAAAAAAGACCCCCCAAAAAAACACATGGACACATGCCTGTCCAGCAATGACAAACTTGTATTAAAGTTCACTGCAACGTAACAATTGTCTACTGACAAGACACAAGCATCAACAAAACAAAGGCTAACAAAGAGTTTTCTGTTAAATTTAACTGCACAACATCAGTAGGGTGAGCATATGTCTGCATTTTGTCTGGACCCACGGCTCTAAAATTGGACTGTCCAGACGTCTGTCACAGGTCCTCACTTTTTATATTAAGTGCAAAATGTTTAAAGGCAGTGGCCAAGCTGCACACCACACAATCCACATGATGTTTGGAAAAAAGGAGCGTGTTGTCTGCGCTGCTGCTCATATCAGGTTTTTTTCTCCAAAGAAAAAATTTAGTTGGATGTCATGACCCTCATTCCTGATTGAAAACATATTACTAAGCGGAGGAAAAGAAACTAAACAGAATTCCCTCAGTAGCAGCGAGCAAAGAGGAAAGAGCCCAGCACAGAATCCCACTCCCACAGGTGGGTGTGGGAAACGTGGCATAGGGAAGACCGCTTGCCCAGGTGTTGTTGCGGGGTCCGGTCTTCTTGGAGTCAGGTTGTTTATGAATGTAACAGTGGGTGTTAAACTCCATCTAAGGCTAAATACTCACACCAGACCGATAGTTAACAAGTAGCCTAAGTTGAAAAGAACTTTGAAGAGAGAGTTGAAGGGGGCGTGAAACTGTTGAAAGCTAAACAGGTGGGGTCCACAAAGTCTACGCTTGTGTCCCGGCCAGGTGCATTTTCTCCACAACGGTGTGCTGCAACCAGCTCTAGGTCAGCCATGATGGCTCAGGGCGCGAAGGTGGTTGCGGGTCTGGCAGCTAGTTCCGCCTGGACTTTATAACTTCCCAGGGCCCAAGACTTGCTGTACCTCCTCCAGATGTGAAGCCTCTGGAGGGATGGGAGTCGGGACCCCTTTTCCTCCTGTGCGCTAACTGCAGCGCATTGCCAGGGCAGGGACTGGCCCACGTACAACAGGTGCCAGGGATCAGCTTCAATTTCGGCAACCCAACCAACCCATCTTGAAACACTGGAGTCAGAAGCGATTCAGAGGGTCTCCCAGAAAACCCACGGTGCAACGAAAGTGATGGCAGGCGTGCACCGACTGAGGTGGGATATCGGCCCTGGGTGCATGTGGGCAGCAAAATGAGTGGACCCCAACGGACAATCATGGTGATGTTCAAAATCAGGTGTACAGAGAGAATACATTTAAAACATTCTCTATTCAATTAATGTATGTAGCCATGCAAGAGGCCAAGTGCATGTGACACAGGGCAGGGTACATGTATGTCTTTCAGGCGGGGGCCTAATCTGCCTAATCTGAGTGTTTTTTTAGTTTATATATTTGATGGTTATATTTGCATTAATATATTTGATATATAGTTTTATGTATTCCTTTTCTGTGCTATCACTGGAAATTGTGTAATGAAATATAAAGTCAGTAGTTTGAAAGAGTTGACATTTGACATATTATCCACAAATAAATATATTCATTTATAAGTGAGTTACATTAATACGGAAAAACAGATTCCTTTTCTCTGTGCAAACATTTCTATTATTGTCAGGGGTTTTTCCAGTGAAGACTGAACCTCAGAAAAGGATGTTGAAAAACTGTTTTGATCATGAGGAAATGCAAATATGTGTGTTTTAAAGCACTTGTGCAGAGGCATCCAGACTGCTGCTGTTTGTCCCTGCATACTATAATATCAAATCTAAATCAGACCCATGCAACTGAAGTAGATGTATTGACACTGATGTCCGTCCTTGTGCCACTGTTTTCTCTCACATTATTTTCACAGACACTGACTTTACTGAAACTACATCTGGTCTTGTCCTCGTGTTGTTGTTGTTGTTGTTTTCATGGTGACAGGTTGACCTGGACCTTCTGTGATGGAACTTTGAGAGGTTTGGCAAAGGACAAAGAAAAAGTTGGTTGTCACCTTGTAGAAGTCGAGTATTTTTTATTTTACTCTGAAAATATGTATTTTTCCTGTACCGTATTAGAAAAAATCTGCCCTTCCCCCTTTTTTTATGTACCTGCATCCTTTTTTGATCTGCCCACCCTCTTTTCCTGTCATGGCAACAGTGAAACATATACATGTTTCCACAGTAACCGTAGTACATATTGCCTTATCCTACCCAATTGATCTGATTACTGGATTAATGGAATCAATTTACTTCAGTAGTACTTCAATACTAAAATACTTCAATTGAGTACTTGGATACTAAATACCTTTTACTACCTATACCTTTACCTTTGACCAGTGTTGTCAGACTATTGTGGGATGTCTGTTTTTGTGCACACATGTGTTGTCAGCCTATTATGGGATGTCTGTTTTTGCACTCACAGGTCCTGGGATGAGTTCCACGATTGCGCCAACGTGGCAATGGCGGGCTGTCCAGATGAAGCAGCAGCTGTCTGGGAATCTCTGCGCCAAGAGTCCAAAAAGATGCAGTTTTCTGGAAACCTCTACGACATGTGCTCCAACCGTGACCGCCATGCTGCATTTCCAGCTCCGCCCCCTCCAGGCTCATCCAATCAGGAGAAGATCAACCAGGAGTCTCTACGAGGCAGTGCCCCGGCCCCTGCAGGCTGGCTCCACCCCCTCCTGCTGTTTCCTGTGGTGCTCCTGCTGCTTTGTGTTTAATGAACCCTCAACTAAACTCTGTATTTTCATCCACTTCTCACAGCTTTCTTCTGCTCCATCTACAGCATCCAATATTTGAATACTTCTGAGTGCATGTCTGAGGTCACTGGAACAAAATGAGCCCAGAAACACAAAGAAAAAAAATATGGTTATAGTACAAGCACTTTTGCTTAAATTAAGCAAAAAAAAAAAAAAAAAAAAATCTACCAATGGAACAAATGAAAAGGACCTGGGTCAAATTTGTGGAAATAAGATTTTCAAGATTTATTGAGTAAAACTAAGTTTATATGTGACTGAAAAGTTATTCATTACACTGACCAAATGTATTTGTTTCATTTCTAGTCCAGATATATCATAACACTTTGTTTCATTCAACATTTTTTGCTTAATTATTATTTTTTGCTTAAAGCAATATATATATATATATATATATATATATATATATATATATATATATATATATATATATATATATGTGTGTGTGTGTGTGTGTGTGTGTGTGTGTGTGTGTGTGTGTGTGTTTATTTTTTGCTCATTCCAAGATTTTTTTTTGCTTAATTCGCGATTTACAAATAAGTCTATATCTAACTGAAAAGTCACTCATTACACTGCAAAAAATATACATATATTAACAATCAATCAAAAAAAATTTATGTGATTACTTTAAAATTTTTACCATTTAAAGGTCATGACACTGTTTAGAATTTACTTTAAAATTTGATCAGATATTTGGACTAAACTGAGACAAATATATTTAAGGTCAGTTTTGCTTTATAGTGATTGATCATATTTCATGCATGTTCCAGCTGTTAGTAAAAAAAGCACTCTGAGAGCACAGACCTCTGCCAAGGTAGACACCCCCCACCCCCTCGGATCACCACCAAATACTAATCAGTTCCAGACCTCCTCCTTACCAATCTATCCTGAAATTTTCATCAAAATTTGTCCTTAGGTTTTTGAGTTATCTTGCTAACTAACAGAAAAAACAAACTCTGGCAAAAACATAACCTCCTTGGCGGTGGTAATTAGTATGTTGGAAACACACACAGACACACATGCACATGCACACACTAGTCAGTTTTCCATCAGAAGTTTACAAAACTTTACTGATATTTACAGAATGTCCAAAAACAGAGTTTGTAATGTTTGGTTTTACGTTCAATCACAAATAGAATGATTTGTTTATTTATTTTTGTGAGACGCGACAAGTGTTTGTACTTTTTATTAATTAAATAATTCATTTATTCATTCATTCATTTCCTTTGTTTCCACGTGTGTGTGTGTGTGTGTGTGTGTGTGTGTCTGAATGGAACCAGGACTCACTGTTTCATATCATTATTAACAAGTGTTTCCAGACAGACTAAACCCTGCCCCCTCCCAAACGTTTAAACTCTTAATGGACATCTCACTCTCAAAATGTGAGACTGGGTTTGACCTTTCAAGGTCATGCAAGGGTAAAGGTCATGACACCATTTTGAAGTCCATGCCAGATTTCCTATCTGTCAATAACAGTAACTAAATTTCTACTGTCACAGTTTTCTTTCTGTTATAGTCCATTTGAGTTGTTTAGGTACTGACCAGGTGATAGGTCAAATGTATAAACACAGAAAGACCAGCATTTTGATGGTCATTGGAAGTCTGTAAAATTAATAGTTCAAAAGTTATATCCAAAAAATGTTTTGAACCATGCATGTATTATAAGAACTGGATATGGATACTGGATACCCATGCGGCCCAAAAAGTAATTTTCCCATAGACCACAATAGTAAAAGAGAAACCTGTAAACCTTTTCACAGGACACCTCCAGCTGGAACACCTGATAAGTACTATTCAATATATTCAATATTTAAGTCATGGACTTTTTATTCATCAAAAAGTTTTCTACAGGCCAGAAAAGCCACAGAAAAACACATTTTTTCATGCTGATGTCACATCAAAGTACGAGCACTCGGTCATGTGGTGACTCCGGAGCAAGGATGCCTGTTACCACAACAAGTGCTCCTAATGGTGGTTAAAGCATACTCAATACCCACTATCATGTGCAGTAAAAAAAAACATTTTTAAACATTTGTTGTGGTTTTTGTTTTTATTTTCAGTTTAAAATAATTGGCACTTTTCCAAACCTGATAATGGCTTTTAGGTCTATGGTTCTATTAGTTCATAAACAGATTAGGGTTTTTGCTGGGGGTTTTTTGTTCATATTTTATTTTCATAAAATATGAAAACAAAATTAAATATTATATATATTAATTAAAATACATTCATATTTGAATGAAATATGAATAAAGTATTCACCCACTCAGACATCCGTTTTCATAAAATGTTTTAATGTTCCCACTACAATATGTATTTGTTGTTTGTTTAATAAAACATTTCTGTTGAACGTTCCTGTATATTGACGCCTACTTATGTTAAATAAAACACAAAAGAAATGTATGACATGATTTATAAGTAGCTACAAGTGGGGTTTTATTTAAAACTCAGTAGCATCTAGTGAATTAAACCCTGACAGCTCACTTTAAGGATTGGTTCAGGTACACTATAGGCTTAATCCAAATCCACTGTTGTCATCTATAAAACAGTAAGAATTTATAATTATTAATCTGACAAGTGATATCATTAAGAGAAAATACAGATTTACTTATTTTGCTGAACTCATTCAGTGTGTGGTTGAACTACTGTAGGCTACAGCTTGTATTGTGGGGAATTCCATTTGTGATTTTAGCTGAATAAAAATGAGGCATTTGACCTTAAGTAAAACACCAATCAACCACATATAACCTATAGTATGATTTGTTTTCAACATCATGGGTTAATGTGTCTAACAAATCCACCATTTGATTGTATAGAGGTACATGTATAAGTATTGTATAGAGGTTCGTGAGAACACTTGTTCTCACAAACGCGCAATACTTATACCTAAATGCACCTTGCTCGCTCTCTTTTGCCCCGAGGCATGATGGGAGCCCCAGAGCATCATGGGGGCGAATCTACTACAAAGTCTCTATGGGCCACATAATGCGGAAGTAAACCTGGAAGCCAGAAACTTTTTCAGCGTATGCGCCAGCTGAGCAACTTTCATTGAAATGAACTGTGGCCATTTTTGAATCCGGAATCCAGTTCTATTAATATATCTATGATTTGAAACTTTATTTTGACCTTTGACCTAGAGTCTTCAAATTTGTCTTTCAAGGTTCTGATATCAATGCACATTAACGGTGTTAGAATCATGACCGTTGTGACAAAAAACTGTACAGTGTAAAAAAAAAAACAGAATATGAATGTATAGAACAATTGTAGATTTGACATGTTTATGAATATGTCAAAGCTTTAACCATTTGTGTTGGAATTTTGACCAAAGTCCAGCTGCAGCATGGGTGTTCCCTGGGCGTTCCCCCTCAGGACAGGAAGGCCTAGTGGGCTTTCCTGGTTTTGTTTCATCAAAGATGTGTTTAGCAGAAGAGGGGTCAGTTTCACAGCAGGTTTACCGAAAACAGACTCTGTTAACTCTGAAATGAGGAAAACTCAGAGTTTTAATGATAACTCTAACTCTGAGAACTTAAACTCTTGGTCAGTTACCATAGTAACAGACTCTCAATCTAACATAGTCAGGAACAGGATTTTATCAATGAAAAGTTGACTTCCTCTGTGGCTCCGCCGACTTTCACATACACACACATGGTTCAATTTCCTCATTCAGTCAGTCATTAGGACTTTTTAGTGTCACATACTCCTGGAGTCCTGTTATTTAAAACATAAATGTGACCCACCACCACGAAACCAGGCATATGTGTCTGGAAATCAAAACTGAGTTATCTGTGTAGCTTGGTAGAGTGGAAACTAAGGTGTAAGATGGTGAAAAAATTATGTTTCTATCACAAGTAGAACCAATGTTATGGTAATTTTAATATCCATATTTGGACATATTTTGCAATTTGCATATTTTTAGATATTGTCCGTTAAAGTTTTGGACTGTTTTGGGGTAGGAAGTCCTTAGCAACGCATAATAATTCGTATCCGATTGACAAAAATTATTCACAGATGTTAAAGGACACTCTGATGAACATGTCACAGAAGTTTTATATATTATAATAATAGGACAGAAGTGCAACGTATTATAGTCATTTGGCTTACGCCATTGGACAAGAGCATTCAATATAGGATTTTTCCTCGTACCGAACACTTGAATGTTTACTCACGGAACGGAGATCAGTTTGTTCGGCGAAAAGAGGTGGAAGTCGGCTTTGTCTTTGCTCCGCAATCCCTGAACTTTTGTCGCCGTTTAAATAATTGACTCAATAAACACCTTTATTGATTGGATTTCAATGTAATGACCACAGGAACTGAACATAGAGGTGTTAAGGTACTGTTTTTTGATAAGATGTAAACACAAATAAGAAATCGCCTTCCAGCCTAAATTTGGCTGTAGCTCTGAACGGCTCAGCACGACTTATGCCTGGTTTCGTGGTGGCGGGTCACAAATCAGTATTTAGGTTTGTACTCTTCATCCATTAAACACAGTAGGTTCAGACTCTTTTCACTAGTGTCCTTTAAACTACGAACCTGTGGATGATGTTTGTTTGTTTTTTAGTTGTGGTGCATGTAGTCCACTCCAGGTGAAACTACTGAGAGTTCATCAAAATAACTCAACTTAGCTGTTCTGGAACTGAAAACTCAGTTTCCAATGTCAGAGTAGATCAATTCAGAGTTCAGGTTTTAACTAAGAGTTTAAGAAGCCAGGGCCAGATGTTGACTGTTGACATCAGGAAAGGCCAAAAAAAGGGAACGCCCACCAGTCCTAGAAAACAGGAACCACGACTAGTTTCAGAAAGACCTCCCACCACTTCCAGAAAACCAGGAATGCCCACTGACACCAGAACACTTATTTGTGGCTGCAGCTGGATGATAGTGGAATTTTTACCCCTTTTCACTCAAGCAGAACCAAGATCGCTCTAGATCGAGGTCCTGACCTGACCAATAAGTCAAAACCGATCTGTAAAATTAATAATTCAAAAGTTATATAAAAAAATGTAACTGTTTTTGTGACCTTTGACCTAGAGACTTTAAAGCTGTTTTTGAAGATTCTGATGTCAATCCACATCAACAGTGAGATAAGCTAGATGAAAAATTGCAAAAAAAAAATCCTGATCATTGTGAAAACACATTTTGGTGACCTTGACTTTTCACCTACATTCACCAACATTTAATGGGATCTATTCTGAACTGTCTCTTACATTTCTTGAAAATTTCATGGAAATTGAGCCAGTAGTTTTTGCGTAAAGTTGCTGAAAATCAAACAATAAGACGAATCCAGATACAAAAACAATGAAACCAGCCCAGAACAAACATTAAATGGAGCTTTAAAGCTCCATCAGGACAGAAATAAAACATCTTGGATCAGGAATAAAACATCCGGGGTCTGGATCTCGGATCAGCAAGTGAAATACGGACTTTTCCAGGGTTTAACAAACAGCTCTTTGATCTGTGATAGAAAATGTGTTGGAAGCAGCTTTAGTTTAGCAGAACCTCTGGAAAACAAAAGAACTGATAGTATCTGTGAAGAAAACCTGCCTTTGTCCTGATCCTCTCTCCTCCTCCTCTTCCTCCCTTTGTCCCTCATCCTTCTCTCTGTTCAAATGTAGTAGGTTTTGCTACGTTTATAGAAAATCATTAAACAGGTTCTGACTCACTCCTTGTTTTTGGCTTCATCTCTGATGTTCATACCACAATTCCCACAGGTCACAGAAGTTCAAGAATACCAGGGAATATCTGGAATATCAAGAAAACTCAGGGTTTTAATAAAGGCAGTTCCATAATGAAAGTCAGGGAACTTCATAATTTATCATAATTGCATCAAGAAGAGAAGAAAAGGAAAAAATACAAGAGAAATAGGGGGAAGAAAACCAAAAAGAAAAAGGAAGCAAAAAGTTCTTGAAGCAAAAAAAAATGTTGAATTAAGCAAAATAATTTTCTAATTAAGCCAAAAAAAATCTGTAATTGAGCAAAAAAATAAATACATCTTGAATTAAGTGAAAATATCTGTGGGTGGGGGGTGAAATTCTTGTTCCATCACATATCTGACGCCTCTGAAAAGCTTTAATCAAGTCAAATCTTCAAAATGTGATGAATGTTCAGACTTAACGTCTGCGTAAAAACTCCAGGCTAAGATGTTCAGTCCAGTTTTAACACCAGTTATTCTGTCCTGGTGTTATGTTGTAGGTACACAGAGAACAGAAGACGAAAGAGACTGTAACTTGGCTTCACATAGTTTAAAGCAGACATGCTTATTTTCCACAAGTGTTTGAGTTTCCCTGGTGTTTCAGTTCCCTGGTGTCTTAGTAACCTATCTGTCACATGCTTGGTATCTCTGGACATAGATGCAGAGATATAGCAGCCTCTTCAGCCTGGAGAAACAGGCCTTTTAAAATTCTGTTTCCGTGCTTCATGCTTTACTGTGAATGAGCCACAGCTGATTCTACCCCTCTCTTCCACATTTTACTGAGAGGAAGAAGAAAAAGAAATAGAAAGAAATGGAATCTGAAAAATTTGAAGCTGAGAAAAAAAGACAAAGACACCAATGAAATTAAATCATCTGGAGAGAATCAAAGTGGACCGAGTGCTGAGTTTTACACCCCCAGTGCCTCCAGGTCCTGGTCTATTAACAGCTCAGGTGTGTGTTCGCGTCCGGTTTGTCTGTACCCGGGCCAGCCAGACAAGTGACAACACCATTGTCGTGGTGCTACCCATGGACCAGCCTGTCTGATCAACCCAGGTCAGACCAACCGTGGACCCAGACACATGCACAGCACAGCTTCAGGGCTCAGACCCCAACACACCGAATGCACACCAATAGAGAATAATGGAGGATCTGTGCAGACCCGGTTTTAGCTATTGGCAGGCTGGGCGACGGACCAGGGCGCAATCCTCTATGGGGTGGCAGCATATGACCGTCCTATTTTTTTCTCCTTCCTGAATTTTTTTTTTTTTTTTTTCGTCTTGCTTACTTCGGCCCAAGCAGCGCCCCTATGGCAAGCCAAAGTGCTCACATAGCTATGCGTTGTGTTTATTATATCACGCGTTACAGCGCGCGTTCTAGCACGCGCAGTGGCGCGCTTTCACACGTTACAGCGCGTTCTGGCACACGCAATGGCACACATTCCAGCACGTGTTATGGAACGGGTGCTGAACAGCTGAGCACAGCAGCCAATGAAATGAGACGAGTCATGAGGGGGGCTTGGGCAATCATCCTAATATGGCATTTCTGTTTAAACAAAAATTTACAACCACAATATATTGTAAAAATATATGCTAATTTTGATATGTATATTGTAAATGTATATTTAAATTTTAATAAACACTGGCTATAGGAAAAAAAATTTACCTGCCAGTTCTCTAAGTTTGCTTACGTCACGTCAATATTATTGGTGAATGCCAGTGATAGCATTAATAGCGGTCAGACACCGTCGAACCAAGATAGAGAGAAAAAAGCCGTCCGGCTTTCAGTTCAGAAAAAGGAGAAAAGAGGAGGCAGAGAGGAGAGCAAAATATGCAGGTAGGTTACTTTGCAAACATGGCAAGTGTTGAGTGTGAATGTGATGATGACCCTGAAGCTAATAAGGTCAGCAAAAGGCAAAAGCAAGCCCAAATCCAGACACAACTCGGGTATTTTGAACAGCCTATTGACCTGCTAACCACCAAATGCTTTATTAATACAACATTACGCTGTTACACATTAGACTAGTCTAGACTAGTTGTGGCAAATGAAGGGATCATTAGGCCTAACGTTACACGTGATTATCGAGCCTCCCCTGGGCCAGATTCAAAATATAAATAACACCACTATTAGCATTTAAGGATTTTTTCCCTCATCTTTTATGCATTTTTCCATTGCTGTAGGGATACTTCTGTGTTTCACAGGATTGCTAATAAGCCCAAATGAATTGATCATAACAGGCCTATATGGGGATTTGGTGCTATCTTTGGTCAGTTGGTGAGTCCACAAATAGGCTAAGGAAATGAGACAATGAGTCCATGGTTTAAGAAAGTTTATAAAGTGATTCACTAAAAAGTAAATAAATAAATACATGGGACATGTGCTGTTGAATGTGTTTACTTTTTAAAATCTCCATATTCCTTCATATACATTTACTGACATATTTATAACAGGGATGTAATTGAGGATTTTGCATCAAAGAAGGCAAGAAAGGTCCAGTTTTAGATGTCATCGTTACAGCTGCTGCTGCACTTTTACTTTTACTGCTATTTTTTTTGTTTGTTGTGGTGAACCGTAAGGGAAAAGCCAAAAGGAAAGGCGAAGTCATTTGCATTAATTTTATTATTAATTATAGTTGTTAACATTGGTTTTGCTTTTTGAAAAGGTTTGTGTAATGTTATTATGTTTAAATTTGTGTGCAATTTTAGAATATTTATATTTACAAATTTCTCAATTTAATTTTTTTATTTTTATCACAATTTTTACTCTGTATTTTTACAATTGTAATTAAACATAAGCATTGATATATACATTGGTGTTTGTCGTATAATCTGTCTTTGAAGGACATGGTTCTGGGTGGGTTTGTGTGTGTGTGTGTGTGTGTGTGTGAGTGGGGGTGGGCGCCAAAGACACGTCTCACCCAAATCAGGCCAGGTCCGTCCATGGATCTGTGACTAGTAGGTGGGGTTAGCTGAGCTGGTGGGGTAGGATGGGATGGGGTATTCAAATGAATCTATGGATTTGACATATGAAGCATAGAAACTCCAAAATTTTCATCCCCCTCCAACAAGAAATGGATCAGGAAAAAAGGAGAGTGGATGTTTTCATTCATAATTTCAGGGTCTCCTCACACATAGACAACACATATTTGTGTTGGAAAAACATTTAAAAAATGCAATTTTCATATATCCCCTTTAAGTTTCTTTCACAATTTTCCTTTTCTTTCTCTTTTTGTAAAACTGCAACATTGGAGGAATATACATCTCACTAATTTAATTACATTGATGTACATAAACAGTAATGCACATCTTCAGTTCTAAGCAGGCAAACAACCACTTCATAAAGAAAACACAGCACTGAACACATAACACGCACATTAATTCAGTATATAACAGTGACAAATAACAATGGTGTGAATAACATAATTTAGAGATACAACCCAAACACACACAGAATTATCTTATTCTAATCCTATCTTATAATTTGTGTTAGTTTATGCTAACCGCTGGCTCGCAATAAGTGTTAGTGCATTCATCCACACACAACATTCTTTACTACGTAACATTAAGAACACTTGATGAACATCTTACATTTATTGACAGAAACTGTACTCATGGATGGACCTACTCCAAGATCTGACAACATACAACTCTCTATGGAGGAGCCCAATCTGAGTCTTGAGACAGTGTGTATATGGTATGTGTATGTATGTGTGGCTACCCCATTTGCACCACAGCCCATTTAGAACAGCTTTGCCTCTCACCATTCGGTCTCATCGTAGCAGCTTTTTGGCTGCAGTTCCACTGGGGGCAATCGACGGAGTACAAAATTGTTTCTATATAGAGTTTACCTGCGGCTTTGCTTCAGGACAAGAAGGCTTGTTGCAGTAAAATGGTATCTCTGTTCATGAGCTCTGTGTGATGCCTTAGAAACTTTAAATCACTTTTTAAGCAAATATGTGACTCTAAAAATCTAAAACTCAGCCCTGGGTATTTCCTGGGTAATTCCTCCACTAAGGGCAGGATCTAAAACAGTGTCAATGCCCATCGACATAAAGCGTACACCTTTAACTATTAAAGACTCTTAAATGTCCACCTTTAACTGTTAAAGACCCAAACCTACACCTTTAACCATTATGGACCCTTAAATGTCCACCTTTAATCCTTAAAGACCCAAACCTTTAGCTCTTAAATACCCTTTACTACTACCTTAAAGTGGACTAATTCCACATTCAAAAATAAGGGTTAATTTTTCTTCCTCTCTCACACTTAAATTATTCTTGAAATGTTGTATAAGTTTTCCTCCAATGAGTAAAATAAGAACAAAGAAATATAGCATCCTTCAGGTGATTTCCTCTGGTTCTGTTTGTTTCTGCGCAGATTGACAGCAAAATATATGAATGATGTTTTACACTGATGCTAATGTGAAAAAAGTGGTTTATGCTAATGATGAAGTTTTTACCATTGTGATAGTTTAGGTGCTTATGTATCACCTGATTTACATACCACTAACAACACATGCAAACAGATTTAACTGTATTCAAAACATAGAAAAACACAAAATAATTAAAACATATATTCTGTTTATGTGTAGATGTATGAAATTAAGTGCTTTGGGTTCCTTCATGGTACAGATGGAACCAACGACCTGTCTTGTCCAGCATTCTAAACAGTTGAATGTTACTCTGGTTCCTTTTGGTGCTGAGCTAATTAGTTTTGCCAATATATGAGGCTCACCTTGGTATTCTCCTGACTTTATGAGTTTGAAAAAAAAAACAAATTTTGATGCTGAACCTGATAAGGAAAGACGGGGGGGGGGGGGGTGTTGTGGTAAACCCTCACAAGACACAAGACCTATTAGATGCGAAAGACAAAAAACATAATCAGAACAGAAAACATCACAAACAACAGCCCAGACAATACTGACAAGGAGTCAGGTAACCAACAGACTCAAGTGCAGGACTCAAATTATGTAGTTTTCACACAAATAAGAGCAACACAAAAATCAGAATGTGAAAACTTTGCTGTTCTGTTGATCATCAGGTGTAACAAGTGATAATTAGAGACAGCAACTGTGAGAAAGGTCAGAATGTCGGGGCACAGGCAAGGGTCATACCCAAAAATCCAGCAAAATACATAAAGGGAAAGCAGAAGGGGTTCAGATCCAATAAATGTTGAAGTGCCACCACAGGTAAGGCGATCTCGTAGTCAGGGTTAGGCAAATGGTCCAATAACAAAACAGGGGAAAAAAATCACACGGCAAACCAGATAGAGAGCAGAAACAGAAAGAATCCAAAACCCCTATTTTGTACCAATTTCAAGTCTCCATGACAACCCGTTATTGAATTAGAGCCAATAATGCTAAATACAACCTTGACGTTTGTTTACTCATATATATATATTAATTAATGGGGAAGAGAGAGGTCATTGACAGAAAGTAAAATGGACAAAGTGCACATGAACCAACATGACGAAATAAAAGCCTCAACCACCAACAGGAAACAGGAAGAGATTACAGAATACAAAAAACAAAATCATACAACAACAGCTGTTCACAATCTGCTGCATCAGACTGACTGTACCAGAGTGACTGTACCAGAGTGCCTCTAACAGAGTGACTATACTAGAGTAACTGTACCAGAGTGACTGTACAAGAGTGACTGTACGAGAGTGACTGTATCAGAGGGACTATACCAGAGTGCCTGTAACAGAGTGAGTATACTAGAGTCACTGTACCAGAGTGACTGTACTAGAGTTACTGTACCAGAGGGGCTGTACCAGAGGGTCTCCACAGTAGGAGCCACCCATTTTGTTTCAAGTTTCCATCACAGGACCGCGGCTGGCCCGTTGCCGGCTTCGCATTGTTCTCATATTGCCCTCTGTGATGTGGCCAATACGTCTCTGTTTGGTGATGCCCCTAGACTGCCTTGCTGAAAACCAGCTGCAATCTCTCATTTGGCCATGGAGGAGGAGCAGTGGTTTTCTCAATTCAGGGCAAATGAGCAAACACTCGCATATTTCAGACCCATCTCCCGCCTCTCATCCCGTTTTGTAATTTCTCCTGGTAAACTACCGTAATTTATTAGGTCAAAAACAAAGTCTGACGAAATATGTGATCAGACTCGTTGTCATGACCTCTGCTCCGGTGACCTTTCCCCAAGTCATCTCCATATCCACCTGGCCCCGCACTGTGCAGCTGCAAGCCGTTCCTCGTCTGCAACTATAAAAGCAGTGAGGCTTGCAGTTGCCAGTGCGGGATCATTCTATGTTTGTCACCTTCATAACCTGGACATTTTGTCATCACCATGGACTCTGGCCGTTCTAAGCCCAGGTTTTGGTTTGGTTTTCTCTCTGTCTTGTCTTCATGTTTCTTAGTTTGTTATTAAATTCTTTTTACCTTCAGCACTGTGCATTGGAGTCCTCACTCACCTCACCCCGATCCTGACAGAATGGTCCCACCAACCATCAGGACTCCGCCAGTGCTGAAGGGACCTGTTTTGTTTTAGTTTTCCCCAGTCTCATCTGTCTAGAGTCTGTCCAGTCTTGTCTTCTGTCCCGTCCTGTGTCCTGTTCCCTGCTAGTCCTATCTGCCCAGCGTTCTGTGTATCTGCCCAGCGTTCTGTGTATCTGCCCAGCATTCTGTGTATCTGCCTAGCGTTCCGTGTATCTGCCTAGCATTCCGTGTATCTTCCTAGCATTCCGTGTATCTTCCTAGCATTCTGTGTATCTTCCTAGCGTTCCGTGTATCTTCCTAGTGTTCCGTGTATCTGGCTAGCATTCTGTGTATCTGGCTAGCGTTCCGTGTATCTGGCTAGCGTTCCGAGGTTTTGGCTAGCGTTCCGAGGTTTTGGCTAGCGTTCCGAGTTTCTTCAGTCTTTTTCTGTCTAGTTTGGTCTTTTTCTGTCTAGTTAGTCTTCAGTCCATTTTTTATCTTGTTAGTCTTCAGTCCTTTTTTTTTTAGTCTTCGCTGTCTGTTCCCTGTTTCTGGCTGTCTCTACCTGTTGTCCGTTGCTGGCTTCTATCCCCTGTCCCTGTCTGTTGCCTGTCTCTGCCTGTTGCTTTTCTCCCCCTCGGAATTTTCCTTCTCAGGTCTGGGTCCTGTTTCCAGTCCAGCCAGAGCCGATTGCCCTTATTACCAGTTGCCTATGGTGGCACTGGTCGTTTGGGGAATACTGGTTCAGGGAATGGGTACTGGTTATCGGGTCCAGACATCCCCTCTCTTCCTTTCCCCGGGCCTGTTTGTCATGTCTGGCCGGGTTTTGCCCCGGACCTTTTTGTTGTGTTGGCTGGGTCTCACCCCGAACCTTTTGTCGTGTTGGGCCGGGTCTCACCCTGTACCCTTTTTGCCGTGTTGGCCGGGTCTCGCCACGGACCTTTTTGTCGTGTTGGGCCGGGTCTCGCCCCGGACCTTTTTTGTCGTGTTGACCGGGCCTCCCCCGGACCTTTTTTGCCCTGCTGGCCGGGTCTCATCCCGGACCTTTTCCCCATGTTCGACCCGGTATCGCCCCGGACCTGCTTGCGGTCTTTGGGTCGGTATCGCCCCGGACCGGTCGACTCGTGCCCCCATGTCGGCCTGGTCCTTTTGTTCCCTCGTTTTGTCCTGTCTTTGTTTAGTGCCTTGTCTGTTCCACCTGGTTACCACACCACTCCACCCAGAGGGTACTCCGCCCAGGGGGTTTCCATGCCGCCCTGCCCAGAGGGATTCCACACCGCTCTGCCCAGAGGGTACTCCACTCAGAGCGTTTCCATGCCGCTCTGCCCAGAAGGATCCCACACCGCTCTGCCCAGAGGGACTCCACACCGCTCTGCCCAGAGGGTACTCCACCCATGGGGTTTCCACGCCACCCTGCCCAGAGACACACTACTTGTATTTTTTGAGTTTTGGACAATGGGGGGGGGGGGGTGTCTTTGTTGTTTTTTTTCAGGGGCGTCAGGAGCCGCCCCTTGGGGGGGGGGGGGGGTACTGTCATGACCTCTGCTCCGGTGACCTTTCCCCCAGTCATCTCCATATCCACCTGGCCCCGCACTGCACTTCTGCAAGCCGTTCCTCGTCTGCAACTATAAAAGCAGTGAGGCTTGCAGTTGCCAGTGTGGGACCATTCTATGTTGTCACCTTCATAACCCGGACATTTTGTCATCTCAGTCACCATAACCCGGACATTGATCATCCCACGGACTCTGGCCAGTCTAGGCCCAGGTTTTGGTTTGGTTTTGTGTCTGTCTTGTCTTTATATTTCTTAGTTTGTTATTAAATTATTTTTCCCTTCAGCACTGTGCATTGGAGTCCTCACTCACCTCACCCCGATCCTGACACTCGTAGTCCTATTGTCGTGTGTATTTCTATCAGAACAACTGTTGAGAGACTTGTTTGTTTCTGTTTAAAGCCTGACCATTTAATTACTGAATGTTCAGTCTTTAAACAGCACCAACAGCAGGACTCATCTGCACCAGCAGAGCAGCCAAAAATCAATAGGTTTGATAAATATGGTCAAGAGTGAAACTCTCCGTCCGGGATTAAAGAATGGATCCTTGCTTTAAGCCGTTCACTTCAGTGACGTGAACAGTATTTGTATAAATATATATTTTTTTGTTATTGTTTTTCATTATTTGTTGAACTTAATATTGTTGTCTATGATATGTTGTAATTGCAATGCTGTTATATCAAATATCTTTCAAATATGGAATAAATCACTAAAATAAAAATAATAGAAATATAAAATAAAAACATTACATCTGCACAGACTAATTTCATACTGTTACAAATCTGTTATATATTGAATATATGTAAGCCTAAAAAGTTGATATTTGTTGATGTTTTTACCCTGTTTTTAATACGATACCATGTAAATGACATGAGATGTTTGAGTTGTAGTCTATTTTACACTAAATATATTAGAAAAACCCATGAAACAAAATTACTTTAATGAGTTAAATTAAGTAAAATAAAATCACTACATCTGCAAAGACTTACTTGTCACATTTCTGTTGTTTTCAATGGTGTTCCAACTGCACTCATATTTTCAACCATACCTCTGCAGTTTTGAGCGAAAGTGCACATTTTTTGTTTAATTATTTGCATATTAATTATACACATTAGAGATATAATTTCTTTGTTATATATTAGCACACACCTTGAAGATATGTACCGGTATCATGGGTACCCCAAAACCATATCTTTGCTGATGCAGATTATTTATTATATTAATATATTCATATAAATTTAATTCACTTCAAGTGAATGGTTTAAAGCAAGGATCCATTCTCTCATCCCGGAAGGAGAGTTTCACTGGTGATGGTATTTATCAAGCCTATTGGTTTTTGGTTGGGCAGCCTGCTTTGTCGGTGCAGATGAGTCTTGCTGTTGGTGCTGTTTAAAGACTGAACATTCGGTAATTAAATGGTCGGGCTTTAAACAGAAACAAATAGTCTCTCAGCGGTACGCGCAACAGGTGATTCTGATAGAATTCTGCACGACAACAGGACTACGAGTATTTATTTATTCAGATTTAGTTTTTGATGTTCAGACCTAATAAATTACCAGGAGAAATTATAAAAATGGGAGGGGGGGGCCGTATATTGAAATACGGGCTTTCAAAACAGAAATAGTTTTCCAAGCCCTGCACTCCCACACGAGTGCAGGGCTACACTCTAGGCTTAATACTCTGTATGAGAGAAGCGCCATCTACTGGCGACACCTTGGAATTGAATGAATGGGCGTCTTTAACATTTGAATGTGAGGGGGGGGGGGCTTCGTGCACGGACCGTGGCTGGGATCAGCTGGAGTCTGCACGCCAGCCGCACAGAACAGTGTTTCAACAGTGGTTCTGCTAACTTCTTGTCCATTCAGTGAGTGATGTTGCAGAGGTCAGGAAATGTCGCCTGGGTCTTTGAGGTAAGGCAAGGCAAATTGATTTGTACAGCACATTACATGTGCAGGACAATTCAAGGTGCTTTACACAAAACATATAAGAAGATTAAAGTGATAAAGATACATTAAAAGACAATTAAAATAGAGACATAAAAACATTTAAAAGCAAATGAGAATCTAAGTAAAAGCTCCAGTGAACAATAATGTTTTCAGGCCTGATTTAAATGAACTGACAGTTTGAGCAGACCTCAGGTATTCAGGTAATTTGTTCCACAGGTGAAGACCAGAATAACTGAATGATGCTTCACTTTGTTTCGTTCTGATTTTTGTAACACACAGTAGACCTGTTCCTGATTACCTCAGGGCTCTGGATGCTTCATAGGGAACGAGCAGGTCTAAAATGTATTTGGGTCCAAGGCCATTTAGTGCTTTATAGACCAGGAGTAAGATTTTGAATTATATCCTTTGACCCATAGGAAGCCAAAGTAAGGATTTGAGGACCGGTGTGATGTGGTCCAGTTTCCTGGTACTGGTCAGGACTCCGGCAGCTGGCAGCAGACTTTGGATCAGCTGTAGCTGCCTGATTGATTTTTTGCTTAGACTAATGAAGACACCATTAAAATAATCTTACTTACTGAAAATTAATGAATTAATTATTTTTTCTGTGTCTGGTTTGGACAGAAAACCCTTGATTCTCACGATGGCACATTTGGTAATAACTTTTAAATGGTTGTTAAATTTCAGGTCTGAGTCAATAAATACACCCAGATTTCTTGCTTGGTTTGTGGAGTTTAGTGACATTGACTCAAGGTGAGCATTCACCTTTTTTGGGGCCAAAAACAGTCACCTCTGTTTTGTCCACAGTAAGCTGGAGGAAGTTCTGGAACATCCACTCAGTGATTTGATGAATACATTTACACAGTGTCAGCAAGGAACTGGAGTGATGACACAGAAATATAATGTTGTGTGTCATCTGCATATGTGTGGTAAGAAATGTTGAAATGCTCTATGATCTGAGCTAGGGGTATGGTGTAAGATAGCTGTCAATATGTTCGTGCCCACATATTGGATACACGTGCGTAATTATCAACGACTTCGAAAATTATAAGTGCGACTTCAAACTTTACAAGTTCGACGTAAAAAATCATAAGCACGACTTAAAAAATTACAAGTACGACTTCAAACTTTACAAGTACGACTTAAAAAATTACAAGACTTCCCACAAGTGAAATAACTGTCAAAATACGTCATCACCGCATCCACAGAAAAGAATCATTGATCGAGATCAAGACGCGGTGATTGTCACCAGAAGTTAGCAAACAAATCTGCTGATGTTGTTGTCACTCTTTCCATGGCTGTTCAGCTATTTGTACATATGTCTGCATTGATTCGGAGGAATGCCTTTAGGTGAAGACATCTTCTACGTTTGGGAGCACTGCTGAACAATGCTACGGTATGTAGAATGAGAAATTGATACAAATAACGAGTGAGCTCTGACGCTCAAGACCAGACAAAAGGCTCCTCTCTGGTAGTCTCTGTGTGTGTTTGAAAGTGCTTTTAACTGTACAGTTGTGATATCGTGTTTGAGTAGTTTAAATTATTGATCGATTAATTGCAGTTCTGTCATAGCCTGGCTAACCCAGTTGTAAACAATCGGCTAACGTGTAGCTTTTTGCTATTCTCCTCCTTCCGTGAACATCAGGGCCGGATCTAGCTCTGCCCACTTGGAGGGGCATGTGGTTTGGCAGGAGGGGCATGAACTGGGGGGTGTCAAATCCCACCCAAACCCTTAAAAGCACAGAAAACAATGCTAACTATGCCATCATCAGTTAATCAATCCATATCTATATAAATTTGATTTGTATTATAGGTTTTATATTGGATTTGGATGCCATGCCTGGCACTACCCTCTGTATTTACCCGGGCTTGGGACTGGCACATATGCGACACTGGCTTGTGTCCCATTTGTGGCTGAATTACTCTTTTTTTGGTTTTGTTTTGTGTTTGGTTTATTTTATTTTTGTGTATGTTTTTGTAGTTTTTTTCCTTTTTTCCTATTTTGTGTATTCCTTTGTCATTCATTTATTGACAGAACATATTCTATTTTAACATTTTCTGTATATTTTGTGTCCTTTTTATTGTTTTCACAGCTTATAGTAACTTTTAGGATGTTTTTAATTTGTTGTATTTTTAATTTTATTTTTTTGTATTTTTTCTTTTCATTTTTTGTTCTTTTTATCCTTTTATGAATTCCTTTATCATTTATTTATTTAGAACAACATATCTTTTAAATGTCTGTGTATTTTTTTGGTCTTTTATGTCATTTTCATATACCTTATAGGAACTTTTAGGATTTTTCTTATTATTTTTGTCTAATTGTTTTTACCTTTTATCCTTTCATGTATTTCTTTGTCATTTTCTTTAGTTACAGTCTGTTTGTGTTGTTGTTCATATCTTATTTCTATCACTTTAGGATCAGCCATCTGTTTTTCTGTGCAAACACCCTAACAAATGTATCCATGTTTAGGCCTTTTGTTATAGCCTTCTCGTGAGCCAGAATAACTAAATCTCCTTTTCTCTTGTGAAGCATATTGTGGCGAAAGGGGGTAAGGACCAGAGGTGGTCAAAGTACTCACATTCTGTACTTAAGTAGAAGTACAGCTACTTGTGTGAAAAAATACTCTGATAAAAGTAGAAGTACTAATTCAACTCCTCTACTTAAGTAAAAAAGTACAACTTTTGAATTGTAATAAAGTAAAAAGTAAAATTAATTTTTTTGTCATGAACACAACAATACTTATTTAACCAGTAAAAATACCCCAAAGGTACTGTGAGTTACTGTGTATAAAATGTGTTTTGTGGATATGGGCAGAAAATTTAGGGGGGGGGGCACAATTGAGATAAAAAGTCATCATGACATTTTTAAAAAGTTATATATATATATATATATATATATATATATAAGTTATAATATGACATTTAAACAAAAAATGCATTATTTTAAGAGAAAAAGTCTGAATTTTAGATAAAATGTTAAAATTGTGAAATTAAAAGTAAAAAAATTATGAGATAAAAATTCCAAATTGTGAGATAATAGTCATATAACTATTAACTACAGTTTCCCTCCTCCACTGATTTTCCATCTGAAGCCACTTATTTTTCATACTGTCATGTCTGTTTTGTTTAAAAAAAGTAACAAGTCTATTCTGAGAATGTAAAGAGTATAAAGTACAGATATTTATGCAAAAATGTAGGGAGTAAAAGTAAAAAGTTGCCAGAAAAATAAATACTCAAGTAAAGTAAAGATACCTAAAATATCTACTTAAGTACAGTAATGAAGTTCTTTTACTTAGTTACTTCACACCTCTGGTAAGGACAGAAAGAGCTCTCGCATGAAGCAGAGGATATCCCAATCACAATGGATGCCACATATATGCGATGGAGCTGAGGAAAGCCTTCATTGTGCCCTTGTAGATATTGGCAAATTGCGGCGGCTATGGTGCTTGTGCAACTAGACTGGGTCTGTGGGGCACAGGGGTTTACAGCCTGTAGCGAGTGGGGAAGGAATGGTGACGAGTGGCTGCTGGGTAGTGAGTGAATGTGTCACTACTGCTGCAGGAGGAGCGGGCTGAGCGGCGGGAACTGAAGGTCGGAGCTTCTTTTGCTAATACCGTAGCATTGACACAAGTACTAGTGTTAGCTTTAGCTTTAGCAACCAGAAATCAGCGCATCGTGATCGGTAGAGGAGAGATAAGTGGAAGAAATAAAGGCAAATCGCTGCGCTGAATGAGTACAGTGTGACTGTCTCTATGACAGTCAGGTCAAATGGGTGTGAGAAAGTGACAGAACTGAAGCCAAGCGAGTCTGAGAGAGGCCACGCCTTCCCTTTGCATCTACCAATCACAAGATATTCAGGAGAGAACAGCGCGAATATCTTTGGCTGCTGTATGTAAACGTGGGATTTTTTCCTTGTCATCGCGTTTGGTAGGTTTGATAGGGGCAGGCGCGGCATCGAGTTTGGGGGGGCAGGCGCAAAATTTAGGGGGGCATTGCCCCCCCTTGCCTATGCCTAGATCCGGGCCCGGTGAACATGTAGTTTGATACTGGGTTCAAAGTTGAAGGCATAAAATACATGCACCGGATTGTATGTGTTATTAATGTGTTGGTTTGGGTGTGTGAAAGCCAGATATTTTAGACAAGTAAGCTAATGTCCTTCCTTTTTTCTTTCCAGGTGGGTCATCCTGTAAAATACTGTCAGCTGGACCACTACATGCCTGTTCTAAGGTTGTGTAGTATTGAGGCGAGGTTGGCAGCCCTGGTGTCTCTGTAGAGATGTGTAATGTACTTGCACCAGCCACCTTTATGCTGCAACATTGAAACCTTGTTTATTATTTGTGTTAAATGACTGTTGGTAATGTTTTGTCTGAGATTGTATAAAGTTTTGTTATCAAAGTGAAATAAACTTCACCAGATCAATATCTGTTTCAGATGTTGTTAACATGAAGTTAGTGTGAATCATGCTCATGAACTTTTTCCTTGTACTTTTTGTATTAGTGCAAATAATATACAACAAAAATAAACATATAACAGAAGGCATCAATAAAAAAAACAAGCAATAAAAGCTACATTTTGTCTAACAATTTTCCGAACAAAGCTAGAAAATGCTTTGTTTTCTCCTGTGTCTCCTGGTGGCGCTTCTCTTTCAGGCTCTCCTGAACCAGTAAGTCCATAATTGCATTGGACTTCCTCCTCTTTGCCGGTGGGAATGAGGATAGGGAAGGGGATGGTGCAGTGGTCCATGGCTCAGTGGAAGTACTGGGCTACACGGTGTTCTGAGAGACATGTCATGGCATACACTTCCAGTGTAAAAAAAAAAGGTGTTTCAGAATTAGGTACTAATGGCTGTGTGTACAATACATGTTAATAACAATCCTTTTTGGGTTTTTTTACAAATCATACTACATATTAGCATTCTTAAAGACCAATACATAAGATGAACAAATAACATATGGCTGTATGCTTACCATAGCAGTAGAGATGTGTTCCGCCTCTGCACCTGCATCCACCAACAGCAGAGCATCCACTGATGGCCTGGTGCCCAACACCTCATGCATTTTCTCCCCAGCATCTGTCCCTCACCCAGAGCTTTCATGAGCATCCATATAATCTGTAAATTACATGTTGGAAAACAGCTGATTTCCACAGCAAAAATGCAAAATACAGAGGGCTACTTTATAATAAATGACAATAAATTACTTAAGAAACATTAAATATGAGGCAGGGATCATTTGGATCTACTACAAAGGTAGCTGTGAAGTAAATATTTTAACATGGGTGTATTTAGGATTCCTGTAGTCACCTTCATCTAGTCATGCATTCATACATTTAGTCATTTTCCATTAGGGAACAAAGGAATGTTAAGAATTCCTTTGTCTCAGCTTAGAATTTTCCCGCCTGTGAATTAGCCACTCCTTAGAAGTGTTTAACCAATGAGATGTTCTTATGAAAATACGAATTTCTTACTGTATCCAATTATATGTAACTATGTGTCTTTTTCTACCCAGTGATTGACGTCACTGGGCGGGGGGTGTGGTTCCAATAAATTCAACCTCCACGGGGCGGGAACGTCAGAAGGGGACCTCGAAAGTGCACACCTAGGAGCCTCGTTGCTCATTTGTCCTTTCATGGCCTTCTCCTCCCGCGGGGGTAAAAAAGAGACATCACGGTTTTCCCTGTGTTTGTTCTTAACCTGTTTTTGTTAAATTAGACTTATCAGTTTTTGGTGCCGAAACCCGGGAATCCTCGGACTGAGACTTCTCTGCGTCAGGGTATCGATCGAGGCCACTGTCGACAGCACCTGGATTTTCACAGGTGAGGCTTGTAGACCGGTTCCTTGCCGCATTTGAAGTCCAGCGACGGATTCCAATGGGCTAGAGACCACACAGCGAAAACCAGTAAGGCAGACACTGTTTTCTAATTGTACAGACGTGTGCAAGTAGATGGTTGGTCTGGGGCCAGAACGGGCGGGCCTTAAGTCCAACGGTGTCGGAGTTTGAAAGAAGGCAGGTCTGTCTTTTTGATGTCATTTGTGTGTGTGTTTTAAACTGTTCCACGTGACAGACTTGGGGGTCTTGCCTGGGGCCCAGGAGCTGCTGCCGAACCGGTAACGGGTGGTTTGTAGTTTTGGGAACTCGTCACAGAACCGGTACCAACTGAGCGGGTCGGAATCTGGGATTTCGATTTGAACCTGGGGTTCAACAGCTGTAGTCTGCAGAGCCGGTACCGGGTGGCTCAAAATCTGGGATTTTGCCACAGAACCGGTACCGAGTGGTCAGAGATCTGGGATCTCGCTGCAGAACCGGTACCGAGTGTGTTGAAGTACTTCATATTGGGCCTGGGGCCCAAACAGAAGGAAAGCTGGCCAGTGATGTGTGTGTGTGTATATGGATGTGTATGTTTTAATCTGTTTTATATGTGCACAGTACCGAAACTATGAATTTCCTTCGGACCGATAGTAATGGTGAAAGTACAACGCGTAAAATAGTGTTGCACCTAAAATCCCATTGTGGAACAAAGTAGATGGTTAAATTAGATGATAAACCCGCGGGTATATAAAAACGTTATATAAAATTATCAAAAGGACGTCCAGAGTAATAATCAGAAACAAAACTGGTATCATAAAAAACGAACGGTTCACCGGATTTACGTCGCGTTAAAAGTCCGCACGTGATTAAAAATAGAATTATATTAAAACGCCGACACAAAAAATAATGAGAGCATTAGAACAGGTAATAACTTGTTTGGAGAAGTTTTTATTTTTGCAGGTAACAGAGGCAGGAAAAGGAAGGACGTCAGAGGAAGCGGCCGGAGCCACAGCAACAGCAGCTGTTGCACAACCCTCACCCCAACTAACAGCGCCCCCTGGTGACCCTCCAACGCAATTACAGCCATGGTCCTGAACCTTCACTACGCCCCCTGTGGTCACCGGACTAAATCAATCAATCACCCAGGCCCAGCAGAAAAGATGAAGGCCCATGTCGTTTTGCAGCCAACTGGAAGAGGTGACATAGAAGTCACACAGAGGTGCATGACGACGCAGCTTCCCATATCAGGTGAAACAAGACACAACACCCGATGAACAATTTCCACCCATCCATTAGTGATCAAACACTGTGTCGCAAGCAAAGATGAAGTTTTCCAGTGGGTCTCATATACATTCCAAATCCAACAGCAGAAAGACAATCACTAAATAGCTATTGCCATGACCCAACATTGGCCACACTCACACTCCCCCAGATCCACAACAATGGGAGTGAAATTAGGTTTACTTGAAGCAAGAACCTGGTTCCAACAGGCTGAAGAATGAGAAGATGGGAAGAGAACTAAAGATGCTATATTCCATGAAAAGCAATGCAGTCAGAGATTAGATTTAAATGTGACTGCTACAAAGGTGGAGAGGCCAGCAGGGATGCCTGTGCCATTGCCCCCCGCCACACACACACTCCTCATCCAGGATTTAGCACCCCTCTAACAGAACCACGATACACTTAACTAATCCATTTTTGTTTTGTTTTTTTGGTTGTCATATTTTTATCCAGAGGCCAAAATGCTGTTAGACATACACGGACAATATTGACTCAAATAAATTGCCAGAGAAGTTGAGTTATTTTGCCCTGTATGTGGGTAACGGTGTTAAGATTTCTAATTAGATTAATCATGATGATGGACTAATCTGCATGAAAATTTGTTCATTAGGCCTACATTCAAATACTTGGCACCAAATCACAGGCATTCTGGAGCCTTTTTAGACCTATTGGCCCTCATACTACTTAAAGAAGTGAAAAAATTAAGGTCACATTATAAAGAAATTATTGCAAATTTTGACTTTGCTGTTTTATGATCATAACTATATTTTATGTGAATGGCATTTGTTATTGGTTAATTCATTGTTTAGAAAAAAAGGAGAGAAAATGATGGAAACAAACAGTCCAGGGTTTTACAGGTTTAAGCATGAAGCCACAATAACTTTAAAGAAAGAAATGCGGATATAAAATGTTTAATACGCGTTGATCCACTAATCTTAGCAATACAGGTAAATAATTGTTTTAAATACAAATTTTTTCTTTTTATGGTCATCAGATATGATCCATCTAGACATTTGGAGGTTCTGTGGTTACTGTGGAAAGACAGTCATATTATACAGTATGGATACAGCAGTGAAACCCATGAAGTTGGTTAAATAACAGGGGATGGAGACATTTAATTTCTGTTCATTTAATTATATATTTTGCTGAGAAATATAAGTCTAAACTAAACGTTTCTAAAAAAAAAAAAAAAAAAAATCTACATGATCAGTACATTAAATAAGGGAGAGTAGATGAGTTTCACTTTGAAATGGAAACTACAGAATATAATACAATAAATAGTGATAAATTTCAGAATATTTATTGTCATTGATACAAAAAGCACAACGAAACTCAGTTTGGAGCCTCCACAATGGTTAAAAATAGAAGAATAAGTCATTTGGGAACTGAAACTTTGATAGGGGGTGGTACTTTCCAGAGAAGAACAAGACAATAAAGAAGGTACCATATTAGTATAAACAGTTTGAATTGAGATTCTTACATATATACTACTATTGATTGAAGTAGGATTAAATTAAAGATTAAGATTAAATCAGAAAAAAAAATATTAATAATAAAGGAATAGTAAAGATGTAGGGGAAAGCAGGAACTTTAATTAGGCTAATATGAGTCTACTTGATGAATATTGCAGAGGTTCTATAGTCAATGAAGATTAAAATATCAGATTAATAAAATAAGGATAAAATACATATGAAAATATTCATATAAATAATTATACATAGAAACATGCATCAATGTAATAACATAATTGATATCCTTAAATACTTTTAAAGGAAATCTTTGTTATTTTTGGAAAGAAAAAGAACATTTGAAATTTGGCTTTTCAAAAACTGAGCTGTTAATGGGACACATTGAAACAAATAAATGTTAATTTATTTGAGTGTTGTATTTATGAATTATAGCATTAGGAGTAAAATCTTAAATTAATTGCTCAGACAACGTACATTGATTGGACTGAATTTTTGTCAGAAAATACAAATTTGTTGGATATTAATTTCAAAACATTAAGTAGGTTTAGTGTGATAAATGAATTGGCAGAAGAGGTTAATTCTTAAGAGTGGTAAAATGAGATCTAAGGACTGTTGAAGTCATATGAATTAGATAGGAGATATGATGGACTCGATGAAAAGATGACAGACTTTTGACGACTACATGACTGAAATGACAAAGTTTTTTAAGTGCACAGTGGACTTTGAGACCGCAATAATGACTAAGCGAAATAGAAGACAATTTATGTATGTAGACTACAAGAAGAGACTTTTATTTTTTATTTTTTTTATTTTTTGGTTTTGTTTTGTTTTACTATTATGACCTACATAAGACTTTAACAACAAATGTAGAGATTGTAAGGTATGATTGATAAATGAATACATGATTCAGTAGGAGTAGAAGTACTGATTCAACTCTTCTACCCAAGTTTAGTAATGAAGTTTTTATTTGTTTTTTTTAAAAGAATGTTTTGATGTTTTGTTTTAAGCTATTCATTTAACCAAATGGAATTCTACATTTGAGAATATACATGGACATTGATAGGAATTTAGAGTGCATGTTGTTTAAGGACAATGCGTTTAAAGGAAGTGAATAATTCAGAGCTTTTGGAAAAGTTAAAGGAGAATAATTGCACTGTTCCACCCTGTAATACTGAAAGTCCCACTTACAGTGGAACTTTTGATCATGTCTATGGACATGTCGTTTTTGTCACCAGCGAGACATTTAGGAGTACTGACAATACTCCCATCACAGCCACACCTGAAAATTCAGAGATGCAACACTCTGAACCTAGCTACACTGCTACCTACGCAGGAAGATGGAGATCCTCATAAGTGTGGATTCAGAACAGCTGCATGTTGTAAACCCAGTCCTGATCTAGAAGACATTCCTTTAGAAGATAGCACTCATGTGTACGTGGATGACTCCACCTCAAAGTCCCCTACAGGTCAGAACCTGGTAGGATATGCTTTGGTCACAGATACCACCATTCTGGAAGCCAAGGGACTTCCATGTACATGCTCAACACAAGCAGCAGGACTCATAGTGCTAACTAGAGCTTGTGAACTATTTCAAAATCAAAAGGTCACAGTCTTCACAGAGAGACAATGTGCCTTTTCAACACTGCATGCTTAAGAAGCCCAATGGGCTAGAAGAGGAATGAAAACGGCATCAGGAAAGACAGTAGCTCATGCAGTATTACTCGCAACACTAATTGAGACAGCGCAATCACCTGACAAAATTGTAGTATGCAAATCAGCCAAGCTGCAACACAGAGAGCCACAGAGGTGTTGACACTCACCAAGGAACCAAGAGACACCATCCCAAGCAGAGCCATGCTCCGCCAAATGAGAACCAGCAATGGACAATAGCTGGGGCAGTCCGGACGGAAAGCAGACTCCGCCACGTGGACGGCAGACTCTGCCTTCCACACGGTGTATCCTTTGACAATGAGATCGAGTCATGGAGTTTTCCATGTCTCAACAGGGGGGATGGTTAATATAACACAACACGAGGGTTGAATACCTATTTTAAAACTTTTTGAAGTTGTTACATGACATGATGCAGACATAATTCGCGAGGAAATGTCAGACCAAAGAGAGGTCACAAACCACATAGCACATACCCATTTCAGATATTACACATGGATTTCATTGAACTTACATATAGCGGCACATACAGGCATTGCCTAGTATTGATTTATTTTCCAAATGGGTAGAATTAGTTTCAGCATTAAAAGCTGATGCACTGAGAAGTAGGAAAAGCACCCTGCAAAGAGATAATTCCACAGTTTGGACTTCTAGACATCTTATGGAGTGACAATAGTCTACATTTGGTTAATGTTATAGTCAAAAGATTGGCTCAACATCTAGATAGTAGCCTGAAACACTGTTGCGCATACATCCACAGTCAGCAGGACTGGTGGAACGCACTAATGGCCCAGTTAAAGCTAGGCTATAGAAAACTATGGAAGACACAGGCAAATCATGGCCCGAAAGTCTATCTTTAGTCAAAATGTACATGCACATTGTTCCTAATCACATCGGCATTACGCCTTTTGAAATGGTGCATGGCAGACCATTTAGGTTGCCAATGTGGGAGGGAAAACTCACCTGAGACTGAGGGTGAGGCAGATCCTTTGTCATCCTGAATGCAGAAATTGTTCCAGGACAAAATGCTTGTGATCTGCCGTTTGTCTCTTTTTACCCTACACAGGAATAGCTGAGACAAAGGTTGACCAGATCCTGATCAAAGTCACCAAGAGAGAGCACTGGTTGTCACCAAGATGGAAGGGTCTGTTTGTGGTTCAGACCACCACACCAACAGCTGTCACACTGCATAATGGTGGTTCTGAGTCTCACAGTGACCAGCTCTGGGTTGGTTTGGAAGACGGGCGGTACAAACACCCTTGCCCGCTGAAAATACCAACTGATGCCAACCTACCAGCCACGAGTTAAGGTCCAACTGATCTCCTAGATCACCTAGACTCAGGACTTCATTGGTAAGCCGTGACGTCAACAGTGGCCACTAGTGGTCATTGCTACAAGACAACAACAGTGTTCTTACAACCTTGGTTGGGCACTGCCGCATCACAATGAGCCCCCTACCCACCATAGCAGTGGTCATGGGGCTGCTGCTGGTGGGGACTGTACTTACAGTCCAGATTACTGTCCTATGTCCCAATATTCCCAACGACAACCTACACAAGCCCCTAACAACCTCCACGCTTTTGAGTGTTGTGAACTTTCAGAGTCTCCAGCGACAAAGAAGACGGAGTACTGTTCAGCAACAATGTGAACAAAATAAGGAAAAGACTCCTTCAATAGACTATTGTGCTAAGGTTGATTTGGTTCCCAAGGTCAGATTTTGTATTGGTGAGAACTCAGACTATATATTTGAAGGTCCTTTTTTCCTGTTTTGAAACCATTGGGAAGTGGTTATGATGATGCTGGTTACAGGTGACATGACTGGTATATAGTTAATGATTTCTTTTATAGATCCTGCAGGTTTCTATATGTAGACTTCTTCTGATGATTCGCCCCCACCTGTGATGTTTGAACATGTTGTTGACAGTGATAGAAACTGACGATGATGTGTGAACACTTATTTCCGCTGATACAGTCCATATAGGAAACCTACATCACTCTCAATGATAAACTTTATACATGCACATTTATGAAGATGGCACCGCTACTTCATAATGTTATTAGGGGATCAAACGTTCCCCCCTGAATACAAACAATGATCCACAGGCAACAGTTACACTGTAATTTTGCTACACCTTGAAGTTGTTAAAGTTATGTTGGTTGAAATGTTGAATTTTAGAGTAAGTGTGTTTATAAACATAAATATTGATGGTTTTATTGCCCTATGAGTGACGACTCTGCAAATTGCCTAATATATAGCTTTATATGTTTTATGTTTTGTTTTTTTTGTTTTTGTCCTTTTGTTTTTACCCTTTTTCTGTTTATCTCTTGTCTTATTACAATCATGTCATGAACACTCAGATGCAAGCTCAGGGAACTGAAGGTGACGAGGGACCTATGCATAACTATGCAGCCTTTAGGACGGGTAATAATTGATATTTCATAAGAACAACAGGAGGGATATGTGAAGTAAATATTTTAACATGGGTGTATTTAGGATTCCTGTAGTCACCTTCGTCTAGTCATGCATTCATACATTTAGTCATTTTCCATTAGGGAACAAAGGAATGTTAAGAATTCCTTTGTCTCAGCTTAGAATTTTCCCGCCTGTGAATTAGCCACTCCTTAGAAGTGTTTAACCAATGAGATGTTCTTATGAAAATACGAATTTCTTACTGTATCCAATTATATGTAACTATGTGTCTTTTTCTACCCAGTGATTGACGTCACTGGGCGGGGGGTGTGGTTCCAATAAATTCAACCTCCACGGGGCGGGAACGTCAGAAGGGGACCTCGAAAGTGCACACCTAGGAGCCTCGTTGCTCATTTGTCCTTTCATGGCCTTCTCCTCCCGCGGGGGTAAAAAAGAGACATCACGGTTTTCCCTGTGTTTGTTCTTAACCTGTTGTTGTTAAATTAGACTTATCAGTAGCATTGTGTCTTCATGGGTTAAGTTGTAACAAAGAAATAAAATATCCCTCGAATGTCAATTCAATCACATTTAAATTCAGTTTACTTTTATGGTTTACCATTTGCTTTGACCTCTCTGGAATCACTGGTTTGTATTGAGTGACCAGACTGGAGGCAGGGGTCAGAGCAGCTGTCTGAGCCACAGGGCAGAAAAAACCTCCCTGATTGACCCGAGTGGACTTAACACTAATAATGAAACAAACCACTGTGAGGAACATTAAACTTAAAAAATACTCACTGGCACTGTTGTTTGACTGATGCTTTTCATTTCAGAAACCGTGCCTCATTGTCGGCGCGAAATCTGATCAGCTGTTTGGTTTGAGCTGGAGTCTGTGAAACACATGGTCATATTTGTAATAACAGTAAGAGGAATAACGCACACAAAACAGTGGTCGTTACAACAAAACAACTACATTGCTTGTAAATACTCGGGTTTCAGCTTAAAAAACCCGACAACTCGATTGCTTTACTTTCACAATAATGACTTCAGCTTTCAACTCATTGTTCGATTACTACTTCACGTTAACCTAGCGATTTTCCATGTATGTTTTATGGACAAAAATACCACTGCACATTGTGACAATGTCAAACTTTATACAACCCCGCAGGTATCACACCGTAACAACAGTTATAAAGTGTTATTAAGGAAACAAATACTCACATTTGTGTGCTTCCTTCGGAGATGCCGCCGCCATTTTTAAAATGATTTGTGTTGTGTTCTGGGAAATATCTCCTACCCCTCCAAATGAAGTGCGCTCCTCTGAACCCCTACGTTTGAAGGGGTGAAAAGCCATAGCCCGTAGCCCTACCCCTCCGTGATAAGAGAATTGGGACAGCCCTTCCCCTCCACGTGAAAGTGCAATACGGAGGAGTAGGGGTAAGGCGTAGGGCCAAGGGGTGAATTGGGATTCAGCCTTAAAGTGGAAATGCATGCACAGTCTTGATCTCTATCAATGTTTCTTTTCTCAACAAGTAATGCCTGTGGATGCGGTGATGACGTATTTTGACAGTTATGTCACTTGTGGGAAGTTTTTAAGTCGTACTTGGAAAGTTTGAAGTCATACTTGTATTTGTTGACAATTACGCACAGGTATCCAATATGTGGACACGAACATATTGACAGCTATCTTACACCATACAGGGGCAGCATATAGATGTTGCACAGAAGTAGTCCCAAAATGGACCCTTGGGGAACCCCACACAAAATCTTTGTACTCACTGACTTGTGTTTACCAACTGAGACAAAGTAGTTCCTATCTTGTAACTAAGATTTGAACCAGTTTAACACAGTGCCAGTAAGCCCCACCCACTTTTCCAGTCTGTCAAGCAGTATGTTGTGGTCAACTGTATCAAATGCGGCACTGAGGTCCAATAGTACCAGGACAGAGGTTCTGTATGAATCATTATTCAGATGAATGTCATTTAGCACTTTGATCAGTGCAGTTTCAGTGCTGTGGTGTGCTCAGAATCCAGACTGAAAGTCACGATAAAGACTGTTTTGCACCAAAAAAGCATGAATTTGCTGGAAGACAACTCTTTCAATGGTTTTTGAGGGTTAAAGGTGGACATTTGTGTCTTTAAGGTTTAATGTTTGGGTCTTAATGGGTTAATGGGACATTAAATAAAACTCTTCTGAACTCAAAGCCTCCCCTTAAATCCAACCATTTTTTGGAATGTTTGTGATGAAATCTCTATTAAATGTGTGCTTTTGCTGCAGTTGAACTGATGCAGTGGATTTATTTCTCATTTATGTGAAACTGCAGTTTGCTGCAGTATTTGGTTCTTCTGCTTTGTTTTCCCTGGGGTCAATGGGTTCAGCCTGCTGCTCTACAAAGGACACTGACATTAATTGCACTGCAGAAAGTGTTTTTTTTTCTCCTTCTTGGTGCTGGTTCTTTCACAGCCCAGTTCTGCTTGTAACAGTAATAATGTACTTTTATAAAACAACCTCTGCTCTCACTGCTGTTAAAGAGCAGTGGACTGTGTTCAACAGACTTTCAGGAAAAAACACTTATTATACTGACCAAACAGCTCAGTTTAAATCATATACAAACACCTAAAGAGGAATTTAAAGCAGAACTTGGCAACATTCTTAACAGGAGAATGTTAGGCTAAGTTTATACAGAGGGAAGATGCAAAAATGGTGTCTCATCTTAATCTTTTCACAAGCATTGTCATTAAGAAATCTCCGTCCATATGGGGATGCGAGAATGTGCAAAGAACAACGAGAACCAAAACCAGAGAAGAAGAACTGAAATGGTAGAATCCTGCCTTGTGCCTGTTTAAAGACCCAAATATCCCCCTTTAAACATGAAAGACCCTTAAACAACCACCTTTAAGGTGGTGTGGAACATTTAAGGGGGTCGGGGACATATTTAAGGTATCTGGAATATTTAAGGGAGTCTGGAACATTTGAGGTTGTGTGGAATGTTTAGGGTGGTGTGGTGGTCTGGATTGTTTAAGGTGATTTGGAACATATTTATGCTCGTCTGAAACATATTTATGCTCTTTAAGGTGGTCTGGAACATTTGAGGTTGTCTTGAACATTTCAGGTGATCAAACATTTAAGGTGGTCTGAAACATATTTAAGGTAGCGTGGCACATTGACGGTCATCTGAAACATACTTAAGGTTGTCTGGAACATTTAAGGTGGTATAGACCATTTGAGGTGGTTTAGAAGATTTAAGGTGATTTGGAATGTCTAAGGTTCTGTGGAAAGTTTAAGGTGGTCTGGACCATGTATAAGGTGGTCCGAAACATATTTAAGGTCATCTGGGACATATTTCAGGTGGTCTTGAATATTTCAGGTGATCAAACATTTAAGGTACAGTAGTGTGAAATATATTTAAGGTGGTCTGGAACGTTTAAGGGAACTGGAATGGCAAACACATTTGTTTTTTTCTAGGGGAGGGGAAAGAGCCAATGGAGGAGGCGGGGCTAAGTGTGAGGTTTTGAGGAAGTACACCATGGGATTTTGTGTTTTTCCCGCTATCGTCCATCAGCTGGAAAAGTGCTCTCTCACCTGTTTGCTGACCCCCTCCCCCCGAGTTCTTCTTCACGTTCATAGTGGTTCGCCCCCCTGTCATACACACACACACACACAGACACCACCACCACCACCCCATCCATGGATAATTCATCAGTGCTTCTCTTCACTGCTGACTGTGATTTCCACTGGGACTTTTTCAGGGACTGTTCCACCTCAAATGGGAATTAAAACCGCAGTGACAGAGGGAAATTAATCACAGCCACCTTATACAAAACACACACACAGACACACAAAGGGAAGTTTCCACTTGTGTTGACTTTTATTCTTCTTTCACTCTTGTAAGATATATGCCTCTAAGATATATGCCTCTAAAAACAAGTGAATAAAAAATTAATATTAGATATTTTCCCCTGAATTTAGCAAAAACAAAAAAAATAACAATTAATTCATTAATTAATTAAAATAAATGAATAAATAATAATAATAATAATATGCCAGTGGAATTTTGAACACTTTAATCAGCTCCTCACACTTCGCTCAACCCCTCTCACTTTAATCAGCTCCTCACACTTTGATCAGCTCCTCCATTTTGATGGGCTCCTCCAGTGTGATCAGCGCCTCACACTTTAATCAGCTCCTCCACTCCTCACACTTTGATCAGCCCATCCTCTATAATCAGCTCCTCACACTTGGATCAGCCCCTCCCACTTTGATCAGCTCCTCAATTATGATCAACCCCTCACACTCTGATCAGCTCCTCAACTATGATCAGCTGCTCACACTTTGATCAGCTCCTCAACTATGATCAGCTCCTCACACTCTGATCAGCCCCTCACACTTTCATAAACTGCTCACACTTTGATCAGTGCCTCCACTATGTATAGTTCCATCCAATTTGATCATCCCCTCCCAATTTGATCACCTCCTCACACTTTGATCAGCTCCTCAATTATGATCAGCTGCTCACACTTTGATCAGCCCATCCTCTATAATCAGCTCCTCACACTTTGATCAGCTCCTCCACTATGATCAGCTCTTCACACTTGGATCAGCCCCTCCCACTTTTATCAGCTCCTCAATTATGATCAACCCCTCACACTCTGATCAGCTCCTCAACTATGATCAGCTGCTCACACTTTGATCAGCTCCTCAACTATGATCAGCTCCTCACACTCTGATCAGCTCCTACCACTTTAATCAGCTCCTCCACTATGATCAGCTCTTCAACTTGGATCAGCCCCTCCCACTTTTATCAGCTCCTCAATTATGATCAACCCCTCACACTCTGATCAGCTCCTCAACTATGATCAGCTGCTCACACTTTGATCAGCTCCTCAACTATGATCAGCTCCTCACACTCTGATCAGCTCCTACCACTTTAATCAGCTCCTCCACTATGATCAGCTCTTCAACTTGGATCAGCCCCTCCCACTTTGATCAGCTCCTCAATTATGATCAGATCCTCAACTATGATCAGCTGCTCACACTTTGATCAGCTCCTCAACTATGAACAGCTCCTACCACTTTGATCAGCTCCTCACACTATGATCAGCCCTGCTCACTTTGAGCAGCTCCTCATACTTTGATAAGCCCCTCTCACTTTAATCAACTTGTCCACTGTGATCAGCTCCTCAACTGTGATCAGCCCATCCACGATGATCAACTCCTCAACTATGATCAGCTCCTCACACTTTGATATGCACTTCACACATTGATCAGCCCCTCCCACTTTGATCAGCTCCTCAAAAAATTATCAGCCCCTCCCACTTTGATGAACGCCTCCCACTTTGATCAGCCCCCCCCCCCACTTTGATCAGCTCCTAAAAGAATTATCAGTCCCTCTCACTTTGATAAACACCTCCCACTTTAATAATAATAATAATGGGTTGGATTTCTATAGCGCTTTTCAAGGCACCCAAAGCGCTTTACATGATTGATCCATTATTCATTCACTCTCACATGCTCCCTCTGGTGGTGGTAAACTACATATGTAGCCACAGTTGCCCTGGGGCAGACTGACAGAGGCGTGGCTACCATTTCACGCTTATGGCCCCTCTGACCACCACCAAACATTCATATGCACTCATACACCAGTGTGAGTGACACTGGAGGCAAGGAGGGTAAAGTGTGTTGCCCAAAGACACAACGGATTGACTAGGACGGAGCAGGAATCGAACCGCCATCCCTTTGGTCAATGGACGACCTGCTCACTTTGAATCAGTTCCTCACACATCATTCAGCCCCTCTGACTTTGATCTGCCCCTCCACCTGTGATCAGCTCCTCCCACTTTGATCAGCTCCTAAAAGAATTATCAGTCCCTCTCACTTTGATAAACACCTCCCACTTTAATAATAATAATAATGGGTTGGATTTCTATAGCGCTTTTCAAGGCACCCAAAGCGCTTTACATGATTGATCCATTATTCATTCACTCTCACATGCTCCCTCTGGTGGTGGTAAACTACATATGTAGCCACAGTTGCCCTGGGGCAGACTGACAGAGGCGTGGCTACCATTTCACGCTTATGGCCCCTCTGACCACCACCAAACATTCATATGCACTCATACACCAGTGTGAGTGACACTGGAGGCAAGGAGGGTAAAGTGTGTTGCCCAAAGACACAACGGATTGACTAGGACGGAGCAGGAATCGAACCGCCATCCCTTTGGTCAATGGACGACCTGCTCACTTTGAATCAGTTCCTCACACATCATTCAGCCCCTCTGACTTTGATCTGCCCCTCCACCTGTGATCAGCTCCTCCCACTTTGATCAGCCCCTAATACTTTGATTTGATTTGAATGCTTTATTTCGAACATGTGCAGAATGCAACAGGAATCAATATAACGATAATCAATGCAACAATAATAATAATAATAATCAATACAACAATAATAATAATAATACACAATACACAAACCCCAGGGCCAGCCAGGGCGCCCCAGAAGAGACCAGCCGCAGACAACCCTAAAGCCCCGGGAGAGCGCACAGACCCAGCAGATCCAGGGCTCAAAGGGAGAGACACTGGGGACAACACCCCCAAGCAGAGGGGCCCAAGCCACGCTAGCCCCGCAGAGCCTGAGAGTGACCCCAAGAGTAATAGGGAAAGGATACCACCAGTGCATGCACACGGCCTTGAAGTCCATGGTGCCATCCTAGAATCCAGAATGTTCGACCCCTTCCTCTTCCTTGTACCCAGTGAAAACCATGTGCCTGTACCGCTTTTTAAACTGGATCATGCTTGGACACTGCTTGAGCTCCATACCTAACCTGTTCCACAGCCTCACTCCATAAACAGAAACACAAAAACTTTTCAGTGTTGTACCTGCCCTCAGATGTTTTAAATTGTGCTCCCCCCTCAGATTGTAATTCCCTTCTCTATTGAAAAACATTTTTTGTAGATTACCAAGAAGTGCCTTTTGTATTTCTTTGAACATGAATTGAGCTGTTTGAAAGTGAATAATGTCAGTGAGTTTTAATGTTCTGGATTTTAAGAATAGTGGGTTTGTATGATCTCTATAACCGGCATTATAAGTTATTCTTATGGCTCTTTTCTGTAATATGGATAATGAATTTATTGTACATTTATATGTGTTGCCTCAGACTTCTGCACAGTAATGTAAATATGGTGAAATGAGTGAACAGTAAAGTATGTGGAGTGATTTGTGGTCCAGAATGTGTTTGGCTTTGCTCAGAACTGAAATGCCTCTTGATAATTTGCGTTGTATGTGTTTTATATGAGCTTTCCTGTTGATCCTATCATTTATTATTACCCCAAGAAACTTATTTTCATATACCCTTTCAATGTCCACCCCATCTACCTGTATATGTGTGTGAATGTTCTTATTGCGGTTGCTGAATATCATGTATTTGGTTTTACTTAAATTTAATGATAATTTCTTCCTGTCAAACCACGTTTTTAATTTGTGTATTTCTTCATTGACCCTCCCCAGTAGTTTGTGCAATTCCTCCCCAAAACAAAAAAAGCTTGTGTCATCTGCAAATAATATTCATTTTAATACTTTGGAAAGTTTGCATATATCATTTATATAATGAATAAACAATTTAAGACCCAACACTGACCCCTGGGGGACGCCACAAGCAATGTCCAAGCATGATGATCAATATTCCCCCACCTTCACAAATTGTTTCCTGTTGCTCAGATAACTTTTCACCCAGTGCAATACTAACCCCCTGATCCCATACCTCTCAAGTTTATTAATTAAAATGTTGTGATTGATCATGTCAAATGCTTTTTTGAGATCTATGAATAAATAAATAGTTTATGATCGATGGCATTGGTGATCTCCTCTATTGATTCTACTGATGCTAGTGATGTTGAACTGTTTGCTCTAAATCCATACTGACTATCGGAGAGTAATTTGTGTTTATTTATGAATTTATCTAGTCTGTTATTGAACAGTTTTTCTAGGATGTTGGAGAATTGCGGAAGCAAGGAAACAGGTCTGTAATTTGTGAAGTGGTGTCTATCCCCAATTTTATAGAGCAGTACAACTTTAGCTATTTTCATACTGTTAGGAAATGTACCAGTCTGGAATGATGAATTGCAGATGTATGTTAGTGGTTCTGAAATCCCCATAATGACCTTTTTTAAAACTTTCATATCAATTTCATTTAAATCCGTAGATGTTTTACCTTTACATTTATTTACAATATCTATTATTTCCTTTCCTTCCACTGCTGTGAGGAACATTGAACTGGAATTCCTTTCTATAAGTTTGTCACTCCACTTCTCAGCTAAACTTGGATCTGGGATTTCATCTGCCAGCTTTGGTCCAACATTTGCCAAAAAACTATTAAAACTGTTGACAACATCATCCATATTATCAATTTTCATATTATTTTCAACAAAAAATTGAGGGTAGCTCTGTTGTTTAGTGCCAGTTTTAATAATACTGTTTAATATGTCCCACATTCCTTTAATGTTGTTTTTGTTATTACAATAATACAATTACAATATAATATTTTGCTGTAATATTCCTTTCTACATACCCTATAATATTACTTAATGTATTTTTATATTTTTTGTATTAATTTTCTGCCTCTTTCGTTAATTTTTTAATGAACTCTCTATATAGTATATTTTTCTTTTTGCAGGCATTTTGTAATCCCTTTGTGAACCATGGTCGATCTTTGTACTTTTTTATTGGACAATTTTATTATATAATGATGTGAATATTTTTATAAAAAAATTCATGTGCACTATCTACGTCTTTTTCATTATATACTGTACATTCTCCCAATTTTGTGCCAATAAGTCATTCTTTAATGTTTCCATTGTTTCCTCTGTCCTCACTCGCCTGTATTTTAGTTTCTTCTCTGAGTGATTCCTCAGCTGGCTGTTGTTGTAAATTCTAAAAACTAGTAGGTGGTCACTGATATCATTGATTAATAGTCCACTTACTGTATTATTTTCAATATCATTGGTGAATACATTATCAATTAGCGTGGCACAGTGGGTCGTGATTCTACTAGGTCTGGTGATTGTTCGATGTAAACTCATGCTGTAACATTGTATTGATTAAGTCATCGATTATTTGGTGGTTATTTGGATTTAACAAGTCAATGTTAAAGTCACCACAGATGAAAAGAACCTTTTGTTTAGTTTTAGAAAAAAATTCTCCAATCCATTCCTTAAATGCATCAACACTAGAGCCTGGTGCTCTGTATATGCAACTGACTATTACATTTTTACTTTTTTCATTATACATTTCAATTGTTATACATTCTAACAAGTTATCAATCACATTTGTCATATTTTCTACTACTTTGTCATTCAAGTTTTTGTTCACATACACAGCGACACCTCCTCCACTCTTGTTCCTTCGGTTTGCACAGTGAAGTTCATATTGATCCAGTTCAAAATCAACCCATCCACTATGATCAGCTCCTCAACTATGATCAGCTCCTCACACTTTGATCAGCACCTCACACATTGATCTCCCCCTCACACTTTGATCAGCTCCTCAAAAATTTATATGCCCCTCCCACTTTGATAAACACCTCCAACTTTGATCAGCCCCTCACACTTTGATCAGCTGCTCCACTTTAATCAGCCCGTCTACTTTGATCAGCCCCTCTCAATTTGATCAGTTCCTCACACATCGTTCAGCCCCTCCCAGTTTGATTAGCTCCTCCCACTTTGATCACTTTCTCACACATAGTTCAGAACCCTCCCCCTTTGATGAACCCCTTCCACTTTGATCAAACGTCCACTATGATCTGCTCCTTGACTATGATCAACTGCTTACACTTAAGCTCCTCAACTCTGATCAGCTACCACACTCTGATCCGTTCCTCAACTATGATCAGCCCCTCACAGTTTTAACAGCTCCTCCCACTTTGATCAACCTTTCCACTATTATCAGCTCAACACTTTGATTAACTCCTCACACTGTGACCAGCTCCTCACACTTTGAACAGCCCCAATCACTTTGATCGGCTCCTCACGCTTTGATCAGCCCGCCCACTATTATCAGCCCCCAACACTTTGATGAGCTACTCACACTTTGATCAGCTCCTCCCACTTTGATCAGCTCCTCAACTATAATGAGCTCCTAATACTCTAATCAGCTCTTCAACTATGATCAGCTCCTCCACTATGATCAGCTCCTCACTCTTTGATCAGCTACTCACACTATGATCAGCCTTGCTCAGTTTGAGCAGCTCCTCATATTTTGATCAGCCCCTCCCACTTTCATAAGTTGCTCCCACTTTTATCAGCTTGTCCAGTATGATCAGCTCCTCAACTATGATCAGCTCTTCCCACTTTTTGATTAGCTCCTCATACTTTGATAAGCCCGTCCACTTTGATCAGCTCCTCAACTATAATGAGCTCCTCTATGATCAGCTAGTCACACTATGATCAATACTGCTCACTTTGAGCAGCTCCTCATACTTTGATCAGCCCCTCACACTTTGATCAGCTCCTCCACTATGATCATTTCCTCACACTTTGATCGTTTGCTGCACTGTAATTAGTCTGTCCACTTTGATCAGCCCCTCTCACAACGTTCAGTCCCTCCCACTTTGATCAGCCCTCGAACTATGATCAGCTCCTCATACTTTGATCAGCACCTCCCACTTTGATTAGCTCCTCCCACGTTGATCAGTGCCTCCACCATGAATAGCTCCTCCCACTTTGATCAGCCCCTCGCACTTTGATCAGCTCCTCCATTTTGATCAGCTCATCCAATATGATTAGCTCCTTGACTATGATCAACTGCTCCCACTTTGATCAGCTCCCCAAAAATGAATAGGCCCCTCCCACTTCGACGAACACCTCCCACTATGATCAGCTCCTCACACTTTGATCAGCCCCTCACACTTTCATAAGCTGCTCCCACTTTGATCAGTGCCTCCACTATGTATAGTTCCATCCAATTTGATCATCCCCTCCCAATTTGATCACCTCCTCACACTTTGATCAGCTCCTCAACTATGATCAGCTCCTCACACTTTGATCAGCTCCTCCAGTATGATCAGCTCCTCATACATGGATCAGCCCCTCCGACTTTGATCAGCTCCTCCAACTTTGATCAGCCCGTCCAATATGATCAGCTCCACACTCTGATCATCTCCTCAACTATGATCAACTTGTCCACTATGATCAGCTCGTCAACTATGATCAGCTCCTCACACTTTGATTAGCTCCTCACACATTGACAGCCCCTCCCAATTTGATCAGCACCTCAAAAATTTATAAGCCCTTCCCACTTTGATAAACCCCTTCCACTTTGATCAGCTCCTCTACAATGACCAGCTCCCCTCCACTATGATCAGCTCATTCACTTTATCAGCTTCTCAACTATAATGAGCTCCTCGCACTCTGATCAGATCCTCAACTATGATAATCTCTTCCCACTTTGATCAGCTCCTCACACTTTGATCAGCTCCCACACTTTGATTAGCTCCTCCACTATCATCAGCCTGTCCACTATTATCAACTCCTCACACTTTGATCAGCTCCTCGACTATGATCAACTGCTCACACTATGATTAGCTCCTTGGCTATGATAAGCTCCTCCACTATGATCAGCTTCTCACACATTGATCAGCCCCTCCCACTTTGATCAGCTTCTCCACTATGATCAGCCCCTCACGCTTTGATCAGATCGTCCATTATGATCAGCTCATTCACTTTGGTCAGCTCCTCAACTATAATAAGGTCCTCACACTTTGATCAACCATCCTCTATGATAAGCTCCTCAACTATGATCAACTGTTCACACTTTGAGAAGCTTCTCCACTATGATCAGCTCCTGAAGTATGATCAGCTCCTCCCACTTTGATCAGCCCATCCACTATGATCAGCTCCACACACTTTGATTAGCTCCTCACACATTGATCATGATATACTTTCGGGGCTGGGGTTTTCCACGCCCCAGGCCCTTCCTCTTTTGGATATTTTCCAAGGTATTTTTCCTCCGGTAGGTTACTCAAGTTATTCCTAATGGTGGCTTGGAGTTCGTTGACCTCTTTTTTTATGTAAGGCGG